>CADDXX010000347.1:0-160014 GCA_902810485.1 Alauda arvensis | reverse complement strand
AGGAGGAGAGAAGGGGAAAGGATGCATTTATGCATGCAATGTCCTGGCTAGATTGGCAACAGGCACGTTTGAGCATTGATTTGTTTGGCACAAGGTTTCCAGCCATGCACCATCCYTGGCTTAGCATGGATCAGGGACCTGCTGGGTGGAACAGAACTCTTGCTGGCTTCTGATTCAAGGTCACACTGTGGGCAAATCAGCAATGGTCYTCATCACCACGGCCRGGAGCCTGGGAGCCACCTGAACTCYCAACACTCCAACAGTTGGGGAGGCAGACGGTGCTTCCAGGGTGAGCAGAGCCTGTTGCCTCCAACCCAGATGGCTGAGAATTGCCAGAACAGCAGGCCTGAGCAGCTCAGCAGCAGAGCTCACCCTACTGCTGCTCAGCCCTGGCATGGCWGCTCCTTTCTCATGCCTCGCTTGCTGGGGCCTGTTGGGCTCTTCTTGCACATTGAACCCTGCAAAGCTGCTCTGAGACATGGAGAAGCTGAAACAGTTTTCTGTAATTTATCCCACATCTCAACTTCTTCCTTCCTGGCTACTGGATGMTCTGGATTCTGCTTTATTCTATTACCAGCTGGTAAAATCTTTGCTGGTTGTAAAACTACAYCTCTTCCCTTGCTGGAGGAATGCAGTGCTCACCAGCCATCTGGACCACTGCTCTCCTGCTGGGAAGGAGACAGAAAGAAGTAGAGACAGAGAGCACCATGGATGTCTTCCCCAGAGAAAAGAGAGAAGAGCTCCCTGAGCACAGTGCCAAATGGAAAGAAGCAGCCCAGAAAGGAAGAGATGAAGACCAATGTTGCTTTGTTGCTTTATCAGAGTTTTTTGCAGACTCCATCAATCCCAGTGACAGAGTGTTTGTGGTGTGGGAAAGGTGAAACTTTGAATGAGGTGMTGAAGGATCTCTGCATCACCCCCTTGGTTGCCAGCTACTGTGATGCTTTCCTTCCCTTGCAGGGAAAATAAAATCCTGTCCTTTTCCACCAGGAYAGAAACCAAGAGAGCCTTCAGCATCACTTGGACCTCTAGGAACTGGGGAAGATGAGGTCAARCTCCAGCACTCAGCAGGGAAATGATGGGATAACATTCCGAGGAATATACCGTTAATTCTGCAGACCCAATCAGACACTACTAATGCCAGATAAACCTTTCACTGATATTGTATCTCGTGTATCTTGTGTATCTCTTGTTGCTTAACCATTATCCTTGCCCTAACACAGTAAGGGGAAAAACKATTCACTTGCCCAATTAAAGCCTTSTCTGACAAGGGCAGGCCCTGCAGGCAGTACCAGGGAAAGGCTGKGCAAGGTAGATTGGGGCACCACTTCAAAACATCAAATTACAYGAGCACAATTGGCCCTCGTTGGTAGGACCAGTTCTGCACACACTGCCTGGAGAGTCCCCTGGGGTGACAGCCCACGTCCCCTCTGAACTGTGTGTCTTAGRGGAGGCCCTAGAGTTCCACATTCCATGTCTAAATCACCCCTGGGATGTGGTGAGGAGGAAGGGAGAGCCCCACAAGTTAGGGCAGACCAGGTGTTTGAGGAATGCYTCCTTCTCAGTTCCCTGCTCAAGACTCAACACACAGGGAGACACAGGGGTATCTGTAACACTCAGCCACACACCTGGATCCYGGCTGGCAGCTCTAACAAAACCAAGAGTGTCACTTGATTCCCAGGAGGAGCTGGCACTGGCATGCCCTGCCTCTCGTGCGACATCGGAGAACACCTCAAACACAGGCAAGTTCCAGACTGCCATTAAAAATGCGTGTTGGGTAATTGCACTTGGCACCAGAGGATGGGCAGCTTTGTCTAATGGCTGTTTAAACCTTCCGGTGCCTGTGAGAAAGCTTTCCCTGTAGCTCACCTACACCTAAAGCAAACAACTCCATTAGCTCAGGCATGCGAGCGCTGCAAGCCAGGGGAGCCGGAGCAAACGCTCCCATACAGCGTTGCCCTGCTCTCATCTCTGCCTCTCACCTGTGATATTAAACCACACTTGGCTTGGGCCCATCTCGATGCTGATCACTCCCACCATGTGGTTCACGGGGTCTGTCTCCATCACGGCGAAGTTGAAGTGGGGCTCATCAAAAGCCAGAGGTTCTGAGGAGGGGCCGGGCCGGGCGACCCAGCTGATGTGCAGCCTCACGTGGGAGGAGAGCGGGGGGCTGCCGCCGTCTGTGGCCTTCACCTGCACAGAARGGCACGAGCACTCAGGGGGAAAGCTGAGCTAGCCCATGGGAACTCCATGGAAAGCTCCTTCTCCCACCCACCAGGAGCTTCAGCTCCCAGTGTGCCCAAAATCCCATGAAACAGATCTTGAGACAGTGGTCCAGGCTCTGACTGCTTCCGAGGCAGAGCCATGCAACTCAGATTCTTTACTGTCAGGTAAATCTGCCAAGCTCTATGCATAGCAGAGATCYGGATCACAAGCCTTGTTGCAAGGACCAACAGATTGTGGGAAGGCTTTGAACCTCTGTCAAAGCTCCCTGGCAGGATCAGAATGCCGTATAGAGGCATGATGGAACCCAAAGACTGTTCGGGTTTATCTCCACATCCATATGGGATCATGGATTACTGTATTCCTCTCTGAAGATAGGTCTGACAGTTAATTTTGAATTGATTGTCCATTTTTAACAGCTTCTTACCTTCTGCATTTCCTACCATCCTCCCCACTTTCTCTCCCTCTTAACACATTTGCCTTATTCAAGCTCTCCTCCTCTTCACTGCTGCATTTCCTCCATCTCTTTCCTTTTTATCTTTCCTGTTTCTGAACCCTTTTCTCTCTTTCCCTCTCCACCCACCTCTTCCCATCAGCTCTTTGTGTTTCCCTCTCCTCTCACCGTGAGWATGCTGTACTCGGAAGCAGGGAAAGCCTTCCTGGAGAAGACTGTGCCAGTGGTGGGGTTGATGGTGAATATGCCCTCCTCCTCCTCCTCGATGGTGTAGGTGATCTGGCTGTTCTGGCCCTGGTCCCGGTCGGAAGCGATCAGCCTGTAGACGGGCAGGGGGCTCTCCGAGGCCTCTCTCTCAGGGAGMGGCACCATGAACAGCTTGTGGGGGAAGCTGGGAGGGTTGTCATTGGCATCCAGCACCTGGATCACGACTCTGCTGGTGGAYTTCAGGGCTGGCTCTCCGTTGTCAGAGACAGCCACCTGTCAGCAAGCAAAGGGAGTAGGTGACAGGGCTCTTAGACCAGACACCATCCTGGTGGGCAATGACTCAGCTGGGGGTTTYTGTCAGGGTCTGCATTTGTATCTCAACATTTTCAAAGGCTCCTGTCTGCAGGGCAAAGCCTGGTGGCTGTAGCTGGCACTGTGCAGGGCCTGTCCAGGCACAGGGGGATGAATTTGCAGGGCTCTTGCCCCCAGTTTTTCTGGACAGTGGGTCAGGCTGGTCATTAGAGAAATGAAAACACACATGAAAACATCTGTACTGCAATGGCTTGGCAAGGCACCAGCCATCCTCACCCGGCCCTGCCTGTGCATGCTCCCAGCATGKTGCATTGCAGACAGAAATGATAGACCMTGACAGACCCAAAAASCTCCAGATCCCTCTGATGGGAATASTCWTAGCTGTGAGCAGCTGAGGGGGGAGCAGTGATCAGAGCTACACAGCAATATCTGAGATAATTWCAATGAGATAAATGAGGGTGGGTTTCTCTGGCTTGTTCTTTCCCTCATAACGTATAAATCATCCTGCTAGATGACAGTTCCAGTCCTCTTCCTGCATTCCCACAGCTTCCAGAACAGAACTTTTTGCACCAGTCTTCAGCAAGAAAATAACAAACCCCGCAGTAGTGCTGCAGCTGTCTCTTGGGTTAACACACACCATTTAATTAAGTTTCCCAGCAGTTGGGAGCTGATGGGATGAGATTCTTTCTCTGTGCTCCAACTTGCAAGGAAAGCTCTTTGAGGACTTAATACACTTGCAGGTAAATAAAGCTAATTACAATCATCATTACCCACCTCTAGGATATGTTCAGCCTTGTATTCTCGATCCAGCTGCTGTGAAGTCGTGGAAATCAGACCTGCCAAGAAAGAAACCCTTTGAGCTCCAAGACTCAGCATGCAAGAAAAGCCAGGGCTGATCAGATCCCAGAATGCCCAAGATCMGCCTGCCCACCTGTCCTGTTTCAGGCTCCCTTTGTGATCACAGCAGGAAGACAGATACCCCCAGAGGGTAACCCGTCCCCTCCCAGTGAATCCCTCTGTGGAGGTGTTGCTGCTGCTCCCTGATCACAGAGACCATGGAGGAGGGGGAACACCTACCAGATGCCTGCATCAGTTGAGGGTTGGCAAGGCATGAGGTGAGAAAAGCTGCAGGACCATGAAAACAAAACTTTTCTTATGCCTCTAAGTAAGAAACATTCTGCATGTGCTGGCAACRAGTCTGGCCTCTGAACAAGTTTCTTAACAAGTCTCTACTCCTGTTTTCCCTGTGCTGAACCTTGCTCTTTGTAATTTACAGTGTTTTGACAAAAGTTTGTCTTGGGAAATACCCTCTGCTCAACTGCTACAACAAATGCATTCGGGCTAAAAATAAGGTACACAGTCAAAAATAATGTTGGTGTATTATTTAAGCCTTGCTGGAGACACAGGGTAAGTCCTCCAACAATTGCAAAATTTGAGGGATTTCTGAAAAATACACAGTAGTTTAACCACAGGGAATAGGCTAGATGCAGGAGGGAAGAACTGTGGCTATAATAAACTAGAGCTGAATCAAAATCATTGTAATTGCCTCTCTTTGGCTTGTCAATGACTAAGCTGAGTAGATGCAAGTGTGGAAAGGATGGAGTTGAGGCTTCTGCTTCCATGTCTGGTCCCATAACAGTCCTTGCTGAGTGCCTTGACTCTTCATTTTTGGGAAAAAAGCTGCTCTAGGATCATTTTACAACTGCTTTGATGGAAATGATGGAAATTGTATTTGTAGTTGTGTGTGTAATATTGTGTATGTAACATCTGATCTCCTGAAAGTCATCAAGGCTGACACATGTGAGTGTTTTTGTCGACTCCCTGTTATCAAGCTCTCTCTCTTCCCTGTGARGGGAAGTTCTGCTTCTTCAGACCAACAAAAGGCAGGGTGAATTTTCCTGAGCACAGCAAGCAGTGACACAGGTTCGTGCTACCCTGGGAAATGCTTTGCAGGGGATGCCATGTGCATGTGCAGTGGTGTGAGCACGTGCACTTGTGTGTCCTGCAAATCCCAGCTGCATGAACCCATCTCAACTCTCATTYCTGGTGCCAAGCCAGAAAGTTTTAATTAAGGGTATTGTCTTCAGCTGTACCATACTTTTTGTGTAAGTCTGCCTGAGCATGACAGGCAAGAGAAAATTTCAAATGGCTGCAGGAAACAYGAGGCAGCTGAAGGAGGGAGCAAGGAGCAGCTGCTTGGAACGTGACTGCTGTTCACCRTTTCCACTTGTACCCTGGGATTATTCACATTTGGCACCAGCCATGGYGCTAAACATTTATTTGATGCCTTTACAATCATAAATCAGCACTCCTTAATGTGTTATGACAGGAGGGCTTGAAAGATTCTGTTTGCTTTTCTGTCATATTGGTTTTTTTTCTCTCCCTAATCACCCTTTTAACATCTCAGCAGGTGAAGAGGACTCAGCAGAGAGCCCACTAGCCAAGGAGCTTTTAAAACTTTCCCAGGTYAGTGAGAGGCTGTAGGGCTCTCCATTAGCAGCAAAATGAATGGAAATTCTCTCCTAATGGAGGCATGGAGAAGGAATTGCAGCAGCAGCAGCTCACTGAAATCTCTATGCTCCTGTCCTCACTGCCAATAGGTTGGAGATATTGAGCCCAGAACTCCTGCTACCTTGGGGATGCTTCATAATTTTGGCCTAAAAAGCCCACAGGACACACAGATATTGACAACAGAGCTGCCTGACACCCATTTGCACGCTGGGGATGTTTCTGGTTTATCAGATTGCAAAACCCAGTTGCAGCAGACTAACACCTTGTTTGCAGTGGATTACTGCACGCCAGCTGATGGAAGGGATCTCAACCACTCTGAAGTGACTGTGTGGATTTGCCTGGTCACACCCTGAAATCCTTCCATGACTCAATGAAAAAAATGAAAGAAAGCAGGATCACAGCTCAACTTTCTAGTGCTGGAGAAGGAGGACAGTAGTGAAGGCAGATGAACTGGAATTTAATGACACTCTTGAATGCCTGTACCACTGGAGATGCTCATATCTCTTTGGGGAGTAAGAGCTGACTCTGSTCTCTATCACATAACCTGTACTGGATCCCAGCTGGGAGTCTCACCAGATGGCATTTTTTTGGTTTATCTTCACATCTGCTGAGCCACAAGGCAAAGGCTTGGCTTCTCCTCCTGACCCCAGGCAAACTCTGTCCCTTACTCCGTGCCCAACCACGGCTCCTGRTTCCCCCCCTTCTGGAGCCAGTTACCACTCTGCCCTGGGATCTGARAGCCCTTGTGGTTAATTAATTAGGGTTAATCACCCTAATTCCTGTTTGGAGCCTTGGCACTGGGTGATGCTGAGATGCACAAACAGACAGCAGTGTTCACACGGCCACGGAGCATCCCGAGGTGGGGAGATGGACACTGCACACAATCCCTGAGAGAAGCTGGCTGGAATTAATGCACATTTTCATTTGTTGCTGCTTGGTTATACACCCTGTGAGGCCAGAGGGCTAAAATGGAAGTGGAAGCTTGTTATTAAAGGGGAACTGCCATCAGCTTTTGTGGCCTGGGGACACAGTTCCTTGCTTCTTTCTGCTGTCCCCTACAAGGCCTGGGAAGTGCATGCTTAGTTTTAATGAGTGTTTTGTGTGTGCATGTGCATGTGTGTGAGTTATCAGTACCCTGCCCTGCTGGAAAACCCCATCCAGCCTGTCCCAGSGAATGTGTGATGGAGTTGAGTGGGTGTCCTTTATTTGTGTTCTTGCATGAGGCCCTGAAGGTTTCTGCTGAATCCTACAGAGACTGAACAAAACTGTTACATGTCCTAATTGCACCTGGCCAATTAGCCAAGCTCTGCATGCAAATAAAGGTCCAGAAACAATGTGTTCTGYTGCCTGCATGCAGCCTGTCCACACACAGCACTGAGAAAGGATTGTCTGCCTCTTTCCTGCTTGCTGCCTGCAAAGGGCAGAGAGGAAGGCTGGTCATGTTGGAACAAGAGCACCAAAATTACCGGGGCATTGTTGTCAGGGAATAAGAAATAATAATAACTTCTGCTGGCAAGAACAGGGCTGGGGTGGAGGTTGCTGGCCCCCTGCCCTTGCTGCAGGGGGGAAAATCTAAGATAGTTAAAATAGCCAGAGTCAGGTTTGCAGGCACTGAGGCTTTCACAAGAGCTTGAGAAGGGAAGAGGTTGTTCTCCTGAAATCCTCTTTCTCTTGTCTCACTCCTGCTTCCACTTAACCTTTTTTCCCTTCTCCTTCTACCACCCCATCTCCTCTTCTGACCCTGCTGTGCACTACTCCATGTTCAGCTGTGTGTTATGTTGATTTGGGGAGCAGCGATGCAACCATCCCTTGGGCCTAAAGAGCAGGATGTCCTTCCTTGTGGAGAAATGCAGGGAGCCACAGGCATCCTGGGGAAGCCAATGGACACTGACACAGCAGAAGAAACACCAGAAAAACAAGCACTAGATAAGAGCTGGAGACAAATAATCCAAAGTAAAAGGATTCTCCAAACAGCCCTTCAGCAGAATGAATGGCCTCATCCTGACACTTCCTGCCACAGCCTCCCAGYTCCTCCTGGTCCTGTCTGGACTCAAACCCCCTTCACATCAAACCCTGAAYGAAACAAGCTGAAAACTTTTCCAGCAGAAGAATACCCCAAACCCTGCTATCTGCCCATCTCTCTGTGCAGCTATCTATCCCTGTCTCCCACAAACACTGCTCCACAGCAGCTGCCAGGCTGGGCTGGAGAGATTCCATCGCCGATGGCACAGAGCTTTCATCTCGGTGCAAGGTTTTGTTCCCTCTTCTCATTAGCCTTTCATGTATTTTCCCTCTTTCTCCACCCTCTTTAGAGAACTGAGAGCTTGAAGATCTTAGAGCCTTTCTGAGGTAGTTTGGGAATGCTTTAGGAGCCCAGGACAGTTATCCTGGCTGTTCCTGGCTCCCCTGCAAGGAGAAGTCAAGGGCCCCTGTTGGTTATGTCTCCACTGGCCAATCCACCCCCATGTCAAGGCACTGAATCCAACACACAACCAGGAACTGAATTAGGTTACTAGCAGTGTGTCACTYTGCCCTACATGGTTATTCTGGGTGTAGATATACTTGTTTTAGCAGTACATCAGGACCTTCATTCCTATTGGGACACAGGATGAGAACAAGCTTCCTCCTCCTCTCCCTTTGCCAAGAGTCCACTACCAGGAATGTCCTACCTAGGAGAGACCCAGACTGACCTCTGGCCCTCCTGTGCTCTGGCTTATTTCAGTGCCAGTGTGACTTATTTGTCTTTTTGTCAATGATGACATTTGATGACAATGATGACATTCTTTGATGACAATGACCATGCAGGATAGGTGCAAAGGAGATGTCTTGATCACAGTTTTCTGCCCTGCACTGGGATAACCCTTTTTTTTTTTTAATACAACCCTGCACTAATGGGGATGACCAACAGTTCATCTTCCAGTGCTGCACTACCAAGTTGAGACCMAAGATTCTTGTTTCATTCTACTCAATGGAGCAACTAGCCTGCAGAATGAAAATACCACTGGGTTTCCAATAAGCTGCTGACGGCCCTGAACAGTTAAGACAAGCTGAGATATTCCTTCTGGCAGCAGCAGCAGCAAATGACTTCTCTTTTGATACTGTAAACAAGAGGGTACAACTCCTCAGTTTAGCCAATGTTCACGGGTAATTATAGATTCTTTTGGGTAACATGCAAGTAAAATAATGGATAACAAAATCCTCATCAGGCTTGGAAACAGGACCTTAAACAACCTCCAAGCTYAGGGTTTAAAGACAAGACCTCCAGCAACTGTCCAAGAGATAAGATCAGTGCATGGGTTTCTTCCAGAACTGACAAAACTTATCACTTTTCTCATGCAAATCACCTGAGTATAGGGAGAGATGGAGAGGAGATGACTCATACCTGAGAGAGCTTTTTTTGTCTAAAATGGGGATTAATGGGTTGGCTTAGAGGTGAGGTGTCTCATTAGCAAACATTTGGATTTTGCCAGAGTCACCCATTTCGCTATGGAACACGACAGCCTTGGAGGTGCCTGTGCAGGCTGCACTCACTGGGCTCAAAGCTTTGCCTGCAGCACAAAGGCTGAATTTCCTGCAGGGTGCATGGCTGCTCAGCTGAAGAGGGGAGCCAGCTAGGTGTCCTGACTGCCACCCTGCTCCACATCCCATTAAAAAGGCAGTGGTTTTATGCTTCTGAAGGAACGTTTCTGCAGAACCCTGCATTGTGCAAGCTGTCCTGGGGCTGGGRTTGTGCATAGCTGTTTGGATTATGTGGGAAAGTTGGATGCAGAGCAATGTCCTGACCAGGCTAAAAGGCTTCTGGCAGCACAGACAGCTACAGCTGTGGGCAGCAGTGGTTACAGTTAGCTGCCATCTCCAGGTGCATTTATACAGTGCCATATAAATACACCCTGTGAGGTTCTTGTGACAAAAAGATTTTACTATTTCAGAATAATAATTTCTTTTTTCCATTCCCCTCCTAGCCAGCTGTAGAGCACTGCCAGAGAGCCATTACACCACTGGTAGCATAGCTGAGAACAGCTCTAGCTTTTTTCAATACATCCAGCTCCTCATCTGAGAGCAAGCTTCCATCCCGCTGCAGTAGCTGAACTGCTTTTATCATCTCCAGGAGATCAAAGTCATGCAATTAATCCTCTCCCATACTCAGGCTCTGTGCCCTCCCTTCCCTCTGCTCCCAGGAGCTGATGGCATGAAGGGCTCGGCACAGCTTCCCCTGCCAGACTGGCCCAATGTCAGCCCTGCTGGGATAGTTTGAGGAAGCTGTTTACACAAAACATCAGCGGGTTTTTGATGGCTCTGAAAGATCTGGCAAATAATCCTCAGATGAAAGATACAGTCTAGGAAGATGGCAGAAGAGGCTTACTACACTTACTACATTAATAGTGCTGGAGAACGGGTGGAGCCTTTAAGTGCAGTGGAATTCGTTTTTGTTAATCCTGCCTGGGTCTGTGTCAGGAAGAGTCACCTCCAGAAGGGTGTTCCCTGGCTCAGGCTGTGCAACAGGGCACTTGTTTATAAGGGGGAAGATTAAAAGCAACTGTTTAGGGCTTTGAAAGCAGCACATTTGTGTCATTCTAGGAGCCATCTGCATGCAAATGGCAGCCCTCAGGTTGAGGGTTTCAATCCTCAGACTCCCTACAGAGTGTATTTGGAGACTGGGATTTTTGCTGCAGGAGGAAGGTGTGACAAAGGCAGCTGTGTGGGCTGTTTATATTGAATATGTAACATCCTCTGAGCAGTACTTGAAAGCCTCAAAAACAGATGCTGAGCTGGGTCAGTCTTACCTGTAATGAGGTTAATGGTGAAGAATCCTTGAGGATTTCCAGATAAGATGTGAAAAGTTAGCTTTCCCTCTGAGCTGGAGTCTGGATCAAAGGCATCAAGCTGAAGGACAGATGTGTTTGGTGGGGAATTCTCCATCACAGAGGCATAGAAGACAGGTCTGGACATCTGAGGTGGGTTGTCATTGGTATCAGTGACCTCAATATAAATTTCAGTCACAGAAGACAGAGGAACTGTTCCCAGGTCAAGGGCTAGCACAGTCAGCCAGTAGTGGGATGTTCCCTCTCGGTCCAGTGATCCTATGGTCCGTATGGTGCCTAGGARAAGGACAGAGTGTTTGTGAGGGATTTAAGGAACTCAGACCTCTTAGTCCTTGATAACAGAGCAGTCCTAATTTGCTTCCTGCTCTGTGCTGAAGAAAAAAACTCCTGCACCCCCCTTGCATGGCTGTGGAAAGTGAGGGCTGAGGTTAATTTTTGGCACACAAGTGAAAGAGAAGACTCAGTATTTTGGGAGAGGACACACATTGATTTGCTCTTATTTTAAGGAGAAAAACCCCTGCTTGTTCCTACCCAGATCCAGGGACAGACTTAGTAAATCCCTGCACAATCAAGAAATGCTTGAATGCACAGAACATCATAAACAGCCAGGTCAAACACAGCAGGCAGTTCAGGCCTTCAAGGCTCACTATTGAATGAAGATGTCCTTACCTGTGTCCTTTTCGATGTGGAAGACAGACAGGCCAGTGCCTTCTCGGAGGAAATACTGAACCTCCCCATCTCTGCCCCTGTCGATGTCCTTTGCTGTCACCATCATCACCGACGTGCCCTTGGGGCTGTTCTCCTGCACCCAGCCTTTGAACACAAAGGAGGCAAAGCGCGGTGGGTTCAAGTTCTCGTTGACATCCATGACGTGCACTTCCAGGTGGCAGAGGGAGGAGCGAGAGAAGGGCTTCCCTCCATCACTGACCTGCACAGTGAGATTGTAAGAGTCCCTCTTCTCATAGTCCAGCTCCTTCTCCAAGCGGAGCGCCCCGGTCAGCTTATCCACATGGAACATCATCTCCTCATTGTTCGTGAGGCTGTACCTCACCTCCCCCCCAGAGCCRGCATCGGGGTCAAAAGCCTCCAGAAACAGGAGAATGGTGCCCACGGGCAGGTCCTCAGGGACYTTCACACTGTTGAGGGCTGGGAGGCACTGAGGGGTGTTGTCATTTACATCCTCCAGAGTCACAACCAGGTCTGTAACAGAGAACAGCTGGAAGCCTGTTTTGGGCTGGTCCCTAGCTTCTATTTTCAGCACATAGCAAGGCCACAATTCTCTATCCAGAGCACCTGTAACTGTCACTTCTCCAGTGACACTGTTAATGGCAAATTTGTCCGTGGGGGTTAGGAGGGAGTATTTTACTTTCCCGTTGTCATCTGTATCAGCATCTTCTGCTTTTAGTTGAGCTATTGTTGTCCCTGCTGCTACATGTTCTGGTATTGCCACCCAATAGGCAGCTTGAGGGAATTTAGGAGTATTATCATTGGTATCCAACACATTCACAGCCARTAGTTTCCAAGATGATTTCTGTGGTGTGCCAAGGTCGTACACAGTAATGTTAAGGATGTAGAAGCTGGTTTKTTCATGATCTAAAGGAGAAAGGACTTGAAGGAGACCCAGTTCCAGGTCAATTTTAAAGCAGCTGTCATCATTTCCATCTGAGATCACATAGACCAATTTTCCATTAAAACCAGTGTCAGGATCAATGGCTGAAAGGTCAGCAATAGTTGAGTTTATGGGAACAGTCTCTATGATATCAATGGATCGTGGAAAGCTGTCATCAAACTTAGGAGCATTATGGTTTATAAGGTGCAAGTTCAGAGATGTTTCATCATCCTGCCCATGGCCTTGAGACTGAGACTCGATGGAGTGTATGATGGTTTCTGTCAGCTGCTTCAAGACTCCTGTTTCCTCACACTGCATTTTGACGGGGAGACCTTGGCTGACCACAGTGATGTTTACAGACGTAGGCAAAGCATAGTTCTCTCCATCTGTTGCAGTTATTTTCAAAGAGTAGAAAAGTGGCTGTTCAGAAGGAAGATCTCGCAGAGATATTCTCAGGGATATTACTCCAGAGATGGGATTCAGTTCAAAATGCTGCAACTCGTTGCCAGACTTGATTTCGTATTTGATATGCTGCAGCTCATCGCTGTCGATTGCAGAGACCGTGGCCACAGGGCTCCCAACTGGAAAGTCCCGTGGGATGGTGCCACTGCAGCTTGCCTTCTCAAACACAGGAGGGTTGTCRTTGACATTGCTCAGGGTGAGGGAGACGTACACCTCTGTCTCGTGGCGCAAGGGCGAGCCCCAGTCTGACGCCCACACTCGCAGGTGGTACCACCTCTGCATCAGCTCATAGTCCATCGACTTGGAGGTGGAAATGACACCAGAGTAGGGGTCAATGACAAAGGGAACTGATTTCTGGTTGGCTATGCTGTAGGTGACAAAGCCATTGTCTCCTTCATCTTCATCTGTAGCCCTTACTGTTAAGACACTGGTACCAGGAGGAACATTTTCATCAAAGGCCCCATGGTAGGAAGACTGAGTAAAACTTGGAGCRTGATTGTTGCAGTCAGTGATGTCAACRATAACAGTCGTGGATGTGTGACTGTTACTGGTTGTAACTTCAAGYTCAAAACTAGACTGCTCATGGAAGTCCATCGCTCTGACTGTAGTTATCAGCCCAGTGTGAGGATTGATCTTAAAGCTTGTGCTGTCAGGAGTTGGTCTCAAAATGTATTTAAGATTTGGGAAAACTGGTGTGATCTTCACCATAACAACCTGGCTTCCAGCTGGGGAGAATTCACTGAGCTGGACACGGTACACTTCTTTCTCAAACCTGGCAGAGACGTACTTGGAGGGAGGTATGTGGACAACTCTGACAGGAGAGAACAGTGGTGGCTTGCTCTTGTCCTTGGCTTGCACACTGAGGTTGAAACCAAATGGGTAAAGTAACCAGTTTATCTCTTTGTTTGACACAATCATGAACTCAGAGCTCCCRAAGTAGGATTTGATGGCTTTGAAATGTCTTCCCGGATCTCCATCCACAAACTCAACCGAATCAACCCCTGCTTCTGAGTCACCAMTTTCTACAGAGAGAGTTGCATAGATAAAGTCATTGTCTGAGTCAGGTGACATCACCTTCACTGAGGAGATAGAGGGGGGCTTCCTGGCAGATGGCTCCACCTGGATTGTGAGACTGGCCAAGTTCCCAAAGCCATTCCCCTCCGTGATCTTTCTCATTCTGTCCACAGCCAAAACCTGCAGGTTATGCCTGCCTCGATGGGTGCTGTTCAGCCTGCCTGTGACCATAACTGCCCCCGTGGTGGGGTGCACAGTGAACAGGTTGGACTTGGTGTTGAGGGCGTAGTAGAACTCAGCGTTCTGGCCAGCGTCAGCGTCCGTGGCACTGAGCGTGCTGACCACGGTTTTCAGAGGAGTGTCTTCCCTGATGGACACTTTGTAGGAGGGGGGTGAAAAGAGAGGTTTCAAGTCATTTCTGTCCAGAATATAGACCAAGACTTTGGCCCAGGCTTCGTAGGCAAAGGTGCTCTCTGTGGCCTTGATTATTAGCAGGTAACTGTCTTTGACCTCGCGGTTTAAAAGTGCTGTGTTGCTGCTCCTGGTTCTTATTCTCAAGAAGCAGAAATCCCCAATCACGTACTCCTCTGTTTTAAACAGACCAGTGTTGTCCCCAGAAGCTATTCTGTACCTGATGTCCCACTCAGGGACTGTCTTGTAAATACCCATCTTGACGTAGCTCTCCACGTAGGTCTTGGGGGCCGAATTCTCATAGATGGTGGCATTGTAAAAGAAGTGGGTGAAGTGCAGAGGGGAAGTGCTGCCCTTCTCACAGCTCGCCTTGTGGGCCACACAATGCATCAGGAAAACAGCAACACTCAGGAAGTGACTCCTGATGGAGACTTCCATGGTGCGGTGTCTCCTTGAGCCCTGCAGGGGTCAAAGGAAGAACAGTGGTMATTTTCAGTAAGGTCAGTGTGTTACAGGAAAGGTCTGCAAGGGCTCAGTGTCACCTTCCTGCTCCGTCTACCCTGACCTTTATTGATACAATTGTTAATTCAGCTCTTCTTCCCTCTGTCCCAGTGAGAGATCTGTTCTTCCACATCCCTACGTTGGCTCAGATTTCTTCACTTTCTCTGCTTCAGTTTCTGCCTTTATAGAGGGCAAAATATGCAAAGTCACGCAAGATGCTCTCATCAGGCTGACTTGCTATTCTGTGAACAATCTTGCCCACCCCTCACCTCATTCTGCTTTCTCCTAAGTTAAACAGTGTCTCTAAACTCCCCACCCCCAATCCAAACTCCCTCTTGTTTTGTTTCTCCAGCCTCCCTTCTCCATCTTAACTTCTCTCTCCACTGAAGCTTCTGCAAAGTATCTTTGAGAGTCAAAATACAAACTGATTTACCTGCCTCKCTGTGGTTTGTCTTCTCTTTTCTCTCCCTGTGCTACAGGATGTGCTGTCCTTCCCCAGCAATGATAGGGAACACCTGCCATGTTGTATAAATTCCTCCTGAACGTGCAGCTCCACGATGTGCCCTTTCCAACAGCTTTTSCTCAGTTTCCAGCCAAGCTCTGTCTCAATTACCTCAAAGTTCTTCTAACTCACAGGCCTGACCCTGCTGCCTCCTCTGTGCTGTCTGAAGGAGGAGGTTTCCAGCAAGACACTTTGCCCATGTCAGCCCTTGAGCAATRCCTCTGGTTCCTGCCTTCTCACAGCCCAGCCCCAGGGTGAGGATTCCTGGGGAGGATCTGCCATCCATGACCACCTGCCATCAGCTTCCTTCTCTAACAACCGCCAAGCAGCTGCAGCTCCACAGTTTATCTCTGAACAAGGTGTAGCAAAGAAGGAACTGGGGAGCACCTAYGTGATTAACAGGGATGTAACTTTATTAGGGAGCTTTGCAGAGCTTGTTAAAGGATCAAGGCCTGTTCYTTTCAAAAGCTAAGTGCATGCTGCTGTGTGTGCAGTTAGGGGTTGAAACCAGGGATAAGCTAAATATAGGTGCATATATTTCCCCCAGATATCCTAGGAGATCCTTATCTAGAACTGTTTCTTCCTGTTTTAAATTTAAATTATATATCAAGTACCTGCCAGTCATTTGGCACATTCCTAATTTAAACAGGGAAGACTTGTTTTTCCAGACACTTTTTCAAGACTCATCTCTTTAAGAACCAGAACTAGTTCAATTTGTAACTCAAGTTGAATGTTAGGAACAAATTGTTAGAGCCCAACTAACAGTATGTATCATACTCTCTCACTGAGGTATGTAATCACTGATAAATACAAAGCTGTAAATTTCATATTTGCTTCAAATCCTTTTCTCCTTGGTCAATAGATGCCAAACACCCAAAAATCTCTCTGTGGTCACTCATTTTCAAAACAAATAGTCAGAAGCTGAAGTCAAACTACCAGAAGTTGCAGAGRAATCAACRCAATTCAGTTTTGACAAAATTCAGMCTCATTTTTTTCCCTGCCATCACTTCACTTCTAGGTAACACAACGTACTGCAAATCGCAGAAAAACTTGGAGGGCAGGGATGGGTGACCCAGAAAGGCATGTGGCTCCTTCTGAGAAGCTGAAAACCATGTTCTTAAAAGCCCTGCTCGCTGCTTGTTACTTAACAGCGCTTCAGAGCTGTGCAGCGTGCAGGGACTTGCCTTAGAGCTACTCCCTTCCAACATTTTCAACTGCTGAACTCGGGGAGCAGGCGCTGGCAGGCTGCGCACGCGTGTCCCAGAGCTCCCGGAGCTCTGCAGTCCACACAGCCCAGAGAGCAGCGAGGCAGCAGAACAAACCAGCAACCAAACCAGAGCTGCTCCACGGACAGCAGGCTTAATGAAGCCCCATCGCTTTGTATCTGAGCTAATTGACTTCTTAATTGAATTGTACTGGCACGGCAATGTGAACTCATCTCTCATAAGACATCAGAGAAGCCACAAGGCACAGACGTTATGAACTCCCCGACCACAAGAAAAGCTGGATCCAGAGCACATGCCTTCCTGGGCACCAGCAATTCAATATGGGAGGATAACCTTGAGCAAGGAGTGGGTTTTCTGGCATTTAACAAGATGCAAGCTGTCGTCTGAATCTCTCCTGGAATGTACTTAACCTCCCTCTTCCCTGTGTACTTCCTCACATCTAAGAAGGGCTTCACTTAACATTGCTGCTTTYCCCCTCTGTATTAGCAGGGTTTTACTCCTCTATCCAGGTAATTATTTTGCAAAACCTGTTGTGACCTCARTATTTCTTAGAGCTTTGCTCTCAATTACAAGCTGGACTGAAAGCAATCAATGGCTTCAGCAGTTATTATGAGGGATGGAGAGTGACTACGCATCTGGGGCATGAGGCAGAAGCCTCATTTCCTCTGGAAATGATCTGAAACTCTGAGAGACACAGTCAAAACTTAGTGAGAATGGTCTAGGAGGCATCACCATCAACTTTTCCAGAGTTTCTCTTTGTGCCAGGGCCATGCCCAATTGAAAAGTATCACAGAGTCTGTGCTCCTGACACCAACATCCCACCCTGGGCCTGGCAATCACCACCTACTACCTGCAGCCTGCAGTTTCTCCTTTAGCAGGCTGCACTGGGAAGCAACTCTATGCTGAAGGTCCTGTTTCTCTTTCTCCAGCATGGATTTAGTGCAATTTGAAGTGTAGTAGATCTCCCAGGAGGTGACTGGGCTGTCCCTGATCTGTTCTCTGCATCTGGAATAATTTATACCACAGTCACAACCCAAAACTATCCACAAGTGGGACTGGGACATTTCCAAGGGCCATGGTGAAGCTTAACAGAAAAACAAGGRGCAGTACTCTGAAGAGAGGGGAAATCAGGTCAATTGGCTCAGCTCCAGGGAAAATCCTATTGGGACTGACCCTGCAAGATGACAGCAATGAACCAGGAGAAATAAGGTGGTTTTCTATGACTTCTGTTTCATAGGTTGGATGCTCAGACCCAGACTGACTCTAAAGAAAACTAATGAAAAGAGCCCCTGAAGCTTCAGTGGGTTGAAAGCTGTGCATGGCATGAAACCAGCAAGAAAATCAATTTACTGGCCCTTACTCCCCAATGTAGGTGGCTATCAAGGAGGGGCAGCACTGCCAAGCTCAGGGGTCCTTGCCATGGAATTCAAGGATCTCCACATGGAAATCAAACAGATTTTTCATGCAGATCAAGAGAATCCTTCCTCCTCCTCCCTTTCTGAGCTGTGCTGCCCCATGTCCTTGTGCTGACAGTAATTACTGCATGACCCATGGGACCCATGGCAAGGGCCATACCCCCTTCAGGGCTGCCAGACCAACTGCAAGCATTTAACACYTGAAGAGACCAGAGGCAGGTGAGGGTGTTCATCTCGTGGGATCATTTATTTCCACTCCTGAGGAGCAGAAATAAACACTCCTGCACTTCTCCCTTCCATGGCCTGCTGGAGCTGGTTGCACATGGGGAGGCAGCAGCGCTGGAGGAAGCCCATGGTGGGATGCAGTGTGGAAGGCAGGGCACGCTCCCCGACTGAGGGAAATACCAGGGCATCATTATGTGGTGATTCAGCCTCCTCTCCTAATCAGCAGGCGAGGATCAGAGAGCCTGGGGGGGCTTCGCCCTCAGCCCTGCAGATGCAAACTCCCCRGTAAACAGCCCGTGTATCTCTAATCAGAGCCCGAGCGCGCGTCTAAATTTAACATCCAAATTGGGAACCTCTGTCAAAGACATGCCCAAATCTGCCGGCCTGAAATGGGGGAACAAACACRGGGCTGAGATTCAAAGTGCCTGCGTGGGGAGACCGTGGGGATGGGTGATTYGGGGGGATTGGGGCAGGGAAAGGCTCTTGTGGCCAGCTGGGGTGAGTGGCTGGGGCACAGCCAGGGGCTCCTCTGAGGGCCCTCCCAGGGGTCTCCTGCGACGTATGGGCTGATGTGTTTATTGGCCATATCGCAGAAAAGTGCTGCAGCCTGCCAGGAAGCAGGTGTGGCCCCAGCCCCACCTTTTGATTCCCTTCAAGAGGAGCATTTAAAAGCAATAAAAACCCAAAACACAAAACAAAGCGAGTGCTGAGTGCACCCAGAGCAGCATTCCCCTCATGAGCTGTGGTGGGGGCTYGGCCCAAGGTTTTGAGATCAGAAGAATAAAGAAAAATCATTTCCATTGGAAAATAAGGACAACTGTTCCCTTACTACTCTTTTGCCAGCATGTATCCCAAGTTCTCTTTCTTGCTTTCTTCCCTCACCTCCCGCCATTTTCTCTCCCTTTTTCTTCAATACAAGAAACAGCTTCTTCCCCAGGATAAGGACCAAGCAAAATCACCCCCAAACACACCAACTTCTTTGTCAGAGGCTGCTGGAACAGGGAATGGGAGGCTGCTAGACAGGAGATGAGCTTGGCTGTTCAAGTAATTAATTTAACRATGCATTTTTATGGTCATTGTGAAACAGAGACAGAGAGCAAAGGGAGTAAATCCTGTAAGATGGTGAGTACAAGGTTTAGGGAAAGGCAATAGGGGATGGGACACTCTGTTCTCCTGGCATGGTGGAGCAGAAGGGCTCCAGCTACAGAAGGGGCAATGTCCTCACAGCTGCCTGTCAAATAGGATCAACCAGAAAGCAGTCCCTGGTATTTCAGTGTTGCAAAGTCACAGGGTTAAATGGACACTGTGTTGGCCACCTCTGTGAAATGTTTTGCTGCCCTATGCTGAAATAGCCTGTCCTGCAGGGGGTTGTGCTGCTTGGTTAATGTTTGCCCTCTCCTCTGCCACAGTGATTTTGGTGGGAACCAGATCCTTTTCCATTTGGGGAGCTCCCTRATGGCTGCTCACAGTCACCCCGTGGGGTTTGAATTCTCTGTGGAGATGGGTGTCTTTCAAACAGTTTTCCTGGACCTTGAAAAAAAAAGAAAAAAATCTAACAAAACCATGCCATCCTTAGAGAGCCTGCTCCTGCACTGAGTTATGCAGTCTCTGCTTGGTTTTGCAGTGCAGCAGAAGAAACACATCCTGGAGGTACTACACAAAGCCAGAAAACTAATGAAAAGGGCCCCTGAAGTTACGGTGTTTCCTTCTCCAATGTATCTCGGGGTTTTCCAGCGCCTGTGGATGGTTTCTTAGGGCTGATGTTTGCAGAACTGCTTGCACCAGCCTGCTTAGGGGCTGTGTTAGTGTGGGTGCAGCTTTTTGCTGGACTTGCAGATTCCATCCAGGGCTGTTCCTTCCCCATCTCGACTTTGCAATCTCTGAATGGCTTGGACAGAGCTTTGGAWATTGCTTCCAGGTTGCTGGACAGCCTGGAGCAAGGAGGCTGACCATGCAGAACCCTGTGAAAGGCATGTGCCTTTTACAACCAAGGACTGCCCTTGCTCAGTGTCCCATGAAATGCTGTCACAGCAGTGAGTGGCAGTGCCAGACCTGTGCCATCACCATTCCACGGCTGGGCTCTGTTCCTGGGGTACAGGGGCTGTGTACTGATGGGGTGGGCTGTACTGGGCTTCACAGCTGCAGAGCCATGGAAAGCCATGGAATAACGAGCCTCWGCTGGCATGCAGAGCAGTGACCCTTTCCTTGGCCTGCTCAGCATGGCAGGTCGTCACACACGTGTCCCTGAGCAGAACAGGAACACTCCTAAAGCACTGCACATGTTCCTTCCATCATCTGCCAGCTGAACCAGGCAGCTGCTTTAACCCAAGGGGTTTGGGTACCTCAAGGAGCTCAGAGAGATCTCRCAGAGATAACCTTTTCCTCTCTACTGCTGCAGGGCTTGATAAAAATGCTTCACTCTGAGGCAGCCCTGCCTTCCCCAGGCCTGGTCTGCCRTGGCCAGGGGTCCTGGCAGGACCACCATTCAGGGCTGACAGTGGGAACAGGGTGGGATGCTGTCCCTTGGGTGGTACAAGACATGGATGAGTTGAGCCAGAGAGATGGCAGGATGGCCTTCCACGTGGGAGGGGTAGCTGGGAAGCATTTTTTAGTTACTCTGCATTTAGTTACTCTGATGTCCAACTCCTCCTTCCCTCTCACAGCTGGATGCTTTTGGCACCTTTGTCACTGTGCCAGATTTCAAAGGTTGGATGCTCAGACCCAGACAGACTCTAAGGCCACCTTGCTCCACGACATCTCACTGTGGCTTCCTCCACAGCCACTCACCTCCTTCCCCCTGGGACATCTCACCCACGCCCCCATCCTTGGGGTTTTGGCTGTGCCCTGGTGCTGTTCCTGTTGCCCTGGTCTGACCCTTCACTGCAGCAAGCAGGTGCTGTGTGTCTTTGCCTCCAAGCTATCCTCTGTCCAAGAGCATCACCTGCTATGTGAAGCCAAAAGCTTTCTCTTGCCACCTCTCCACCAGCAATGTGCATTTCTGTCTGCTCTGTGAACAACYCAGGGAGTGCTGGATTTTCTACTGCTGCCAACACCTAGGCCTGGCTCAGGTCTGTCACCTAGCTGAGGTGCCATTGYTGTGAGCTCCTCTGTTAGGCACAGGACAACCTGAACATGCCTGAACTCCCTGTACAGTTCTGAGGGTCAGTGATCTCTCTCTGTCATTCTAGAGCAAGAGTTAACTGAGCAGCTCCAGAGCTRTGGAGCCCTCAGTGAGGTCTGGGGGGTTGAGGGAACCCTGCAATGCCAACTGCCTTGCTGCTGGCTCCTGTCCCAGGGAAACGGTGACATGAAGGAAGTTATCTCCTTGTGCCAAGAGGGAGGCATCCTTATACCTTATTCCTTTCCTCTGCTCTCCCCAGTTATGGGAGCAAGCGGGTAAATCCTGGTTATGATCCAAAAGCTGCCACTGCACATATGGGCAGTGGAGGTGTTGAGGGGTGGGCAAGGACTGTGGCAGCCAGGAGACAGGCAGGAGACAGCACATCCCACTGGTGGCTCTCATGGGAATGGGGTACCTGCAGGCTGGGACCAGAACAGCCCTGGGGGCTGGAGAAGGGGCAGTCAGTGTTGGTAGGAAGGAGTTTTGGTGCTCACCAGGCAGGATGTGAGGGGTCTTGGGGTTGGGCACCACAGTGCAGCAGCCCAAGCACGCTGGCACAAGAGCCAGGTGGAGCAAGCCAGGATCTCACATGAGTGTGCCCCAACTCTGCTGCTGCTGGCACTGTGCAGCACTCACCCTGTGATTCAGCTGCYATGGAGGCTTTTAGCACCAAGGACCTCATACCTCAGTCACTGCAAACTATCTGAGAGCCCACAGGGGATTGTGGGCTCTTCTCTGATTGCTTTCTCCTACCAAAACTCATACTGAGCCTTTCACGTGTTCCTCATGCTTGGGATGCAAGTTATCTTACACTGATAATCACTSCCCTGTCTGCAGACTGCTGAGAGGATTGGGTGTGTGGGTGCCCACTGACAATCCTGCTACCATTCACATCCACTGGCCACCTTCAGCCAAATTTAACCAGATAGGCAAAGACTTGAAAGGAGTTAACTTTGCACAAGCTTGTGAAAAGCAGCAGGACAGAGGAGAGAAACCCAAATTAGGACTCCCAGCTGGAAGAAAAAGCTCTAATGTGAGCCCAACCCGATTATTAGACATCAGAGAATCCACACAAGAGGGAGTGCCCCAGGCAACCAAGCTTCATGAATTCTGCTGCTCGCAAAACAGCTGTTTACTTAGGTGCTGCAAAGCTGGGAGAGCTGAGATCCCCACACACAACTCCCATCTGACCCACCAGAGCCTAACAGGGCTCAGCTCACCCCAGACTGGCGAGAGCAGCAGCTCTGCCCAGCGCTGAAGGGGCTCTGACCCTGCAAGCCCTCACTGTCACCTTAACTCAACCTGGGTGTTGGTAATGAGGCCATTGCCCTCACCACCTGGCAGTCCTCCAGTGCCCTTTCTTCTTATTCCATGTTATCCTAAAATCGCTAAAATTCTTTGGGAAGAGCCTCTCGGCGCCGAGAGCTGCGAGAGGGACCTTGTGCCCTGCTGGATGCAGGACAGGCACTGCTCCGTCTCTGCCTGCCCTGCTCACCGTGCTCCTCCCTCACCTTTTCCCTCCCACCCGGCAATTCTCAGCCGCAGAGCTGTCCCTGCGCTGATCGGACCGTGTTCTCCTTCCCCTGCCCAGCACCCTGCTGGTCCCTCCCTTCTGCTGCCCGAAGGTGAGCGCCGAGAGCGCCTTCCAGCCCCTCTCGCTCCGCTGCCATCTGTCCGCCTTGCGCTGCTCCTCCCCGTCCCTCTCCTGCCTTTGGAGGCAGCGTGAGGACACGGAGGACAAACAGTGAGCCAGACAATCAGGGCACGATCCTCATCAAAGGATGGCTGGCCAGGATGCCCAGTACCCGCGCCACAAAAGCTCCCTGCAGCAGGTATTTATTGGATGCTAAGGGTTACCTGCGAGCTGATAGAAAACCTGCAGCTCSCAGAGCTGCCCGCAGCCGCCCACCTCCTGTGCCGTGTCCAAAGTGCTCCACAAGCTCCTGCAAGGCCAGCCCCAGCCCTGGGGAGCTCGGCGTTTCCCCGGAGAAAAGATTAACCCCCAGGACAGACGCGTTTGGGGCCGCTCTCATCGCCACAGTGTGTCCTTGTCAGCTCCTTATGCTCCCAGCACGGGTCACTCCCTCCCGCTCCGGACTCTCTGCTGGAGAGTATTTCTGAGATCTCCTGCCTTTGCAGCACCTCTGTGGAGCCAGCAACGGGGCAYGGGCACTGCTCGGAGCACCTGTGACAAACCAGGCTGGGCACAGAGTGTCCCTGTCACCCGGGGCCATCTGGAGTATCTATTCATGGCATAACCAGCGTCTCCCTTGGTCACAGCACCTACCCAACGTGTGCAACCCAGCCACTCAAAAATAGCCACACAACGGAACAGCGTCAAAATAGCCCTGCTTGGCCACCTCTCTATTCTCTCTCCCAAAATGGCCAGTTTTGGTTACTTAGTGGGCAGCATAAAAAAGAAGGCACGGCTAAGCTGCTCCTTCTGCCACTCTCCAGCATCAGTGCAAGCACACGGCTGATCTTGGGCTGCTGCATTTAAAAACGTTCACTTGGAGCCATCCATCCCAAATGGATCAAAACCTTGTCYGAAGCCAAATACAACTTCTGGTGCGTGCAATATCCTGTGGCAATTTGTTCTACAGTTAATTATGCCCTCTATACAGAAAAAGAAAGTGTTTCCTTTGGTTTGTTTCAACCCCGTTCCTTGTCCATTTCTGAGCTGCAAACCTTTCTAGCAGCCCTCGCAGCTCGCCCCTCCCCGGAGCTCCTACTTCCAAGAATTAGGGAAGAAAGTTTCTTTGCTAATAAAGCAGTACCTGCCTCATTGCCAAGGAAAAAGTGCGGTTAGAGGAAAAAATTGCTTGCTCAGCAGATCAGGTTGTTAACAGACAATGCAGCATCCACGTTACCAACCCAGTTTAAAACATGTAAAAGGGCYCAGGGATATTTAATCCTCTTATGCTTGCCCACGAGACAGGAGGAAGCCCACTGCTAACTGCTCGAGGTGCAGCTGCACTTGCATGCTCCACACGTGGCAGAAAACAAAGCGAGGTGCAGGGAGCAGGGAATGCCACTGCTGGAGCATGCAGGKAGCTGGAACGATCCTGCAGGACTTGCCTTGGAGCAGTTGGCAGGAGAGCAGGATGCAAAATGCATTAGTTCCTAACAGATGTTTGATTCCAGGTGTCGTGCCTCCTTTGAACTCTCCCTTCGTACAAGAATTGCTGCTTGTTTGTTTGCAGGGCTGGGAGATGCACTGGTTTGGGAACATTGGGATTTGAAATGCATCCATGGCGAGAGGGAAAGGCTCGGGAGAGGAGCGGATCCTGCTGTGCTCTCCCCTCCRCAGGCAGGGCTCATTTTGGGAATGTTACAGAGCACACTGGAGCACAGCAGGCGGACTGGGGCAAGCAGAGACCGAACTCCCTGTCTGGGTTGGAGACCTCTCCCCTGCCCAGACCCTCAGGAACCCCACGCCCTTCGCAGACAGGCGGATGTCCCTGAACCGTTCCCGATAGGATGAGGTGTGCTGCATATTAGGAGATGAGAAAAGTACACAACACCAAGCCCGGAGACTCTGCTGTCCCGAATCCCGAGACAGCCCAGCCTTCCTCAGGAGCCCAGTACAGACTGTTTGCTTTCCGTCCCGAAGCTTCGATAACCTCCCAGGTCTCTSCAGCTGGCAGCCCGGAGAGCCACGGCAGCTCCCTGCACATCCCCAGCCTGCTCTTTGCCCCTCTGAGTGCCGGGATAGGGGGACCAGGGCATTCCATGTCCCCCTGCCGGGATCCTGGGCAGAGCAGGAGCCCGCTGGCCACAGCCCTGCCTGCCCAGCTCGTASCACCACACAGCCCGAATTCCCACACCTGGAAACTCTGAGCCCTCCGCAGCCACAAAAGCAGAGGAGCGGGAGCTTTCTTTGAGGGTTTTCTCTGSAGCAACCCCAGTGGCGTGACCGCTGATCTTTGCCCCTCTGCAGTGCTGTGCTCCACCAGACCGCCTTCCATTTCCCGGGAGGCTGATTAGCTGATAACTGCAGCTTGGAAGGGCGCCGCTGGCTCCAAGTGCCCAGGCCTCCCTCCCTGCATTTCCACCTCTTTTATCAGGGCTGCACATGTACATAGGAAATCGTTCCTGCACGCCCTGGAGTGGGACTGGGCTTGCTGTGSGATTTCATCCTGTCACAAGGCACCTGACAGTGAATGAAGGTGCAAAGATAAAAGAGGTGGCTCTGCCTTCATCTCCCTGGCTCTGCTGCCCACCGTGGRTGGGCACAAGGGCAGGTGAGGAGCTCCCACCTGAGTGCACGGGGGAGCTGGGCTGGGGAACAGCAGCGCTGTGGCCACACTCAGGGATCCCCAAGGCACAGCCCAGCTCGAGGGGACAGTGGAAGTGGCCTGGAGGGACACGTGGGGACAGAGTTGGGAGCGGTACCACCTCGCTTTGGTCAGTGGGGCTGTACATGGCCAGTGGCTGAGCCAACAGCCAGACGCCATCACTGCCACAGCTCATCCATTCACTCCAGCACTAGGCTGCTCCCTGCAGAAATCCTGCCCTGTTCAGACACCTGGAGTGCTCCTGTGCTCACTCCCTGCACACCTGCCTTGCTCTGCAGCGTCACTTTTGCCTTTGATACCTGCAGCCCACCTGCTCGCACTGGCTGCAGCCTGCCCACACTCCCCAGCTAAGGCCAGATGCAGACACGAATGAAGCTTTTCCTGCCTCCTTCCATGAGCCTCCTGCGAGGGGTGCCAGGAGGGAGGAAGAGATRAAGAGCTCTGCATCCCAAAGCTCTCTCTGCAGGTAAAGGCTGCTTCCAGCAAGTTACTCCCATGCAAAAGCAGTTTCACGACCAAATCTCTGCATCCTCCCTGCCCTCCTCCATCCGCGCTGCTCCCTGAGTCACTTCACCTCCCCACACCGGCGAGCCTTACCTGTTGCAACAGGAGGGAGACCTCTCCCGAAGTTCACTGTCTCTCTGCTCSCTCCGCTGAAAATCCTCTCCCGCAGCAGCTCCTCGCCGGCTGCCGGGGCTCCATGGTGCTTCGGGGATCAGAGGAGAGGGCTCCCAGAAATTCCTGCAGGAAGGGGTTCTGCCGGCTGAAACTCCGGCGGCGCCGGTCGGCAGCGGCGAGGGAGAAAGTTGCGAGGGGTGGAACTCGCTCGCAGCAGCGCCAGCCCTTCCGTGACGGGCTGGAGGAGGAGGAGAGGCATCGCCCGCTGCCGAAGTCGAGTTGTGTGTGTGTGTATGTGTGCGTGTGTCAGAGCTGGGCAAGGACCCAAGCCTTAGAGCCAAATAATTGCAGCGCTTTTTACTGTTAGATTACCCRGCATTGCCATGAAATCCAGGGCTTCAACTGCGAGGGGGAGGGAGGGTGGGTGGGAGCGGTGGGCTGGTGGAGTATGTCAGGTAAATCCCTCCAACACACCTGAAAAACTCAAAAGGTTGTTTTTAACTATCTGCCAAGTGGGTGTTGTAAGGAGGGATGGGTAGAAGGGGGTGGGGGAAACCTGAATCTGCCCTCGGAGCAGCTGCGTGCGAGAGGCACTTTGAAGGTTGTTGTTGTTTGTGTTGGGGGAGCCCCCAGAAACCTCGGCTGCCGCCAGTAAGCCCCGGGGTGCTCCGTGCTGCACAGGCAGGGAGAGGATGAAAAGGTGGTCCTGTCCTGAAAAGGCAGGGGGCAGAGGGAGGAGAGGGAGGCAGCGAGGAGAGATGGCGGCGTGGGAAGACCAGGCAACGTGCAGGAGCTTCGGGGGGTTTTTCTTTGTACAAAGAGAGCATCCAGAGACTCTGGGGGAGTTGTTCAGGGCTGGATCAAGGTGAAAGGACACGGACCCTTCTGTGGGTGTTTGTGTGAGGGTCCTTCAGTCCTCTTTGTCCCCTTCTGCCTCCCTTCTTCCTTTCCACTCCAAACCCCAGTAAATAGTAACATCCCCTCTTTAGACTGAAGTGAGGTTTGAACAGGGTAGTTCTCAACATGGGAAATGAATGTTCCGCTCTAGGTGACGTTTCCTTCCCCTCTGGTGCATTTTTGCAGATGAATTTACCAGAAAGCCTTCTGTATGCTTTTAGGGGAAAAGAAAAAGAATATGGAAATTGGACAATTTTAACTTCAAGCTGTCCCCAGAGGTGCCTGGCTGCTCCTGGTGAGGCTCCATGTACAACGATGGCACAGGAATGAGTGGAGGAGAAAGACAGGGTCTATTAGCATCCCATTTGAGGAGTGGTTGGTGCAAACTTGTACCTTACTGGCCACCAGCAAGCATCCCAAGACAGGAGGTTGTTGATCCCCTGGCCACAGCCTCGACTGGAACTTGTCTCAAAGCAGATGCTGTCGATTTAAAGCACAGCACACCAATTTCTGGAAAATCCATGTGATTTCATGGTGCAAGTCCAAAAAGATGTGAAGTTGACCCATGAAGTATTGGGACTATTTGGAGTTGTTGGTGGAGATGAGTGAGAGCCATATGGTAAATTCACCAGAGAATGCAGTTTTGATGGAATTAAAATTGGTCAGGAATTTAGATTAAATGTAGGGAGTTTGCACCAGGAATGAGAGAGGAAATGTGCACGGCATGGTGAAACTGAACAAACTCCCTGGGATCACTGTGGGACACTGCTGGGTTGGGAAATCTCTGTAGGTTTTGTGCTTCAAATGTTCTTGTTGGGTGCTCTGCTCACAGCATCTTAACTCGACTGGGAAAGTGACTGATTCAAGCTCATTGTGGCCTTTCAGAAGCAGTTTGAACTGAAGAAGGCAAAAATTTAGTTGGATTTACATGTGCAGCTTGTCCATTTTTCCAGCTGATTTGTTCAGATGATTTCTAGGAGAACTTGTAGTGAAGTTTTGAGCATTGTGAAAACGACAATAGAAGTAAGAGTGCCTTGAAATTACAAATTAGCTCCTCTTCAAAGGGCATCTCATGAGAGGAGGCCAGGTGATCAGCCAGTGATGGCAATGGGAGGAAGGAAAGGAAAAGTTCCTTCACACAAGCTGCATGTCTCGTGTCTCGCAGCTGAGGGAGGCAAGAAAATCAGGTATTGGTGGCTGGATTTCAGCGGGGCTGACGCAGGGCTCAGAACAATACTTGCATTATATTTAGACACACCAAGGTGCAAGTGARCAAACCTCTGGCTTCAGGGCATCAGCTGATTGCTGCAAGAACCAGCCTTTCCCTGTGTTTGGAGCCTCTCACGACTGCACGGGTGCCTTGTTCCTCCTGCTTGCGTCTGAGCAGTGGGACTTGGTCTCATCTTGTGCAKCAAGGTGTGACCCCTCAGCCAGCAAGGCCAGCAGTGATGATCTCAGCAATGCCACCCACGAGCCAGCTCTCCCTGTCTGCATTGTCTTCTTGCTCTCCCAGGTGGTGACAGGGGCCCTCTTTCATCCCTTTGCTCTGCTCTGCTGATGAAATGCTCTTTGGGGAGGCTGGTGCTCACTGAAGAGCCGTGTGGCAGTCAGGCCCTGCAGAAAAGTTGGGTGTAAGCTGGTTATTACCTGGCCCTTTTCCACAAAATGTACAATATCCAGTGAGTGCAAAAGCCACTGACAGCTCCACCTTGTTGCCAGCAGGCTGGTGGCACTGGGTGTTCCTTCCCACAGAGGTGGCAGAGCATGGTGCTGTTCTTCTTGGCTGCAGGGGACTCAGCTCTCAGAAAAMACTTGGCTCCTTGGCTATGGAGCAGCAGAACATGAGGGACATGACTGAAGGAGGGCTTGGTTATCCAAAATCTCACCTGCTTTCCCAAATGTACCAGATGGTTTAATAACAAACTTTACCTTTCCTAATTCAATCACAGCTTTGGGGTGAGCAGGAATCTAGCTATGGAACCCCCAAAATCCTCATATTATAGTTAGCCAGGACACTGAGATGGACTTCAGCCTTCCATACAAAGACAAACATGGTCTCTTAGAGCACRTTTGGGTTGGTTACTATCCCAGTGATCCAGGAAGTACAGGAAGCAGAGGAGAACTTTTCCTGGGGTCCAGCTGTTCATTCCCTATCAGTGGTGAGTGAGAGCCTGGAACTGGTGAAAACTTTCTGGCTCTGCCTCCTCAGCTCTCCTGCTCAACTTGAAGTCAGGCTGGGTCGGGAAGAAAAGTGTTGTGCTTATCCCAAGGAGCAACTCTTGCTCCTGCAGAAAGGGGTGGGTTGCAGAATTACCTGTGGTTGCAAGCAGAGAGGGTTGGCCTGGCTGGGGGAACTGTGCCAGGAGGAAAGGARATGGAGCTGTGCATGATGCCTGGCTTTGTCCTTCTCCACACCACCCAGACAATCAGTCAAACAAGCCAGCAGTGCTCCATAAGCTGCTGACAACATTTCGTCCCACCACATCCCACTGTCAGGATCTCACCCTGTCAGAAAGCAAAGGGACCTTTTCCAGGGTGTGGGGAATGCCAGAGATCCATCACTTGGCTGGCAAGGGTGCTTCTTTCTCCCTAATCATGGCGAGAGATTTCATTTCCTGGTTCCACCCAAGATCTCCATGTGATAAAGCCAAGACTTTCTGCTGTGGGTTACCTGCATGCAGAGCTCTGCAGCARAGCAGCGTGCTCTGGCTGGGGTAGGGAAATCACCACGGGCCTCTCTGGGCCAGCAAGAAACACTTCCAGGGGCCTCCCTGACAATGGCTGGACTCCCTGCCCTGGGGACCAGNCAATGGCTGGACTCCCTGCCCTGGGGACCAGCCCTGCCTGTCTCCTGCAGACATGCCTGCAGGCCCAGCTTCCAGCTCATCCTCCCAAACATGAGCCTTTCCTGGCCAGCACTTGCAGCTGGCYCCACTGCAGTGTTGGCTCTATGGACCCGGAGGTCAGGGCAGTGCTGCTGAGATGTGGCACTGGGTTTTCTTCTCCAAACCTTCAGAAACAGCTGTGAGAGTGTGACCCCCCTGATTATCCCTCCTGAGGGTCTGGGGGAGCTGGGCACTGGGATGCTCCAGCTGTGTTGGTGGGGGCGGGCAGCCAGACTCCTGCTGGGCATTTCCTCAGCTCCCATTGCTCTCCCACAGCGCCTCGCTTGATCCATCACCTCCAAACCTACAGCTGACGTCCTCCCAGAGGTGTGCTGCGATCTGTGAGCTGCCTCCCTCAGGGACAAACAGCTTTAGTTTCCCCTTTGCGGAGAGCAGAGCCCGTCGGTGTGTCTGGCCCTTCAGCCCCGGCATCCGCAGCCGTGCTGCCGTGCTCTGCGGGTCTGTGCGCACGGCAGCGTGCAGGGACTTGCCAGGGAAGGGGCGATTATCCGCCTGCAACGGCGGCAGCGCTTCCCCAGCCAGCGGCAGCGTGTGCTGGGGGCGGGGAGGATGCAGTCCTGCGCAGGGATCGGCTCCTGAGCTCTGCCTGACTGCAGCCGCCTTGACCAGCGCTGATGGAGCGGCTCCACTGACTCAGGATCGCTCCTACAGACCTGCAAAACACCCTGCGGCTCCCAGACAGGGAGTGCGGGAATGAGGGGGTGCTGTCTTGAGAGGGACGTTTGGGTGGCTTGGAATCTCCCAGGGGCACAGGCTGGATCCATCTCTCCCAACAGCAGAGCAGAGTGGTAATCACAACCCTTGAATCACATCTCTGTGAACACACCTAACTCTCACTCTGAGACTYGCCCTTTGTACCCAGTACAAATTTGAGCTGGGATTTCCTTGGAGCTCCAGGTTATCCTGGCCTGAAGTCCAAGAGGAGTCCAGTGATGAATGAGTTTGACTCAGGCCACCCATCAAACGTAGTTTTGGGAAGAGAGGCTGATGCATTGCAGACACTCCACCCAGTGTAGGATCTATTAAGACATCTTTGGCTCCTGAGGCTGAACACTGGGTAGTCCCTGCCCTTAGACACTCAGGAGGGCATCACCAWGGAGCCCCTGCTGGAGTCAGGTGCCCCACTCCACAAGTTTATAGTTGGGACAGATCAAACATGACACACGGCTAAGAGTGAAGGACACGAGGTTGTTGGCAGTGTTGGACTGGAATCCAAGCCTCTTTGGGCCCTGTGTGGGATCRTGAGGATGCTGTGGCATGCTCCCCATGTTGGCTTCCCACCAAGCATGATGCACACTGATTCCTACAGGGCACTGCTGACAGATCCCTTGCCCCTTTAAAAGAGATGAAGTCATCTGCCTCCGAAGCCATCTGGCACCAGGACAGAGTCAGAAGCTCAGTGCAACAGAAGGCTGGGATGCCAGCCCACAGAGGGGATGTCATCGCTCTACAGACAGATGGGACCCTGATGGGGTGGGGTGRGATGCTGAGATGCTGCTCAAGACCCCAGGAGCAGGTTTGGTGTCATGGGGAAGGCAGTGAGGACCTGCTGGCAGGGTAGCAAGGTGTGCCACAGCCCCACTGCCACCATCCATGCAAGCAGAGCCCCCAAGGGGCTGGAGCTGCAGGTTTTCCTGGCAGGACAGTGGGCTGTACCAGGCCCTTTCCTGGCAGGACAGTGGGCTGTACCAGGCCCTCGTCATGGGATGAGCTGGCGAGCCAGCGTGTCTCCTCCTCCCCCTCCATCCGTGCATGAGCTCATCCCGAGCCGCTCGTCCTGCGCTGCGTGACGGATGGCTGAGCTCAGGGATGGCTGAGCTCAGGGATGGCTGAACTCAGGGATGGCTGAGCTCATGGATGGCTGAGCTCATCGCTGGCCCTGCCACCAGGACTGACTCTGGAGCGCTGTGTCACCGCAGTCCCCAGCGGGACGCCGTGGGAAGAGGAGCCACCACGTCCCAGCGAGGCTTGGGGAAATGAKCTCAAGCAAAAACTGCCCACCAGACTTGAGTGGGTGGTGGGGGACAAGGTGAACTCCTTGCTGGCATGCCCAGGGAACAGCTTCTCACTTCCAGGTCTGGCAGCAGGTTCCTCTCTCAGCATTGCTGGCCATTCTCAGATACCTCATATATCACTTAACACTCCTGGTGTCACTAGCTCAGGAGCTGGTCTCYTTCACAGGACTTTGCTTGGTCATGCTTTTGTGCACCAGGAATATGTCCCAGGCCACCATGAGTCTTTCTGAAGTTGCTGCACTGGACCCCCTTCTCCCTGCCATGCACTGCAAGATGTGGTGGCTTCTGGCCAAGGCAGGGACCCAGTCAGTGCCTCCTCCTGGCCCAGTTTYGCAGGAAGGAGCTGGGGTTGGGATGGGTGGATTAACACAGATGTGCTTTTCTACCACCCTGGCTGAAAAACCAAACTTCAGCTTGGTGTTTGTAGAAAAGATTGGTGGGGGTGGCAGTGAATAATAGAGGAGACAACGTGGGACTTGCTTAGGTCTTACTGGGAGGTGAGGATAGAGGACAGTGAGTTAATTTATCTGAAGAATAGAGCAAGGGTGAGAAGTTAAATTACAGCTCCATAGTTCAGGTGTCTGTCCAGGGAGAATGAGCCATTCCCAGMAGATGAGTCTCTCCCCTCACTGAAGCCACACAACCAGCTTGGACTAGATGTTTAACTTTTAGTCCAGTGCACTGGATCGTGTGCATGGGCACTGGGAGATCAGGCACAGGCAGAGCAGGGTCTGCCCACACTCTTGCTTCACTCAGATGTCTCTGGTTTGCCTGGCTTGAGCAGAAACTCTTTCAAAGTGGAGGTTGATTTTGAAGTAGGGAAATAATTTGTGTTTGTTCTGGTCTGAAAAACCCTGGACCACTACTGCTTTTCCTTAGGAAAGACCACTCCTCTCCTGCTTTGTCTTGCTTTTGGGAAAAAAGTTTTGTTCTACTCCAGCCCAAATCCTTTGTACTCTCTCTGCATTGCAGTCCATAATATTTCTCTGTTAATCTGTTAACCCTCAGTCCCAGACCTCCATGCTYCCCTCTCAGATCCTTGCTCTCTACTTCTTTGCCTTGGTGCTTAGACCTGACACCCAGACTTGCCTGGCAGAGAAACCAAGCTGGAAGTTCCTTGCTCCAAGGGCATTTTAAAGAGGCGCCATTGTGCAAGGGAGCCTTGTACCAGGAACACAATCCCTGTGATGATTATCTCAATACCATCCCCACTCAACCAGGGAGCCTGAGCCAAAAGAAGAATTTGGAGCTAAACAGCTTTTGTTTACAGGAAGCCAGAGCRCAGTGTCTGGGCTTGTACCAGTGTAGCAGGAGATGTTGCTGCTGTCTYAGACTGCAAAATATTGATGGATGGTGTGTCCCTGAGATTTCCAAGGGACGTTATGGGAGCAATCTCCCTAATTTCTAAAGCATCTCATACAGGAGCCTGAGGGGAAAAGTGTTTCCTTTGGCTGACTGGACAACCAAGCAAAGGTCATCAGCTTTATGGACTGCTATGTTTGGCCATGATCAGCACGGGCTTTGCAACCTCTGCAGCACTCTGTGCCTTGGCATGGAAAAAGGTCAGGTCTCAGGCGTGTTGTAAAGGGCAGTGGCCACCAAGGGACACGGTACCAGCAGCCCAAACTTCCATGGATTTGTACCACTCTCCAAAATCCCACTGATTTCTCACAAGCTGGCAAAAGAGAGCAGACAAACTTCTCTCCCCTTTTCAGGGGTTATTATTGTCTTCCTTCTGAGTTTGCAAAACCACAGTCCTGCTGGAAAAAATAGCTGGTGGGCTGCTTTGCTGAAAGGGGCAAAGAGCCTCATGTCCAAGGTTTGTCCTGCTCAGGACAAGGAAACAAACAATTGGAAGAGAAAATCAAAATGTCTGACTGCTCTCCAGATGTGAGGGAGGGCTTGCCCACATCTGGCAGGGAGTGTTTCACAATGGGAACAGCTTTCCTCAGCCCTCGGCACACGGCTGGGGGTGGCTGTTGTAGCCACAAACAGGATGGTCCAGTTCCTGTGGAGGCAGAAGATCTGTTTGGGCAGTTCAGTGAGTCAAGAGAACATTTACCAAGAACGTTTTTGTGTCAGGAAATGTATTTTGATGAAAAAAAAGGAAGAAGTTTAAAATAAATTGAAAGAAAAAAGGAGTGAAAAAATGAAAGAAATGCAGGTTGCAGAGGTATTCCCAAACTGCAAATCCTATTGCTGAGGGATACCATCCAGCTGGGATGGTCTTTGTGGGATTCACTGGTGGCCCACTGCCTGCTTTCAAGTGAGCTGTGTTTGGTAACACCTCATGGAGCTACAATAAGACTTTGCCTGTCCTTGGAGCACTTTGTCCAACCATTTGGAGAAATAACCAAGAAATTCACTTTTGGAGTTGTGCTGCTCTGATCTGTATCAGTCCCAGGCTCCTTCCCTTCATTCCTAGGACAGGGAATAATGATGTCTGTAGGGCTGAAAGTATTCTTGGTAAAAAATGTGTGCTGAGAACAGGGGTGGCAGAGCCTCCATGGTGTTGACCTGGGCCCATAGCATCCCCCAAATGTGTCTCATCTCCCAGAGCCTGCATCCCTSCAGGGAAGCAGGAGCATCTGTTAACCTCCTTTTCACTGGGGGGGAAACTGAGGCAGATGGAGATGTTCAGCCACACTTGCAAATGTGTTAAGCCAAACAGGGAGTAGATGGCTGAGGGGAAGCAGAGGAAGGGAGCAAAGACCTGAGGACTGGAAGGTTTGGTGGGGCCAGAAGACACAGGGTATGGAAGTGCTGCCTTGGAAGGTGAGCCTGTCCAGCCTCMTTTGCAGAGCCAAACCTTCTGTTTTATTCAGGGTTTGAGAAGGTCCTTCTCTCATCACCCTGTCCAGCAAACCCTCCCCCAGTGAGCTGGGCATGAGAGCCCARCTCAGCTGCTTGAGGTGAAGGCTGGATAAATTGCTGGACAGCMAGGTTGGTCCCCTCTGAGTTTCCCCAGAAAGGAGGTTTCTCCATTTTCTGCTGTGGCAGCACTCTCCACCACTGCTGCTTGGTTGGGGCTTTTGCTCTGAGGCAGCTCTGGGTATTCCACCCTTCCCTTCTCCCCCTGATCTGTGCAGTTCAGGCACAGAGGAAGGGACAACCTTCAYTGGAATCAGTATGAGGGGCAGCCTGCCAGGAAGATAAACAGAAAAAGGCCTGGGTGAGAGGTGTGGAGAATCCCTRGAGCTGAGGGGCTTTGCATTAATTATCATATCAAGTGTTCAAAAATACCCATCTCCATTTTCGTGCGCGTTCACTTTAAAAAGAAATAAAAATCCTGCTTAATTGCCCCACTTAATTCATTAAAGGATTAAGGCAAAGACTAAAGGGAAAAAAAGTGAAGTATGATGATGGGTGGTTCTGGCACCCTGCTCCAAACCATCCGGGAGTGTTTTGGAGGGAGCCAGGGTGTGAATATGACTCCTCCTCCAGCRCTCCTGCCCCGCTCCCAGCAGAGTGGGGGAACCCTGGAGCTTGAGCAACCCCCACCACTGGGACCTGTGGGTCTTGGRGGCACAGCCCCAGGCACTGCTCTTTGCTCAGCAGATGCAAATCTTTCCACCAAGTCCTTTGCAGARCTTTGCAAAGACCTCAAGGCATTCTCCATCCTCTTTGGCTGCATGTTTGACACATGCTTCTGACCCACGGACCAAACCTGGTMCTGAGCCATCCCATAATCCAGGGGTTTCTTTTTTTATTGTTTTGAAGTGCTGCAGCAGGAGGCAATGTTGAGTTTTGCAAAATGTCCTCTGGATTCATTTGCATTTAGCTTAAAAGCARACCTGGGAGGCTGGTTTAGTTCTTATTTCTTATTTTAATTTGAGTTCCCAAAGTTTGGAGGTCAGGTTGGTGTGGGTCTGCCTGCATCACATCTGGGCAGGAACTGTGCTGGCAGAAAAAGGATGCAGGGAAAGTGTGCAGGTGGGGAGTTTGCTGCCTGATAAAGGGGAAGGGAGCAGCTGGCTGGGGGTTAAGGTTAAGACTAAGGTTAAGGTTAAGGTCAGGAGAAGAGATTGCCCATCGCTTCTCAGATTGGTGTGACCAAAGCCAGGCTGGAGTGCTGGCTTTGGAGCAGAAGGACAAGGGTAAGCTGTGCTGAGGGATGGGGGAAGTGCTGCCATGGGCAGGGGGTGCAGGGGATCTCACAGGGCAAAGAGAAATAGGAACAGAGCTCTGCAGCCAGAGTGTGTGAGACCAGTTCTGAGCTACTGCCTTCTCCTGGGGGAAGGCTGGTGGCTTGACAGAGGGACTGTGTTTGGGGGATTTGCTGCTGTGCAGCCCCTGAAATCAGATCCCACATCCCTGAGCAGGTGAGGGGGAGGCTGCCCCGTGCCCTGGTCCTTGTGGCTGGGCACAGGTTTGGTTGCAGGAGGAGGCCAGGACAGCATCAGCTCCTGCAGGGCSTGGGGTCAGTGTTCCAGCACTGCCCCCTCCCAGCTGCCAGCACAGCCCGAGCCAAGATGGGCTGGGGAGGGGAGTGAGGTATTGCAACCTGTTCCCTGCAGCAAGGACTGAGCACGTGGCTCCTGGGCATGGCAGGGCTGTTGGGAGGGCAGCCAGGCTTYGGCCTGACAGGGCAGCAGAGCATCYTCTGCTCTGGGGTGCYCTCAGATCACTGTGCAGCACCTGGAGCAGCTGGGCTTGGGCAAGGCTGAGCACCCAGACAGAGCCCAGCCCCTCAGCAGGGCATCCTGGCTTTGAGCAGCCTGGCTTTTGCTCCCTCCTTCCTTTGCTTATCCCTCTCTGGTCTCATCACTGACCACAGGTGGTAGCAGGTGCCTCTCGGAAAAGCCAGATTGGAGCTACAGATTTGTGTGTGTGTGTGTCTGAGGGGGAAACAGCAACTCATCCTTGAAACAATGTCCCTTTTCAGAGTCTTGGCTCCTGGCAGGAATAATCTGTCCTCCCTGGGCAGCTCAGCCTGGCAGCAGCTCTGCCTAATCCTGCCCAAGTCGTGGCAGTTCTGTGGATTGCTGAACTGTGGGGTGACTCAAGGTGCTTCTGCAGCCCCTTGGGGAGCTTCTGGGGCTTGTTGGGCTCTGGAGGAGGCTGGGAGGAAAGGGCAGGTGATACACTGGTATGGGGAGACACATCTGTACAGGCAGGCACATCTGTACGGGCAGGCACATCTGCACAGGCAGGCACATCTGTACGGGCAGGCACATCTGTATGGGCAGGCAGGAGTGCTTGGGAGGTTGGGTTTGTGCTCTGTTCTTAGGACAGACCCCATGGGGAATGCTGAGGGCTGATCCAGGGTGGGGATCAGGGTCCAKTAAGGAACCAGACTGAATGGGCATCCACTGCTGGGTGGGGAGAGCACTGAYTGCTGCTTTGTGGGTCACTCTTGGTACCTCAGAGCTGGAATCAAAGCAGAGACCCCAGTCCTGGTGTGCTGCAGCAGCTGGATGCCCTGGGATGCCCTGGACACAGCTGCTGTCACCCATGATGAAAAATAAGGGCTGCTCAAAGATTGTGACTGACTTAACAACCCTTTTTCCCCAAGGAGAGGAAGAGGCAGCACAATCCTGGTCTCTGGAGCTGTTTGCAATAGTGCTGCTCAGATTATGGGGAGGGTGTGCACAGAGATTTAAGTTCAAGACCTTTCAGCACTGAGGGCTTCTTTCTGCAAGTGAATCTTGTGCTGTTCTGGATGTAGCAGTCATTGTTGGAAATGCCCTCCCAGAGTTTTTCCCCTATCAATTTTTATCTGTCTCCGCCATCATAAATATAATTTTATCTTTCAAATAGGTCCTGGAATGAAGGCTGTGGGCTGTCTTGAACCCCAGACTGGGGAATTCAGATTTTATTTGCAACATGCCGGGGATTTTTTTTTTCCAGTAACRACTTGTGCTGTAATTGGGAACTTCCTCTTCTAACAGAGATCTAACTCCTCACTTCCCTGGAAGGGAGGGTTGATCACTGCTGGCATCTTCAGTTCCCTTGAAACTCTCAGTTTTAGCAAAGCTGATGCAGGACAGGGATTTGTTCACCTTTTGATGCAGTACATTTGAAGCAGGAGATGCAGGAAGGGTCASTGCAGCTGGACCTGCCCTGGAGGAAGGATGGAAGGAAGGAGAGTTCCTTACCACCTCCACCTTTCCTTCCCAACTCTTGTTTTTCTCTTCCTTTGCCTCCTCTCAGCGTTCTCTGACCCCAGCCTGCCCCTGGGTCACCTCCTGCTGAYCAGGATCACAGCCAAGCTCACACCCCTGTCCCTGGCAGGGAGGGCAGCACTGCCCTGTCACCTGCTGCCAGCCCTGCCCCTGCTGCCAGGGCTGCAGCTGGGATGGGAGAGGAGTTTACTCAGCCTGCTCCTGCCAGACCCRGGGTGATCCAAGTCGGTGTTTAAAGGCAGCGAGATAGGGCTGGGGAGGGGATCAAAGGCATCCTGCCTGCAGCACTCGGTGATGCAAAGCATGGGGCTGTGCTCTCTCTCTGCACTCCTTGTCCCCCCAGCTTTGCTCAATGTCACCCCCCAGCCCTGCTCAGTGCCATCTCTCAGCCCTGCTCACTGCCACCCTTAGCTCTGCTCAGTGTCACCCCAGGCCCTGCTCAGTGCCACCCCCCAGCTTTGCTCAATGTCACCCCCAGCCCTGCTCAGTGTCACCCCCAGCCCTGCTCAGTGACCCTCAGCCCTGCTCAGTGCCACCCCTCAGCCCTGCTCAGTGTCACCCCCAGCTCTGCTCAGTGCCACCCCCAGCCCTGCTCACTGCCACCGCCAGCCCTGCTCAGTGCCACCCCTCAGCCCTGCTCAGTGCCACCCCCAGCTCTGCTCAGTGCCACCCCAGCCCTGACTCCAGAGCTGCTGTTTCCCAGCAGGGAAGGCTCCGGGCTGTGCTAGCCATCCCTTTGCACAAACCCCTTCTGCCCCGGGGCACACAGGAAGGTGGCTGCAGTCCCTGACATCTGGGGGGCTCTTTGGTCCCTCCTGGGGGACACTCAGCACCTGCAGTGCCACTTGCAGGGGCAGAGCTGCAGAAATTGCAGGAGCATTAAAATGCAGCTTGTGCTGCCTGGCAGGCGTGGAGCAGCCTCTGTTCCCACGGACTCATTTACCTGCTTGGAAGTGGAAAGTGTTCACTACCTGGCGGGCTCTGCTGAGCTAATTAATTTATTTAATAACAATTCTTAGCTGCTCTCCAGGCCTAGCTGCTTTGCATCCCAAAGGCTGATGATTTTGTTTTGTTTTGTTTTGTTTTGTTTTTTATTTCAGAAATTCCCAATGGAGATGTGCCTGGTTTATTTATACAGATAGGTATTGCCTTTTTTTGTAGTTCTCCATTTGAACAGCATGTTGCACAACAGGCCTCTGGCTCTGTACCCCTGCTCTGACATGCTGTTGTCACACACATAAAYACTGCCACCACTCTGGGGACACTGCTCTGGGGATGCTGTGGGCTCTGCCCTCTGGGACAGTGGCTCCATGAACYAGCAGGGCTGCAGCTTGAGCTCATGATGCAGCCTAATTAACCTGAAATCCTCCAAGGACTGCAGTCCCTAGAGGGAGATGGGGGAGCCCCTCTGCTGGTCTGGGTGTGGGTGGTTCATGGTGCCCCGTTTCCCTTCCTCTGCAGGCCCCAGCTGGTTTGGGGGGATGCAGGAGGATGCAGCTTTCCATCGTGCCTTGTCARCTCTGCAGTGCTGCCCTGGCCAACTCCCTTCCCTGGCAAGTAGGGGTGAGATTGTGCCCTGGATTAGGGACATGCATTTCCTAGCAGGAATTAGGAMAGTGTTGTCACCTTACTGGGAATCTCTGCCCATTTTCCTGCTGCCCCCGGCAAGGCTGTTAGGACACAGCTGAATGGAAAGAGTTTGTGTCTTGTTTCAACACAACATGGAAATGCTGATCAAGGCTGCCTTGCCTTCAGGGACAGGCAGGAAAACACGGGTGTGGGAAAARGCCTGTTACCCTGTAGGGCAGGTGCAGGGCATGCCACTGGAATTACCCACGGCAGTGCCCACGGGAGCCTCTGGGTGCTGGTCACTGGCTCACTGCTGGGGTGCAGCTCTTGCTGCCCCAGGCTCTGGGGAGGGCAGGAGAGGGACAATGTCCAGTGGGTTGGTTTTCCCAGGGCCTGGCARTGCCAGTGTCTGGCATGAGAGTCTGACTCCACGGCAGAATACAGCAAAGTGCACCTGGCATCACCCAGCCCAAACCTCCTGTGTCCATCCTGTTCATAGAGGGGCTTGTGTGGTTAGATCCCGTCCTGAAACAAAAGAGGACAACTCCCAGCACCGTGGCTGAGTGAGGATCCTTTCCACTTGAGCTCAGGCAGGGCTGGGATGCAGAAGCCGTGGCTGAGGAGCCCGTGGCTCTCGGGGTGGGCTCGCTCACCCCACCCCATTCCCTGAGCCCTCTCCCTGCTCTGCAGCAGTTTGTTCTCCTGCTCGCCCCGAGACAGACCTGGGTGTTCCCGTGCCTTCCACCCCCGGTTTGTGCCCCGGCGGGCTCCTCTCCTCCCCCGTTCCCCACTCCTACCCCAAATGGCATTTCTCTCTGCCGGTGAGTCACGTTGTACTGTTGCAATACTCACCTGGCCACGACCCCAGCGGGAGCGCTGTCCCTGCATGCAGGAGCGCAGTGATTCAGCTGGGATCAGAGGGCTCGCTCCTTTTCCCTGTGCCCAGCTGTGTGTATCCAGGAAAGCATTTCTGCCTGCTGGCGAGTGAATCACCCAGGAGTGGCTTACCCAGCCCTGCCTGCTGCGAGCAGGAAGGGGAACGGGAGGAGAGGAGGAGTGTGGGCAGCCTTCCTCCCGCACTCGGGACTGGGGCTGTGCAGTGCAGCACACTGCAGAAGATGAAGAATCGAGTGGGGCTGGAGAGCTTGGCTGCTCTTGCACAGTCCTGAAGGCTCTGGTGGTGTCAGCCCCGGAGCAGGGAGCAGCTGAGCCTGCCCTGTGCTSGCTCCAGGGGCTGCAGCTTGTCCCCAGCCCCGTGGCTCGTTCTCTGCTGGTGCTTCAGGCAAGCTGGGACACGGCCACTGCGGAGGGGACGTCGCTGTGCCGGGCACTGAGCTGGTGCTGGGCTGATCTCTCCGCCAGCTCCCACAGCCTCTGGCTGGAGCTGGAGGCTGGGGATTTGCCAAGTGGGGAAGCTGGTACAGGGCCATCCTGCCTGCCCAGCTGTCGTCTCCCACAGGCAGTGGGTGGCATTTCGTGTGGATGGAGCAAACTCTCCTTGTGTTCTTTCTGTTTCATTTGTGTGGCCTGCATTTGCTGTCCACTGGCTCAGAGCAGTTAAGAGCATCTAATTTAAGAACTACTACAATAAAAGCAACTTGTGGCAATGACACCAGTTTTAAAAGAAAGCCAGTTGGTGAGTCTTCCTCTTTGACCTGTCTGCTCTTGGTGCTCTCTGTAGCATGATGAGCATTAGTCACTTGGAGCAAAAKCCTCTTTGCACCACCAGGTCCTGGGAGAAAGGAGTTAGGAGCTGAGGGAAAGGCTGCTTTGGGCTCCCTGAAAAGCCAATGTGGTGGGTAAGCCTGGTGAGCATCTGTTTAGATGGGATTTGCAGAAATATATTCCTAACAGGTTGGAGCAACCCTATGGGCAGTCACTGAAAAGCCTGCTGCTTTCAGAAAGGGCAGGAGCAGGTGTTGGGGACCACAAACATCCCAGCTGGGGTTCCCCTCTCGGAGCTGCTCTGTGCTTGGCTGKGATTCTGGCCTCAGTTTTCTGGTGGGAATATTGGCCAGGATCGCTGGCTCCATTCAGTCTACCCAAGGAGTGATCTGAACAGCAGCAAAGCTGTGTCTGATCTGGAAACAGGCCCCTGAAGGACAGCATGGATGCACTCACCTGGATCTCCTCATCCTCCATTGCATCACGCTGCTTGTTGCCTTCATTCTCAGGATGTGTTATGGCTTATCCCACCCATCCCTTAGTCGATACCAAGCAATGGGGTTGTTCCCTGCTGGTCTTGGGCAGAAGGGACCCTCACCCTGCTGGAGTCCCCATCCTTCAGGCACCTTCTTGGAGCTGCTGGCAGAAACACGCACGTGCCTGGTGCTGAGGCACCCCGGGACAAGGGCTGTGAGGTGCTGTGGTAATCCACACCATCAATAACTGCAGGGGATGAATCTCAGATACACATCTCTGGGGCAAGGTGAGGGACCTGCAGCTCRTGTATTCCTGGCACAGGAATCAAGAATTAAACTGCAGCCCCTGAAAGTTCAGTGATAAGCCTGACAGTGATAGGCGTGGGGAGGGAATTTCCTGCACGATGCTGACTATAAACACGGCTATTGATATTATTCTGAGAGGATCTGGTTCGTGATTTATTGGACCTGTGTGGGACAGGCCCAGAGAAGGCACATGGAATAAATCAGGTGAAACCCAGAGCTGGTTCCAGCCGTGCTGCTGCAATGAGGGCGGTGGGAGCCTGGGGGGGAGGCTTTCCAAGGACACACCACAGCACGGGCCAGGACGGGGCTGAGCTCAACCAGGACCTGGGGTTAGCAGAGGAAGCAAGCAGGAGGTGAGTGCTGAGGAGCTTGGCCCTTCCCAGTGGCCCCAAAATTCCTGGGCTGCAGCAGCGCGCAGCCCCACGCCGCCGCTGGAGCAGGGGGGTGGGAGGCAGGCGTGTTGCTGCAGTTCTGCCCTYACCACATCCAAAATTATCGCTCCTGTAAACAAGGCGAGCAAGAAGCAAACCTCAGGACGAACCAGAACTCGTCTGGGGGGAGCGGGAAAAGGCAGGAGCCGCAGGGAAGGGGGGGTGGGAGGTGGGCTGCTGTTGCTGGTTTAACCCTTCGCGCCCCGCCGTGCTGCTGGACACTCCCGCAGCCGCCTCAGCTCCGGGCTGGGCTCCCCCCGGCGCAGGTTGGAAGGCGAAGATGTGCAGGTGAAGGAGCAGGGGTACCTGGGGAGCAGCTCCGTGCTGATGTAGGAGCTTCTCCCTAGCCCCAGGCAAGTATCCAGCAGCAATTATCTCCGGTGGGTGCCACCCAGAGCGAAGCGCTCTCGCTGGGTTTTATTTCCCGGCCATCTATTGAGCTGCCTGAAGAAAGCTCTGCTGTAAAACGCCCCTCGCAGTGAAGGTTGTGCCTGGCTAACTTGAACTCGGATAAATAACAGCAAATGGGTTGTGTGGAGGGCACTGGGCAGCAAAGAGATACCAGAGCACCCCAGGGTGAGGTTTAAAGCTTAGGCTGGTATGTCRGCATAAATCATCTTCCCATCCAGCATCCCCACCTCTCCGGACTCTRGTGCACCCCTTCTCTCCATGGTTCTATAGCGAGGTTTCAGCTCCATGGAGCTCCATTCACTAAAAAGTGAATGTTGTGTGCCATTACTGCCCCTGGGGGCTGAGGGTGGCAATTTGACACTGAGTTTCAGGCATTCGGTGGCTTCCCTTAGGGAATTTGTRTGGAATTAACCTAAGGGTTCACACACCCGGCTCTGGAGGGGATGTCTGTGCTTCAGGTGGCTGRGCTGACCTCTGGGGTCATTCTGCCTTCTGAGGGGATCTCCCTGGTATCKGGAGAGCATCTCACTTGGGTTGCATTTTCTTGCTGTTCGGGTTTATTGAATGAAAATAAATCAACTGCAGGTGAACAGCTTGAACATCTTCAGTATCCAGAGGGGTGGAGTCCCTGCTTTGCTGCAGCTCAGSTGTTGCAGAGATGCAGGCAGGCAGAGGGATGGCTGAGATCTGATCCGTGTTGGCCAACACTGACATGGCTTGGTGTGTGTGTGTACAAAGGATGACGGTGAGCAGCCTRAATACGATTGTTGGGCAATAGTTTGCTGTTATGCAGATCACACCAGTGTTGCACAACCAGGGAGGGGTGATTCTTCAGGTGTTCCAGTACCTCAGCTGGGGCTCTGCTTGGCTGAGATCGGCTTGAACATCACTGTGGGAGCAGGATGAGGGGCACAATGTGCTGCCTGATGTCTTGTTCTGGGCTCAGAGAACAGATCCAGCCCCCTCTCTTTTGCTCTGCTGTCACAGAATACACACAGCTGATTGAGGTGCTTTTCTCTGTGTCCATCTGCCACTGCTTGTCCCTTCATTTACCTTGTTGAAAGCACCGGAGCTGTGTCTCTTGCACAAAGCCACTCCAGACACAGCTCTGCTCTCAGATAAGCTTGGGGCCAGGTGTTTCATCCAGTTTTAAATCTGRAGAACTTCATGCTTGCAGCCCCAGGGCGTGAGGAGGCCAGGCTGGCTGCAGCTGGCAGCACACCTCTGCATCTCAATGTCTCTTCTGCTCACTGCTGCTGCTGCTGCTGGGGAGTTTGTGAGGTGTTCTGATGTGGATCTGCACTGGCTGATCCTTAACCAGACCCAGATTGCTATTAATGTGCTCTTAATGCTCCCTAAGCTGGTTATAGAGGAAATTCTACTTCAGACACTACTGTGCGCTCCCAGCCAGCCCTGAGCACAGCTCAGTGTATTTCAGCAACATGCAGCATTCCCAAATGAATAGAAAATTATGGGGCATAGCTTTGTTAGGTGCTTGGAAAGGATTTCCTTTGCAAAAGCAGCATGTTGTGTTAATGGGATAAATTATAAAGGGATTAGGAGGGAATGCTCCTCTGCAGCAGACGGGAAAGGGCAGAGCAGTGCAGCAAAGTGCAGCAGAGCTGGGCTCTGTGGGCACCTGTGGAAGCTCCCTGGGCTGGGTTCAGGGAAGCCTGGGGCATGCAGAGCTGGAARGGGGAGAGCCAAAGCCCCTGGCCATGCACAGTTTTCTCAGTGCCCTCAGGAGCCCATCCCAGGGCAGGGCAGATCAGCCTTTGCAGCTCCTGCACCAAGGWATCAGTGGTTGGGACTGAATCCTCAGGTGAGGGGAAGAGCCATCAGCTGAGCAATTATTCTGACTGAACCCCTGAGGGCCTTATTCAGGCCACTAAATCCAAGGGATTTAAGGTGAACAGAAGCTGGGCTGTGCTCTCCTCTGGGGAGATGCACTTTCAGGGGGGAAGCAGGTCCTTGCTGGKCATGCACTGTGACTCTGGCTGTGAGTCCTGGGGAGCAGGACATCCATCAGCAGAAGTGCCAAGGCTGGGGTGAAGTGAGGGGCAGGTCCTAGTTCAAAGAACACCTGCCTTGGGGCAAAGCTTGCAGCACTCCTGGAGAGGGGGCAGGTCAGGAGGTTTCCTGTGGATGCTGGTGTGCCTGCTGGCCAGGCTGGCTCCAAATGGGGCCCAGTGTGTCCAGCAGAGAGTGTGTGCATGGCCACGAGCCCCACAGTGCACAGCAGGGACAGCTGCTTCCTGGCTGCAGGATTTGACATTCTTCTGCTCTTTTGATTTGACATTCTGCTCTGTTTTCTGGCAGAASAGGAGAGTATGTGGGTCCTCACGAGTTCTGGTATCTCTGATTTATCTCCTTCATACCTGAAATCACTGAGGATGGGGAAAGGAAAGCCTGACTGCCAGCAGCACTGAAAGAGCTCTCTATATTACCCTGTGGTTTATAATTTCCCAAGTGCTTCTGTCCAACATTACCAGAGGGCAGAATGGCTGTAGGGAATGTGGAAACAACAACAGGATGGCCACAGCTTACTCTTGTTTATACAGGAATAGACCAGCAAGGCAGTGGGAGCGTGGGTTTTCAGCAGGCATGTGAGTGCCAGATGGACAAATCCCTGGGAACCCCTCACATGGATGTACCTGGCCAGTGTCTTTTTCTGTGGTGGATTTTTGCATGTATGGACTGCATAAACAGAGGGTAAAGGCAAAGTGACCACAGGTTGTGGTGTTCCACAGAGGAGTCAGCCTTCCTGAGTGTGCTTTTATTCTTACAGAGACACGTGGAGCTGTGTGGGGCTCAGGAGACAGTGAACTGAAGGTGGGGGAAACTCTCCTCTGCCAGGGCCTTTGATGAGAGCCAGCTCTGAAGGCAGAGTTAAATCCAAGGGAAAGAACACAGACATTTGGGTGTTTTTAGGATCAAGGGATTGCCTTCAAAGCTGGTTGGGCATCTTAGGCTAACCTAAGGTAGGTGTTGTAAATAGAAAAAGTGACCTGTAAAATACTCCAGGTCCTCACATCTCTGCTGTCTCTTCTGCTGGGCAGCCAGGACACAGAGGCTGGGGCAGCTTGGTGGGGAATGGTGCTGATCCAGGGATGTGACACCAGCAGTGGAGAAAACCACGCCAAAGTTGTGCATGTACAGAAATGAGTGGTTTTAGGGACATGGGATAAAACACTTAACAMACGCACGTGTCAAAACATCTCTGTAAGGTGCAAAAGCAGCTGTTGATGCAGAATGTATTTATGTGGAAATACGTCTGGAGGTAGTAAACAGCAGTTTATGCTCCTCTCCATGGATGTGCACAGATGCCTTTCATGGCACAACATGAACATGACTGAAGGGGAGGCCTGGTAATGGAGATGAGAAAAGATATGGAAGCACATTAAAGGCAGAGATTACACATTCTTGTGAAGCCTTCAAAGATGAATTCATGCACTGGTATACAAATATGCAGGGTGAGGGGGAAGAGGTGTACCCAAACACATCAACAGGGAATTATACCCACAGAGAGATGAGCAGTCCCCCTCTCTTTTTGGATGTAGGTTTAATACCTTTGTGATGATAATTAAAGCCCCTGTTTGGGCCTTGCATCTGGTGATTTACTGYGGTCTTATAAATCTTTCAGCAATTTGAAATCTGCAGGGAACAAAGGTGCTGCAAAGTTTGGAAAAGAAACAAAGAGAAGGAGCTGCACCACGTTCAGCAGAGGGTACCCTGGGCTATCTGGAAAGAGTGGCTGATAGGCAGGGAGGGCAGGAGGTCCCACAGGACTTCCCAGCCCAGGAAACCAGAACATGTTGCCTGTGGACCCCAATTCCTCCCGGCAAAGGGAGGCACCCATCCAAAGCACCTCTCCCTCTGACTGGCTCCTACACTCGTGGAAGGGGATCTGGCTGATTCCTCTCCACAAGGGCAGAACCTTTTCTGATGGCTCCATGCCCTCCTCAAGTGCTTGAAGGTGGGAGGGCTGAAGGTGGGCAGGGRAATCCACGTGTGAGGCAGGCAGTGCAGTCGGAAGCTGTGGGTGGAGGGGAGCAGGGAGTACACTTGGGAGCAGATGGAAGGGGGGTGCAGGTGGTTTTTGGGGAGCTGGGGAGGGAAATGGAGCCAGTGAGGGRTGTGCTGGTGAGTTACAGAAATAGAGCAAAAATACTTGGATGAGATGTGAGAAATGGGTGTGTGTGGCAGGGCAGGCAGGCACTGGAAGGCAGAATTAAGGWGGTGAATATGGTGGAGTGTGGAAGGAAGAGCCTGAGGTCTGGAGGGCTGTATGGGGACACACAGAGGAGTGGGAAAAAAGATGTCACAGTGGGATAGGGAACAAAGATGAGYTCTCCCTAAGAGGAAGGACATGTGTGAGAGACAGGAGGGCTCCMCTCCACCCCAGAGCATCCCTGCTGCAGGTCAGGGAGTGGCCTTGAGGAGGGATCTCTTCCCATGCAGTCTGAGCCTCTGACCCTCTGGCAGTGGGAGCATTGCAGTGGGTGCCTGTGGACATGCACAAACCACATCCCTTCCCTGCCCTCTCTGTGACCTTGGCAGGGTGCTCCCTCTCCTTGCTCCCAGGAGCTGAGCAGGCTGTGCCAGCCAGCCAAAGCTTGAGGGCTCAGCCTAAAGCAGAGCTGTGGCTGCAGCTCTGTGATGGATGGAGGCTGAGTGACCAGCAGAGGAGCTGGATGGTCCTAAGTGTCAAAAACAGAACCTGTTGCCTCTTTTTGAAAAACACAGCTGGGAGGCAGCCAGGAAAGGGCTTAGAGGCAGGAGAGAGCTCAGGTGAGAAATGCAAGCAGTGAGTGGTKCAGGTCAGTGGTTGCATTGCTGGCCTCCTCCCACGGGGCTGGGAAGGGACATCTTGGGGGCTTCACCAGAGCTGTGGTGCCCCAGCCTGGTGCCACTGATGTGCTGCTGCCTGGGCCTGATAAGGAAGTGCCACAGTGGGGGAAAGAAGAGGTGGCTGGGAGAACATCTGGACTGCAGAACAGCCCCCAGCTCTGTGGATGATGGCCAGGCTGCCCTGCCACCACGAGAGCAGGGAAATGGGGCAGGGACAGTGCAGGGATGGGGCTGTTATAATACAAATACACGATCTGCCCCTGGCCCAGCAGCATCCACCACACCATATGTGCCACCCCAGCCCTTATCAGACAGACTGCTTGCTTGTGCCACCCTTATTCAGGGTTTGTTTAGCTACTCTGACACTGAACTCATTTTCTCCTACTTTTTGGCCAGCTTGCCTGATGTCGAGTTGGTATTTGGTGGCAGAGTGGCTCTGACAGCAGTCACAGCCATGACAGCAGTCCTGACTGTTCCTGCCAAGAAATCAAAGCTGAAGAATGTGGAGGTGGAGGTGATGGTGGGACTGAGGGGTGGAGAGGCATGACAGACCATCTGCAGAGAGCATGGGGTGGTCTGTGCAGCTGACAGTGACAGCGAGCACCACGACTTGCCTGGATGGTGATTTCTGGCTTCCTTTYTGGGATGAGATCATTCATTGGATTGCCACCAAAAAATCAGCACTCCCTCCCACAAACAGTTCAACCCTGCTGAGGGCATCTGTGCTGGTTATTGCTGTGGATGAGTCTCCAAGAAYGCTGAGGGGCTGATTCTTCAGGGAATCGAAGCCTGGCCACGTGTGGGTAGATGAGAAAGTAAATAAAAGGATTAAGAACTTGGTCAATCAATGCCTTCCAGTGCTGGWATCATGCTTGTCATCATCAGTCAGGAGAAATGGGAGGCACTGGAAATGAGCAAAAACTGGAAATGAGTAGAAGCCAGTGGAGGTTTTGGGGTGGTTTTTGTAATGATCACCTGTGTGATCATCGTTTCACCACTCCCAAAGYAGCACATGGCTTAATTCTGAGTCCTGCAAGGAAGAAAAATGTTGTTGCCAGGCTACTTCTGATACTCTAAATAATGTACAAGAAATCTAACCATCTCCTCTTCAGCAATGCAGGGTCAAGCCAAAAGTACTCAGATAAGAGCTGAACCYCACAGCCAGTCCCATTCCTGGGGTGCCTGCATATGAATCAACTCCGCTGGAAAGCTGAGACCCTTCAATTTGTGCTCATGTTTTTCAACTTTCCTCCACTGCAGGTCTCTCTAGGCAGAGGTCACAGGCAGGGTCCTGGTAGGRGAACGTGCTGGGAGATCAGTGCCTGCTCTTTCCCAACACCTGAGGCTGACAGGGGAAGGAGAGACTGAAGGGGCCAGGAGAASGAAGGCTGATATTCCCCTGTGGGTGAGCCATGGACTTGCCAAGAAGGTGGGGAGCAGAGCCTCCTGTTTAGCTCTGGGGGAAGRTTGACTTCCCTCCAGAGGGATGGGGGTAGTGCTGGGGTGGCTGCTGGCCGTGGCATGTCTCTGGTGATTTAGATTTGGAGATATGTGGGAGTTTCTCTGGCTCCCGGAAACCCCAGCACAGAGAGGCAGAAAATCCCTCCCAGCATTTCCTGGGAAGTGTGGTGAGTTCTGGAGAAGGCTGAATGGAAAGTGGGCAGGACAAAGGGATCTTGGGGTGCTCAGAGTAGCTCAGAGAAGCTCTCCAGCCCTGTGTGGGGACCAGTTTGGGGGCAGCTGTGGCCATGAGGAGCTGGCTTGGTGGGATGGGATGGAGGCTGGGAGAGGGAGAGCAGAGATGGACATGGCAGCAGGGTTTGAATGGATGACTCCCAGACAGAGGTATCCACCCACCAAGAGTTGTCTCTTGGGTTAACCAGCCCCAGTCCAGTTCCCTGTGGGGCTGGTGTGGTGCCCRTGGGGCTGGGAAGAGTCAGAACCACCTGGACTCAGCTTTACTCTCAGCTTAACTCACTGGSATGGAAGGAGCTGTGCAAGGATGAGCTGAGCTCAGRGAGAAGCAAGAGWGGGAACAGGACACGGCAGRAGTAGAAACTTGTGAGATACCCCARGAGCCCCTGTTTGTGCGTGGGTGTGCACACGTGTGTGTGAAGCACAGCTCTGCCACGTGGTCACAGTTCAGTCTGCATGGGAGGGGGAGGTTTTGCTCTCCCACCTGGATGGAAAGAGGAAACTTTTACAAAGAAACAAGGATGCCAAGGCAGGTTGATTCACTCTCTTCACAGATCCTTTGGCCCCCTCACAGAGGGAACCCTTTGCAGCAGGGGCATGTCTCAACCCCATCTCGTTTCCTCTGTCCCTGTGGCTGCCAAGCAGAGCCAGCCCCATCCCTCRCTGCCTCCTCCCTCCCTGGGTCCATTCACAAGCCTTCCCAGACAGGGCTGGATCAGGAAGCCAGGSCTCTCCCAGCTTTGGCAGTCCAAGGCTGGCCTTTCCCCAGCAATTCACTCATTCCTTCTCTCCCAAAGGGAACGTGCCCCAACACCTTTGCCTTGAACTGAGCTGTATTCAGGAACCTGGGTTTGCCCACACATGTCAGAGGTACGGCTGGAGGCGAGGAGCAGGGAAACCAGCCATGGCTCCAGCGTGCAGGAAAAGGGGAGCCCTGAGCAGAGCCCTGAGCAGAGCCCTGAGCAGAGCCCTGAGCTTGGGGCTGTGGGAGGAGGGCTGGCTTCTGGAGCAGCGAGGTGTGCCCTGCCATTCCAGCCCAGCTCCTTTCCAAAGGAGTTCCTCCTCAGCTAACATTTGGCTTTTCAAGCCCAAATTGAGCATCCTTGGGGACAGAAACCATCCAGAGAAGGATGACTGGGTCTGCCTGGGGGTAATGGCTGTGGCAGTGCAGCTGCATGGTGGTGATGGGGTCTGGAGGTGGCAGGAGAAGGGATGGACACAGCAGTGTGAGAGCACTGAGCTGAGCCCAGCAATGCTGAGGGCTGTGGGGGCTGCTGGGCAGCATCTGTGTTCCCTTCCCTGGGGAGCTGCCCCTGTGGGACAGGGGTTTGTAGGTGTGAGCTCTAGGGCAGCACTTTCATCCCCACCAGTTTTCAGGCAGAGGCAGCCAAGGAGAGGAGGATGGTCTTCTCCTCCCATCCTTTTTTGCCCTTTGCATATGCAGAGGGAAATTCATTCCCCTTCCAGTCTGTCCACCATGCCAAGATCTCCGGGGAAAATGAATTTCCATGGCCAGGGGTTGAAGTTTGCCAGCASTGGCTGGAGAACATCTGTGTGCACAGGCCCTGTGTTATGGTTAATGTGCAGGGGATATGGGCATCTGCCTCTGAAGAGGAGCAAAACCTCTGTAGCCCTCCAGATTTCCCCTCTGATTATTMCAGCATGTTTCTTCCTGCCACAGGTAGTTCATCCCATGCCAGCTGCCAGGCAAAGGAGAAGGATGCAAACAAGACATGGTAAGTAAAATACCCTTGGATGAACAAGGTATAAAGGAAAAGGAAATTATTCCTGTGGAGCAGGATAAAGGTTCACCAAACAGACAGCATGTGGGCAGTGCTCAGAACAGGGAACGGCTCTTTGAAGGGCACGAAAATCCACAGCAGACCTAAAACCTGGAGCTGGCTCACAAGTGATGGGGGAACCATCTGATGGAAGATAAGGTAAGGTTTTCATTAAGGGCACCACGACCAGGAGGAAACAACAGGAGTCCTGCAGGATGAATGGTGCTCCTCAAGCCCAAGCAGACAGRGCATGATTGCAGGTGTGGTTAGTGCAGAGGAGCAGCAGGACTGGGTCAGACCAAAGGTCTGCCCTGACTCATCTCTGCACTCMGATGCTTCAGGGAGAAGGAGCAGAGCAAACAAGTGGTGATACTTGACCCAGATATTAACCCAGCTTCCAGACTGCATCCAGTTCAGGCACTTGTGAGCTGAAGCAGCTCTTCTGGGGAYRTCAGTGTTGGGGGATAAAGAGCCTYCAGWYTCCAGGARATCCTTAATTTCATGGRAAGGAAATGCATTMCATGGCTGGCCAGCACTGGATGCTCAGTGTAGGAGTCCTGTGGTGGTTTTACACTGCTTCTGGCTGTGTAAAGCCCTGTGAGTGTCAGGTGCAGCCCCAGCCACCAGGAATTGTCCTGCCAGGCATGGCTGTGGTGCCACGAGTGCCCTGGGCAGCCGCAGACAGTCAGCATCAGGCTGTGGTCAGGCTTGGCTTTGTGCACAGAGAATTCCAGCCCCAGACTGCAGCAGAGTCTCCAAAGCCCAGGCAGTAAAGGTGATCAGTGAGGTGTTTGGACAAGAAATAACAAGAGACTTGCACAGTTTCTCGAATCCAGATGGAGTAGCAATCAAAAGGAATATGAAATTAASAAAAATGTAGGGAATGCACATAAAAATGTGTCCTGGGGCGAGTTGTTTCCCARGAATCACAGAATCAGAGTTTCTTTGATTAGGAGCATAATGCTGAGCCTGACAAAAACTGGGCTCAGTTGGGAAGTGGCCCTGGTTTATGTGGTAGGACATAAAATAGAAAGTAATGGGAGTTCTCCATGGGCAGTGCAGAAACTGGATAAACCCTGACACAAATAATTACTTACTGTGCAATTACCTTGGCACCAGAGCATCAGGCCGAGCCCAGCTCCTGTTAGAACTCAGCATCACTGTGCAGTGAAGTATTGTCTGTCTGTCTGTCTGTCTGCATCCTCTCTCTGTCCTCAGACCACCTGGAGGAACACTGTGGTTTTGTGCCCCATCAAGTCAAGTCAAGACCAGCCAGTAGGTCCAGAAATTAGAGGGAATGGTACTGAGAAAGACAGACTGAACTGCAAAACACAAAACTTGGAATCATGTAAGCCGTGAGTCCTTTAGACTGCAAAATGGTCTGTGCTCCAGAAGGGATGGAGGGGCTCGGGCACCTCTGGGTGAGATGAGATGGTGTCATGAATGAGTGGCTTAGGTCACTCAGAGAGTCACTGGCAAAGGTATCAGCAAAAGCAAGTTTGAATGTAAGTTTGTGAAACTGCACCTTAACAGAGTTCGATGGGCAACATCCACTCTCATCACTTCCCACGTGGATGAAGCATGCAGAGGAAAATTGTCCAAAATCCTCTTGAAAGGATTTGCTTGGAGACCAGAGACACAAAAGGGTAAGAGTGCAAAGGGTAAGGAGGTTCAGAGTGGACCCCCTGGCCAAAGTTAGCCTCAGATTTGATCAACTGCTTTGTGTCTAAAGGATTTAGGGGATGGGATGGGATGCGATGCGATGCGATGCGATGCGATGGGAAGCGGTGGGATGCGATAACCGAGCGTGGTTGGGATGAAGCCCTAAAGGGACCAGGGCTCTGAGCCGCTGCCTGCGAAGGGCAGAGCTCTCAGCTGAGGGATGCGGGAGCGGGTCCCTCCTCCCCCGGTGCCCGGGCAGCCCCGGGACCACCTGCGCTCCCCGCAGCGCCCGGCTCCATCCCCGGTTCCATCCCCAGCTCCATCCTCGGCTCCATCCCCGGCTCCATCCTCGGCTCCATCCCCGGCTCCATCCCCGGCTCCATCCCGGCCCCATCCCCGGCTCCATCCCCGGCTCCATCCCGGCTCCATCCCCGGCCACATCGCTCCCCCCGCCGGCCGCTCCGCGCCTCTGCCGCGGATGGGATCGGCCGGAGGAGGAGCAGGAGGAGGAGCAGGAGAAGGAGGAGGAGGAGGAAGAGGAGGAGGATGCGTCCCTCGAAGTGTTTCCCCCGGCATTTTCTCTTCGCTGGAGTTTGGGCAGGATTTTACTGAATTCGTCCGTCTTTGAAATAGATGAGGTTTTAAGACAAGAGGATGCTCCGCAGTGGATGTGGGCAGTTTGGAAGCTGCTCCTCAAGCCGGAGCAGGGCAGAGGGGTGGAGGTGATCTTGACACTGCAGGACATTCTCTGAGCCAGACCCATGATAGAATCCCCCCTCAGCAGGAATTCTGGGTGTGCCTGAACTGCTGTGAGAGAAACCTGTGTGTGAGATTCCCGCTGGGAATGGTCACTCCATCAACCCCACCACCCTGGGTACCTGAACACGGCACAAAGCCCTCAGTTACATGGTTCAAGCTTCCTTTGCAGGGCTGATTTTAGCTGGAGAGGYTTRAACCTGTGTGAAATACCAGCSTTCACMYATGGAGCCTGRGGGAATGATGTGCAGCTSTGCCAGGGGAGGCTTAGGWTGGATATTACCRAATATYCTGAGGGTGCTGGGCAGTGGCCACAGTGCCTGCCTGATTTCAAGAAGCATTTGGACAACACCCTCGGGCACGTGGTGGAATTCTTGTGGTTGTCCTGTCGCCGGAGTTGGACTCAGAGATCCTTGTGGGTCCCTTCSAACYCAGAATTTTCTGTGATTCCGTGATTSTGTGCTGTAGGAGGAGTTTCATTCCATGGGTTTCCAGTGTCACTGCTGGCTAGAGCAGAAGCAGCTCCAGGTGCAGTTCCACCTTGCAAACAGTGAGGCTCTGGGTCCAGGCTGTTCYCAGGTGTGTGACTGCAGCAGCCACGGGGATCCCTGGCTTGTCACCTTTTTCATCACCCACATTTTGTACATTTAACCCACAAACCTTAATGCAGTGTTTATGCCACAGTTTGTTTCTCTTACAAAAGCAAGGGTCAGGAAAACAGACAGGACAGCACAAATCTCTACAGAGATCTTTGCCTGCCCCATCTTTCCCCACTTGAATGCAGGACATGGCTCAGTGAGGAACTGCACCAAAAGGAACCATCTCTGCAGATGCACTGTAGCACTCAGSTCAGGCTGGTGCTGGTTTTGGATCCAGATCTGTCTGTTATTTTCCTATTTAGTTTTTTTTTTTTTTTCAGGTTTGCAAACTGTGTCCTCAGTCAGCACAAACCACAGGGAGAATTTCCACTTGGAAAGTACAGGGAAGTTTCTTTCCTGCTGTGCAGGCACGGGAAGGCTCCRTTTCAGCTCTAACAGGGAAAGGGCTGTTCTGTTCCACCCTTGCTGGCTGGGTCTGAAAGCTCAAAGGGGCCAGCTTATTCCTCAAGTCCTGACATAACCCCTTGTATGGCATTTGCCCCAAGGCAGTGAAATTCCAGCCACTTGAKACTTCAGGTTGTGACCTTTGAAGGGTTAAGAGAGCCCCAGCTTCAACCTCCTGAGCTCATTCTGATGCTCAGTTAAAGCCAGGGCAGCTGCACTTTGTTACAGCCCTGGGCTGGCTCCTTTGGGCTCTGCCAGGCTGCTGGGACACGAGTGTTGTCCCATGGGGTGGGACTTGGCCTTGGAGATGGATCACTGCGCCTTCCAGAGCTGTGATAACCAGCGCTCCTGGTGCAGCCTGCTGGCTTTCCTCAGCTGACTCGTGCACCAGAGGGGAAGGCAGGGCAGGGGAGGGCTGGAAAGCCTTGCCTTGCACAGGACCCAGGCTCCCGTGCCTGTTGGCAGCACGGGCAGGAGGGCTGAGCTGGGAGGAATGCAGCTGCASCTCACAGGGTTTCTGGCTGAGAGGGAGTGACTGGAAGGCAGGTCTGCACAGGATGGCTSATCTCCTCCAGCCCCTGCCTGCCTTCCTGTCCTCTCCCCTGCCCAAACCTTCTCTCAACAGCTYTCCAGGCCTGGAGGTGGGTGACATCCTGCTGGCCCTTGCAGGGGTCACAGGCAGTGGTGCCCCTCTCTGTGTCAGGTCTGCCAGCAGCTGCTCCCACAGTGGGGAGGCATTCTSCACTGAGAACCCCCTTTGGCTAATAGCCCTGGGAAGCAGTGTGGCCAGCAGGAATGGCAGGGCTGGAAAACCCTCACCTGGCCCCTCTGGGCAACAGCTTTCCCACTGGGGTCAAACACCTTGGCAACACAAAGTGCCTGTGTTCTGTGGGATCTGCAGCCAGGAGTGCCCCTGTGCAGGATCCAACCCGACAGCTCTGCTGGGAGCACAGCACATCCCACAGGGGCTGTCAACAGGCACCTCACAGCTGAGCCAGGCCTCTTGCAACTTGCCTATTTTTAGCCCATGCAAACGGGGGTGTTTATTTTCCTGCTGMTGTGCCTTTTTGCCTTTCCCAGGGATTTTATTGCTGATGAAAGCAAGGGCCKGAGAGCCRTGTGAGTGTCTGTGCTGGCTGCTGKGGTGACCCCATCTCTGCCCATCCARTATTCCCCAAGCCCTTTACAGTGATGGGCTGGAATGCTCAGCTTACCTTGGTCCAGAGCCTTTCTTGGGGCTGGGAGACCTCTGGTAACAACTTGAACCCACGTGTGAGGCTGGTGTTGAGGTCCCTCTCACCAAGATGGAATGAAACAGAGGAACACTGCAGGCTGGTTTATTGTCAGTGTTTCAAATCAGTATTTTTTTATTACAGAGACTCATCAGGTTGCTCACACCGTGGCAGGAATTTAATAATATAAGGCACAGGGAACATTCAGAGGTAAAAAAAAAAGAGTTCTCAGCCTGTGAGATTTAACCATCACTTTGCTCCTGTCAGGACCCTCTCTTATAAAGCAAAATCCAAATACCTTCTCCCTTCCATCCTTTGCATCCCTTAAATCCMCAACAGGAAAAAAATATTACAGCTTTTCCCTGGAGCATGTGGCAAACATGCCAATTTCTGGGCAGAAATACCCTTTCCAAGTCKGACACAGCTTCCCTGGGAGAGCAGGGCTGGAATTTAAGCACARGCAAGGCAGAGGGGTTGGGAAGTGCTTAAGGGCACTGTGATTTGGGGAGAGCCAAGAGCTTTATCTCACCTACAGCTGAATCACAACATGAGGGTGAGCCACACACACCCCGGGGAACAGGCGGCCCCACCCCACCTCGCACAGAAAACACGACAGCAGTGTGGTCAGTGAGTGATGGTGAAGCAYGTAGCACTTTCAAACCTTTATTATTCCAAGAGGGTTTTACAGGATGGGAATAATTTCATCTTACTTGTTTCAAATTCTGTGCGCTTCCCTATTTGCTTGTTCAAYTTCTCTTTTGTTTTGTGCCCAATAACTGCTAAATTCAAGCCCTGGGAATGGGAGGAGAAAAAAAAAACGGAAAACAAAATCCTACCACTCTCTGTCTTTCTCACCCCTCTCCATCCTTCCCACCACGAGCTGGGTGGCCACAATGTCACCTGCAGCTGCTCTGCTTGAGAACCCAATCCTCCCACATCCTCTGGCTCTGCCTTCCCTCGCTGGCAGCTGTGACTGGGGTGGGGAATCAGCCGGGCRGGTTTCGTGCCTGACGTGTCCGAGCAGTTCAGAGAAGTCCATCCGAGAGCGGATGGTGAGGCAGAGCAGATATTTAGCACAGGAACAATCAGCGGTAAAGACACGTCGGAGAGAGAAAGGGCTTGGAAAGAGTGTGTGGAAACAGCTGGGTGAGTAATCTAGTGGTAATAGATAAGGCTACGAAGGAGGACTGTTATTTCTCTTAGCACCGTTACTACATATGTTTAGACCTATATTAGCACCTTGTTCCCAGGGAAAAAACAAAACAAAACAAAAGCAGTTTAAAAACCAAAGGAAGTGGGAAGGTTAAAACATGACAGAGTTGGCAGCAGAGCAGGAAGGTGAGCGCTTAGATTACAAGATCCTTGTCTATGTCCTCTGTGGAAGGAAAAGAGAGAGACAAGGTTAGGAGGCGGATGCTGCCAGGGTCCCGCTGTCCCTGTGCCCTTCCCACTCCCCTCACCCAGGGCTGGCTGTCATGCATTGCTCCATCCCCCGAGGGGGTTCTGGGGGTGCTCCTCGGCCTCCCATCCACCCCCGTTGCTCAGCACTTACGCTCCTTGATGCCGAAGCAGCTGGCCCACTCCTCCAGGGCGATGTACTTGTCGTTGTCCAGGTCGCAGGCCTCGAAGAAGCGGGTGGTGCAGTGCTCCATGGGGATCAGGGGTGCACGCAGCGGGGCCAGCTCCGTGTGCGACAGGTACCTGCGGGGATGGCCACACCCTCAGCAGGGAAGATGCTGGCCCCAGCTCTCTGCTCTGGCTGCTGTCCCAGTGCCCTCCCAGGATCAGCCACTAAGTGCTAAGTGTGACAAGGGTCAAGGACTGCTGTCTGCCTTTGCCACAAAATAGCCACAAAATAGCTGGGGGTCCCTGCCAGCTGCCCCTCCACCCCACAGGCCTGTGTGTGTGATCACTCTCATGCCCATCAGCTAAGCCAGCAGCTGCTATCTCAGCTGCTGAAGTTATCCCAGGGCCTGTGGACTAAGATATTTTAGGGCACTATCATAGAACAGTAAATCTGAGAAGAGAGAAACTCCCCACCCAAGGGAGGTGGGAGCAGCTGGGGCTGGGGGAGGCCCCTCTTCCTGCAGGAGAGCAGTTTGCAGSAGGCAAAGGTGCCTCTACCACAGCCTGATTTGCCACAACCTGTGCTACCAGCCACCCACTTGTGTCACATCTCCAGCCCGCCTTGACACCTTCTGCTGCCAAATCACCCTGATCCTCAGGCAGGAAATGGTTCTGGTGGGGACTTCGTCCTGCTCTGCGGGCACTCACCCATCAATGGGGTGCTGGTCCAGCTGCCCAAACTGCCAGTGCACGGGGAAGATGTACATGTTGTAGTTCTTCTCRAAGTCCCGGGCCAGGAGCTCCACGGTGTGGTCACCGGCCTCCAGGCGCTTCTCGTTCTCGTGGATCTTCTTCACCTGCCGTGGGAGAGGCCCTTGTCAGCAGGGAAATGGGGTGCAAGGGGGCACCTCGGGAGGGTCTTTACAGGGATCCCACAGGTCTGTGCTGGCCTCCATTGTGGGGGTGAGCTCCCAGACCCCTTCCCCAGTCCCCCACCTTGAGCTTCTGCTTCTCGGTCAGCAGGTTGTTGTCCTCGTCGCGCTCGTACAGAGTGATCAGCACGTTCTTGAGCCAGTCCCGCATGCGCAGSGGGAACTCGGTCAGCTCCGTGTCCAGGCAGGCAGGGATGACTGCAAGTCACACACAGGGCTCAGTGCAGCCTCTGGACGTGCAGCTCCACACCCAGGACATGCAGCCCCAGCGCCCTCCCACCTCAGCCCCAAGCTTGCCAGGACCTTTGCTCTCCAACAGGCTGTGAACATGGGGGCTGTGCCCAGTTAGGGGTCCCCTTGTCTGAGGGAGGGGCTCCACTTACATTTGCAAGGYCCAATGTAGTCCAGGTGCAGCTTGTGTCCCTTCTTGGTTCCCTCCAAGGTGCACTTGGTGGCAAAGAAGTGGCAGGAGGAGTCGTAGGTCTTGTTGTCAGTGCCACAGACCTGCACAGGAAGGGGAGATGCTGCATGAGAGGCGGGGAGAGCCTCCAAACGAGAGGTTTAACTTTTCTCCTGGGGTGGGCAACGGCTCCTTCTTCACCACCACATCGGGACCAGCCACCCTGACTCTGCCTCCATGTGTCACCAACTCTGGCAAAGCCCAGGGGGGTCCCTCCCTGCCCTAGGCCACCCAGCAGATGCTGCCCTCACCTTCTCGAAGACGCCGGCRGTGGCGGGGCAGCTGGAGGGGTCCTGGCACACACACATGGGCGAGTTGTTGTCATCCACCTCGCACACCTTGCCGTGCTTGCAGTGGTGGTTCTGGCACGGGTCTGCAGCAGGAGGGGAGCARAGTCAGAGCCAGCCACCTCTTCACCTCCCACAAGATGCTCAGGGCACCTCAGCACAGAAGGAAGACAGACTTTGCCAGAAGCAGCCCCCAGCATCTGTTCTTGTACTGGGAAGATTTGAGGATTTCCTGAAGTCTGTGTTGGGCTAATCCTGGACTCCTTTGTGTAGCCACACCAGTGGCTTTTCTGTTGCAAAGATGGGCTTACAGAGAGCCCAGGGCTGCAAGAGGCCATCTGCCTCTTCTGCTTTAAATGTGCATCCAGGCTGCCATCGTCCTTGTGCCACAGCCCTTCCCAAAGGAGCCCCTCACTGTTTGGGTTGGCCAAAGTTCCCTCACAGAGGGAGGGGACAGTGTTCCTGCTGGCTGGACAGCAGGGGAAGAGTGACTCACTCTCTGCAACAATCTCTTCTACATCCTCCGTGGGTTCCTCGAACTCTCCCACCTCCACCTGGACGGGATTAGCCCCCACGGGCTCCTGCAAAAGAGGTTGGTGTTTCTGCTGTGGCTGCTCAGCCCCAGCTCCTGGGAGGCAGAGCAGCCCCTCCATTGCTCCCCAGAGCTTTGGAGATGCTCTTTCCAGAGCAGTGGGTGCTGAGGGATGGGTGAGGAGGAGGGACAGAACCACCCACCTCTGTGGTGGCATCTTCGATGACCTCTGTCTCATCGGGCAGAGCCTCCTGCTGCAGAGCAAAAGGCACATGAGTGGGGGTCCAAGGGACAGGTGGAACAGGCATTAGGGCCACCCTCAAGTTGTCCCTCATTCCTCAGAACTTTATTTGTTATAGAAGAAAATCCCCATTAGCTACTCCAGGTGGACAACCCCGACAGCAGAGGCTGTCTCCTGCACTTACCGGCGCTGCCAGGGATTTGCCTGCCAGGCAGAGAAGGAAGAAAATCCAGGCCCTCATCTTTCAGCAGACCTTGAATAAAGCAGAGGAAAAGGAGGGATGAGGAAGGAGGCCACTGTGTGCCGCTGGGCTCCAGGCTGAGCACTCAGACACTTGGAGAAGGGAGTTCTCTCCATTTCCTGCCTYGTCTGTTCAGCATTACAGACCCACATGCTGGCTTTTCTGGCCAAAACCTTGGGCCAAATCGTGTTTCCAAGATAAATTGGTTTGATTTTGCAAAACGAGACAGTGGGGTTCAGATGTCTGTTGCTCTCCTGGATGCCTTTAGGAAAATCACAGTCAAAATGGCTCTTTCCTTCTCTGGAGGCTTTTTTTTCCACCAACCCCCCCACATTTTTCATGTTAAAAATCCCCTGATATGAGTGCCAGGTAGAAGGAATGAAACTCTGTCATCTTAGTTGTCAATCAGAAGAAATATGGAAGTGGATGAAGGAAAGAGATAACAGAGAGACAGCAAGACAGAGCACTTGAGAATGAAATCCTTTAGAAAACCACTTCCCCCATGGACACAGACACCCCTAGGGGTATCACAGTCCCCAGCACCCCAAATTGTTGGGATGTCTATTGTTTTTCCCTTTCCTGCTCAGACCCGGGGRTCCCCAGATTGGGTTTGAGGGGTCCAAGACACTTTGGGGTTGTGTCSTGCTGGGAGACAAGCTCCAGAAGGATGAGAGCCCTTTGCACTCTCCTAAACGTGGGCTGTTGCAGAGCCTCTGTAGGACGAGGCAGGCCAGCTAACAGCGGCTGTGATGTGAGCCAGGAGGGAGCAGCTGGTGCCACGGCGCTCTCCTTGTCCCCCCCGGTTCCTGTTTGGCAGGGCTGAGCCGCTCTGTGTGCGGGCGGACACACAGGGCTCAGCTGCCCGCTTGATATGCGGGAGGCATCCCGCTGCTGCCAGCGAGCGCTGCCCGCTCCCTTCCGCCCGCGGGGACCGTGAGACACCGCCGTTCTCCCTCCTGCCAGCCCGGGGACCTGTCCCCCTGCCAAGGCTTCCCTTCCCCCTGCCCTGCCCCGCTCCACCTGCGCGGCCGGGGCAGCACCTGGGGCCGGGCAGGGAGAGGGATTTGCCGGGTCACCGAGTGATGGACAAGGTTTCTCACTGCATCCTATTCCTCCTCAYGCACGGCAGCTCTCTGGGTATGAAACCACACCAGCCAGGCTGGGCTCTGCTTTCCCGATTTAGCGAGGTTTGGCCRCTCAGAGAAAATCCTCTTGCCCATCTCAGGAGCTCACCCAGCCTCTGGTGGGGTGTCTATGCAAAATAGGGGTGGGGGAATGGAGGGCAGTTTCATTGGGATGTCAGAGGGCTGGGAGGGGGTGCTGGGGATGGCAGAGGGGCTGTGGGGAGGGGTGAGGAGCCCTTTTGCTCTGTCCAGGCTGCAGCTGAGCAGCTCCCTCCTCTCCTGCTTGGTGTGAGCTGTCCCTTCCCCTCGTCTTGGTTTGTTCTGGAGGCTTCTGTGAGCTCTGCCAGCGTTTGCCAGCAGAGATCACTGGCTCTTCACTGCTGGAAGGGTTGCTTGGGGAGGGAGATGGAAAAGTACAGGTGATTCTGGCCATCTCCTCCCTTGCTGGTATCCCCTGGCTGGTAAAGGCTCCTCCTGGGCWTCTCCCAGGGGCTTGTTTGCTTTGGAAGGTGCTGTGAGGCTCAGTGATGCTCACTGGGCAGTGCCCAGCCCGGAGGAGAGGGCAGTGCATGCACATGTGGAAGGTGGCACTAAGAAGAACCCAACCCCACACCAAGGCTGTCTTAGATCATTTCCCCAAGCTTTAAAAAAGCCTTGAATTTCAAAGTCTGGGCATGCAGTAAGTGGGGTCAGGGAATTACGTGTTTGCTAGGAGCCAGCAGACAGCTGGAGCTGCCAGTGTTGTGTTTGGAGGAAGAAGGAGCRTGAAAAAGTCTGAGCAAACAAGCTCTGCAGAGCTGTGCCTTAGATGGTAAAACAAATTTATTATATAACAACTACCTTTTGGAGGCACAGCCTGTGCAGTGAGGACATTGCAGTGTCTGTGAGCCCCTGGCAGGRYTRCAAATAGTCATTCCTGAATGCCTGGTGGTCARAAGTCCTGAAATAACAGCTCAGGAGCCYTGCACACAGGGYTGCTCCATCAGGATAACGTGGCCCATGGTGCAAGTCTCCCTCCTTGTGGRGCAACCATGGTCCTGCTGTCCAAGAGGATGCTCTTTGGAGCTGGCAGCTGAGCTCAGCATCCATCCCCCAGCTGGAGGGACTGGGGAGGATCCCTGAGGGGCTCTGCACTGGGAATGCCTGGCTCTGCTTTCTGAGCCCCATGGAAGGCAGAGGGCAGCAATGGGGGTGCAGCCAGGGGCTCGTTTTGGACAGATGAAAACAGGGARAAAGATTTTAGCAAGCAGGGACTTAGGCCTGTCTGCATCCTAAAGGAATCAGCAGACCTCAGCACTTTGCAGGATGCTGGAAAACAACACAGAAAGGGCTGCTGAATATAGAATAAGAGAAGCTCCAGGGTCACCACCCTCTCCTCAGGCCTGCCCTCTTGAATGCTGTGGATTGAGCAGACAACAGGGCACCCATGGGCTGCACAGACTTTTTAATACCTGAACCCACTTGCATCCTACATGGGGACTTCAGCTCCCAGTCACTCTATAAACAGAGTCTGGGGGCTGCCAAAAACCCCTCTCAGTGGTTCACCTCTCCAGCATGGCCCTCAGCACCAGCTGCTCACTGCATTTCACAGCCATTCCCCAAAGAAGAAAACCATGGAGTGTAGAGAGGGCAGAGGCTGACCCTCAGCACCTCCACAGACTCAAAGCCAGCTGCTCTGGGGAATTCTTTAGCACGTTCCCCCAAGCTTGTGGCACCATCAGCAGTTCCTCCTGATGGGGAAAATACCCTGCAGTGATGCACAGAGGAGTCTGTGCCACTGGGTCTGTGGGTCTCTGCTGGGGACCCCAGCCTGGGGGCCTTTGTGGTTTGGGGGAGGGCACTGAGGAGGGGCTGCAGCCTCCAGGAGAGGCTCCATGGACAGTGCAGTGTGGTCCATGTGGCGCTGGCCCTGTCCAGGGTTGCGTAAGCCTTTTGAGATGCCACGTTAGCGTGGGGAGGAGGGAGTGGCCTCTCCCTGGCCACTTTGACAGCTCCTCCTCGAGGCCACCGGACTCACCCCAGCTGTCATCCCTGCCAAGCCAGCGAGGGGCTCTGCTGCCTCCTCCCTCTGCAGCCGTGGAGGCAGGAACGGGCAATGGCCAGGMAAAACCCTCCCCTGCCTCAGCYCCTGCCTGCATCCCAGCCCAGCAGCAGGGTCTCTGCACCCACCCTCCTTCTTGTTCACTGCTCCTCCAAGCCTCTGAGGGGTCTGACATTCCCCCACCTCACACTGAGTGTAAAGGAAAAGCTGGTCCAGAAAAAGTAAGATTCTGCCAAACCTGACGGGGCCGCAGTTTTCAAGGTGCAGGTGGGTGGCCAAGTGAGACCCTCACAGAGACACAATGCCAGGGCTGGGTCCCCACTACCTGGCCCTGACCTCCCTACGCAAGCAAGACCCTCGGAGCTTTACTCAGCAGCCACTCCCAGGCTGAAATTCCATTTGAAGCCAGAATTGTTAGTGTGAATCCCCATAAATCTCCCTGCTGARCAGGTCCCTGCATGCTCAGTGCCAGCTCACCCAGATGTGCTGCAGCTGCCCGGGGTGCCTGGGGAGCAGGGCAGGGGACTGGGCAGGAGCCAGCCTGGCTCCTTCCACCTGCACAGACCYGTGTCACACACTGTGCAGGTTCAGAAAAACGGGAAGGCTTGGATGGAAGTGAAATTCCCTTTAGCACACAGACAGACAGACACACACACACACACACTCCAAGCAAAACACGCAGGGAAAAATATCTCCCTACCCCATGTGCCCATGTAGAATCAGTAAAGACACAGCTACACCACAACACCCATTCCCTGTGCTGGGGGCTGAGCAGCTCAGTGTGCACTCAGAAATGCTCAGATCTTACAGGGCTTGTTGATACAGCAGCAAGAGCCCAGCCCCATCACAGCTGTGTGCTGAAGCTGTCACAGTTTCTCCAGGTTGCAGACTGAATCCATAATAGAAAACTTAAATTGGCACCAAGAAAAGTGCCTGGATGAGTGGCCTGCAGGCAGCTGCTCATGGATGAGCCCTGTGCAGGCAGGTGAGATTTAATTTTGCTGCCCTGCCTGAGCTTTTTCTTTTGTGGGGGCTGGACCTAAGGCAGTGCCAAAAGCAGCCCGGATGCCTCAGGTGCGGGAGGTCCCTCTGGCTCCCGGGGGGTGCAGCCAGCTGATCCCACACAGCTCCACAAAGGAGGCACAGAATAAACTGTCCGATAAATACTCTGCAAAAATGCAAACCATCCCCAAAGCGTTCCCTGGACCTGCCCTGCCGCGGCCGCTCCAGCGATAACAGCCCCGACATCCCTCGGACCAGAGGACCCAGAAAAGGTTTCCATGGGAGCCGACATTCCTCTGGGGCTGAGTCATGGAAGAGCAGAGTGTTGTGGAAGGAGGGGCTTGGGGGAAAAAAAAAAAAAAAAAAACTTCGAAAAGTTTATTTCTGCTCTTCCCCCTCCCAACGCCGCCCGCACCCCTGCTCCTGCCGATGTGGCAGACAATGGTTTGGCTTTAGCAGCTGCGCCGGGCGCAACAGCCTTTCATTTCCACTTAAAACTCGCCTGATCCACCCCAACACACGGCTGCAATTAACTTGGGTCCTTTTGGAGGGATGCTGAGTTTTTGGGCTGTTTAAAGTCGGTCGTCTCCGACGGCTCGGGAGCACTGGTGACATTCCCGGTACCCCCGGTTTTGTTCCAACTTGAAACTTTTCCCTTTCGGTTTGGGGGGGAATTCAGCCCCCAGCCGGTTAAATTTCCCTTTTTTTTCCACAACAGAGTGGAGCTTTCACAGAGAGGGGACACAAAGAGCAGAGTTAGATTGTCACGTCAGCGGGCCGGGAAGGACAGCGGCTGCCTTTAAAGGAAACAAGCCCTCGTCTCTTCTGGGTGCACCTAAAATTCCGCCTAACGGAACCCAAGTTCTTAAAACTTTAAAAAACACCCCCAAAGAGCTTTGCCCCTCCTCTCCTGCAGTCTCCGTCTCCCTAGCACTCGATCAGCCAGAGTTCGGCAAGCCAGGCCAGCMGACTTAAAAGGCTTTCAAAGTTTGCTTGGAACAAAAAGCCGAGTGTCTTTTTTTTTTTTTTTTTCCTCCAAAGGAGAAACAAGACCGGCTGCACTGAAAAAAAACAAAACCGCTGAGATGAAGTCGACAGCTCTTTTGTTCTTCCCCTGGATACTCTGGTGAGTAAAACATCACCTGCCAGCACACCTCAGGTTGGGAGAAGTGGGGACTGTCCGTAACTAGATCTGATGTTCTCTGCAGGCTGGTTTGATGTGCCCTGACCTTGGTGCCACGGATCTCGCTAAGGAACTGCTCACCAGCTGAAAACGCAGAGGGGGAAAAGGGAGCAGAGAGAAGAAGGAGGGCAGGTTAAGCCTTTACARTCAGATGCCACCAAAGCAATAAAGCCCTGGCAGCGAAATTGAGTGAGGGACAGTTTAGAAGCGGAAAATGCTGCAAAGAGGAGAAAGGGGTGAAGTCAGGAGGGGTCTCTCARTGCACCGCTTGGGGTGGAGAGCGTCCAGCCCCGCATCCCGAGTGACGCATTGCCAGCACTGGACACCCTCCCCGGGCTGGGACAGCGGGTCCCGGCACCGGGACCCCCACGCGTGGGGCTCTGGGGACCCCCGTGTCGGGAGGAGAAGCACAGCAAAGGCAAACGCGAAGCTCGGGCCATACCTCGCAGTCCCGGCAGCACGGCTGAGGSAACTCCAGGCGCTCGGACAGGCTGGAGGAATCTGCAAGTTTTAGAAGGAGGCAGGAGGAAGCCAAAGGGTGGGCTGGGTTTCCCTSTGCCTCTCCCCCTCCTCCTCCTCGCTGGCTTTCCAAATCGGTCTCTTCCTCTCCTCCGCTTCCCAGTGGGCAGTCCCTGAGCCTGGCTCCAAAGGATAGACCAGAGAAATCAAGCTGGAGATCAAAGGGTCCCGGCAGGGACCGAGCAGCGCAGGCTCGCACAGAGCCACTGCCACAGCAGCTGCCGCCACTGCTGCCGTGAGTTCTCAGTTCTCTGTCCGTCCCGGACTGACAGCCCTGGGGGACAGGGAACGCCATCTCCCTGCCTGGTTTTGCACCTCCTAACRCCTTGCCCTGCTGCGATTATCATGTTAAATGCTGTCATTTCTCAGCGGGGTAGTTCAGCCCCTGAGCTGGTGTTTCCCATCCTCAGGGGGATCCAGAGGAAAGCAGGAGAGTTTTTGTTCCTGCATCCTGTCTCCTAACGTTGCTGATATCTGTGAGTGCCTTGTGGAGAGGGAAAGAATGACCCAGAGAATGTGGAGGATAAAGACATATCTGAAATGCTGTGAGTAGGCAGAGAAATGCTGGGCAGGTAGATGTGGCTCTCAGCACACTGGTCTCTCTGCTGTGGTTATTGTCCAGCAGATCTGGACTGATTGAACAAAACCCACAATCACAATTTCCTGTCAGCTGAATTCAGTGGTCTCTGCAGACATCACTCACTATTTTGACTTTACAGGACATAACTCAGCTGGAGCAGCTGCCCAGCCAGAGGCAGCCAAGCAGCAAAGCTGTTTGGAAGTTGAGTTTTCCCATCTGTTCCTCTCCGTGCTCAGGGTGAAAACCCAGCTCCTCTCTCCTTGCTTCTCTCCATTGCTGAGAGGATCTGCAGTGCATCTGCTCTTTCAGCACCAGCATGGCCTTGGCACTGCACTGCAAAGGAGAACCTGTAGCAAAGGTTTGAGCATCCCTAAGGAAGGTCTCCGTGCCATACAGGGCTGTCCTGAGCCCTGTGGATAATCCAGCTCTTTGCAGCTTGTGATCCTCCTGTGGCATCAAGCCTCACCCCAGGGCAGCTCTCTGGGGGTTGCTGGTAAAATGGTGTCTCCTGTAGCCAGCAGGGCTGGGGACATCTGGGCACCAGCAGTGTGATTGTGGATGCTGGGTGAAGGACACTCGAGATCACAGCAAAATTCAACATTGTGTTTTGTCTTGGCTGCCTGGGGTTTGGGTTTGTTCTTGATTATATGCTGTCTTTGAGAGGGCTGAGACACAGACCTGGTGCTTAACTCTTCCCACTGATGTTGCTGAGGATTTRGATGCCAAGGGCCTGCCAGGCTGTGCTGGCTCCTTGCTCTGCAGGAATCCTCTGTGTCTGTGGCTCTGTATCAGCTCACTCCTCATCCTCACGGCACCTCTGCTGYATGTGAGAGATCAGATGTGAGACTAAACATCCCATGGCCAGCAAGGARCAAAATATCAACAGAGCAGAAAGGGAAGGCAGAGGGGAAAGAATGGGGGAGGGGTTAATGAAAACCCCTCATCACTTCCCTGTGAACAGATTCTCTGGGATCAGGCAGCTCAGGAGGCTGCTGGCAAAGAACAAGAGAAGAAAATCTTCTTCACCCATTCCTTTACTTGGCTGCACACTTCCCAAAAGCCATCCCCAAGTGCTGATATGTGGATGTTGSTACCTCTCACAGAGACATCCATAAATATTCCACGTGACCCTCCCAGGTCCATGTGGAAGCTGAATTTATGATGGTGTCTAAGACTCAATGGGTCCCTATAATGCAACCAGCTGGAGCACCTTGTCCTCCCACCACGGGTGTCTGTAGCTCCCAGGCGCAGCCCAGTGCCACTTGTAGGTCCAGTTTGGCTCCAGAGGTCACACATCCCCTGAGCCAAATGTTCATTTGCCTGAGTCATACCCCAAGGAGCTGAACACAGCTGTTGAATGCTCTCTGCAGTGGATTAGTCACGGCTCACATTGAAATTGTACCGCTGCTGGTTCTTGTCCTAAGGAAAAAAAAAAAAAAAAGACATCTGGAAAAAATTTTAGAGAGGGAAAAAAAAAAAGAAGAGAAAAGAAACCACGACTTTTCTAACTGACAACGTGGCAATTGCACGTTGCCTGAAGTTAAGCCCTCTCCTAAGGGCTTAAACAAATGATAGTGCCATGGAGATAATTATAGCAGRGATTTCTTTATGGAGGTGCTGGCTCAGACCTGGGTCTGAGTGAGAGCAAAAAGCAGTGAGGCAGTCACATCTGGAAATGGCCCCCAAGCTCAGCCAGTAAGCCCAGGGGGGTGGGAGTGAGGGGTGCATGCACATGGTGGGGACAGCCAGGTCCTGCACCTTGGCAAGGACACATGCCAGGCATCAGCAGTGGGATGGAGGGGGATCACAAAGAGCCTGGAGCAATGGCTTGCTCTTTAAACTCAGCAGCTGTAAAAAGCTCCAGAAATGACTGAGAGCTTGCGAAGGAAGTCCTGGAAAGTCCTTTCCACTCTTGTAAGGCTTAGTGGGGTCATTTAAGAGGAGATTTTGGTGTCAGGCTGCCAGGAGGAAAACTGGACCTCGCATGTATTTAGAAAGCTGTCCAATGCCTTCTGGGGCACTGGATGGGCAGGAGATTGCCCAAGGGGCCTCCTCAGCCCCAGGAACCGTGGCAGGGCTGCAGCAGGGCCAGCTCAGGCTCCTGGCCCTGTGCCAGTGGGTGCTTTGGGCACAGCAGATGAACCCCAGGGCTCCCAGCACTCACTCCCAGCTCAAGTGACTGCACAAACTCCGGTGGAAACAGCAAACAGGGCAAGACCCTCTGWGGCTTGAGCTCATTTTACAGCAAAGCCAAGAGGTCTGGAGGGGTGAGGTTTGAACTCCAGCTAACCTCAGTTCAAAATCCAAATTTCTTCATCCAGCTTTGAGCCAGGCTGGGCAGATCTGGGCTGGTGCAGTTGAGAAAACTCTGGTGCTTTCCAAGAGGGGAAAAATYCTGCTGTAAGAGATGGAGAAAAAGGCAAGTGAGCAGCTCAAGTAGGAGTGATACAAGTGTGGATTAATAATGCTGCTGTCCCCTGCTCTCCCTGTCAGTGTGAGGAGCCTTTCCTTCCCTCTGCTCTGGGAGGGATTCTCTAATGAGTTTTTCTTTAGAGGATGTGTCTGCATTAATTTCTGGTGGATGCTGCTGCAAAACAATGAACCCAAAGTTCCATATAAAATAAACAGGATGCTCTGGAACCACGGTGGGAATGTMATTTGCTAAGTCTTCATCCCTGGGTGTGTGGCTGAAGGCTGAGCTGCTCACAGGTGCAGGGCAGTGTGGGGGAAGTCCATGGCTGCAGGGGTGGGAGCCCAGCACCCAGCTCAGGAAAAGCTGAGAGTAAATGCAGGGCAGAGAGGAATCTGCTTATCCCAGGCATTTCCCATCTCTCCTGCTCTCTGGGAGCGTGTCAGCTGGAGRGTTTCTGGTTTTTTCCACTTCAGAAGCAGATCAGAGGCAGAAGGGCTGTGCTCTCTGGGCTGGCACTGAGCAGATTCAGAGCCCCTGGAAGCACCATCTGCACGGGGCAGGGTGAACCCAAACTGCCCTTGGAACATGCCTGAGAATGGCTGTGTTTGTCCTACGTGGGACAGGGAATTCTTCCAGTGGGATGGGATTCWGTCCCTGAGCTGAGCTGTAGGACTGATGCCTGGTTCAGGTGGAGCAGATGGATGCTCAGGGTCTCTCCCAATGCCTCACTGGGCTGCTGGTCAGAAGCAGAAGGAGGAGTGGGTGTCATTGCAGATTCTCAGCTGYAATCCAGAGGCCAGCAGGGCAGGGGATGGAAAGGCAGCTGTGCATGGCTCTGCAGTGAGTCATGGCCTGGGAGCAGGCTGCAGGGCTAGAAAGCAGGACAGGCTTACTGTGTTCTTTCCAYCATGTGTGTGGACTGTCACAGCTGTCCCAGGGTTCTCTGGTGGAAGACTCTTCCATGTTCCATGGGGAAGGCCTCTCCTCTGCCTCTTTCAAACTCCCCCTGCTTGGGAGAAGCCTGTCTGTCCTCCCTCAAACCAAACTGATGCCAAAGAAGCATGGAAAAAAATCCATCACCTTCCTCAGCTGTGGTGCAAGACAGGAGCTGTGTGTGCTGCAGCTGCCCCTGCACTGCCCAGGGTGCTGCTCCTGGGCATCACCTCTCAACACCCAGAAAGGGTGGTRGATAGAACCCCTCTGGCTGTAGCCCCTCACCCTGTCCCTGTGGCAGAGTCCCCACAGCCCTGCCTGGAGACATCACACCAGGCACTGGCAGACAGGACACATCCTCAGCTGATTTGAAACTCCCAGGCACATCAGGCTGAGCTTAGTGCCAGCCCAACCCCTACAGTATCTGAATGTCTGTCCCAAAAGGCCTCTCCCTTGCAGCAGGGGGCTGTTCCCCATTTCTCCTGGGCACAGGGATGTTGTGTGCCTGAATCACAGTTGGGTGTCTCAGCCCAGCTCTGCTGTTGCTCGAGACCTTGTGCTGCAGTTGTGCCTGTGACTTGCAGAAGGTGAAATGAAACTTCCAGGAGGGAAGTGCTGCTAACTCCAGGTAGTCCCACCTTGCTCCTGGTGTTTACCTTCGATGCAGTTTTGAGTCCTCTTGAGCCTGACAGATGCGGTTTGGCAGCTTTGGAAGGATATGAATGGAACTGCTTGAGGAAATAAACAGGAATCCACTCTGGAGCCCCTGGGACATGTGGGGAGGGAAGYTCCTGGGCTGCAGTGGCAGCTCTTTTCCATGGAGAAACACAGTCTAAAAAGACTGCTTTGATGGGAGTRCCCAGGTGAGCTGTGGCAGGCCCAGAACATCAAATGTCATCTGGAAAGCAGTGGCAATAACCCTGGGAGAGGAAAAGACCAGAAAGGCAAATTCCAGGGTTCACAAGGCTCTCCAGGGCCAGCTGCATTTGTTTGTTTGGGTCATGAGTGTGAGGTCCTCTAAGAGAAGCTCGATTCTCAGATGAGTTGGCCACTTACCCCACAACCCCTTCTGATTTAATCAGCCACACCAACTTACACCTAAGGGGTGAAAGCAATGGCTTTCCTGGGCCATGTCTATGCTGGGAACCGTTCCCTTTGGGAATGTGATGCAGTGCTCAGGCTGGTGAGTGTCCAGTGGGGCCAAGCASTGATGGGGCAGAGCTGCCACGCATTGGGATTGCAGCTGAGGCAAAGCAGGCAGCAGGGTTTGGTGTCCTCAGCAGGACTCGCTGTCCCCAGGACCCAGCGGCCGAGAAYACGGGCTGTAAGCGAGGGCTGCTTTCGCTGCAGCCTTGAGCATTGCTGCAGGCAAAGAGGAGGAGAAGCCGACCCTGGCGAGAGCAAGGCACACCGGTGACAGGCAGGCTGGAATACGAGCTGAAGCCTGGAAAGTTTAGCAGCTCCCCGTGGAGGCTGAAGAACAGGACTTCAGTGTCCTCCTGTTAACCCTCATTGCTGGCAAAACCCTATCAAAATATCCCGGCTGCCGGGCAGCCCTGCCCCGCGTACAGGAGCTCGGGCTGTGCTCGCAGCTCCTCCCCATCCCCTGCCCTCWGCACAGCCCCTGTCCTGCTGTGACACAAGCCAGGAAAGGCTCCGGACAGAGCCATCCCCAGAGGCCACATCCCCTCCAGCGCTGCCTGAGCTACTGCAGCATCCCTGGGTGGGAGCTGAGCTGTGCTGGAGCTGTGGCTGCATCCAGGCAGGACTCGGTGCTTGGGGTGCCTGAGGGGCTTGGGCCGGCTGAGCCTGCACGGATCCACCCKGAGAATCCACATTTTTCTCTCTGTTGCTCTGACACTTTCTGCTCGGGCTGAGCTCACTTCAGAACAAGCCCTGGCTTGAGATGTACCAGACTCCTGAGCCAGGCTGCTGGATGCAGGAGGCTCCACAGACAGGGTGTCCCTTCCAGGGGACAAAACGGGGTTGGTTTTGGCAACGTGCATTTGGAAGGATTGGGTACAGGGGGAAGAGCAARCAGCTGTGTTGGTGCCTGGTTGCCCACTGGGGTTACACCACCATAGCCTGGCAGAGAAGATATTAGAGGAGACTGCAGGAAATATTTTTTTGACAAGACCTTGGAGCAGGATRTCTTGTGAGCCTGAGCCACCCCTGTTGTGCAGGAGCCCTGTGAAGGGCTGTAGGGTCAGGCAGGCAGGGCGGGTAGGGGCAGTGCTGGGAGCCACTCTGGGATTTCAGCGTCTGCAGAGTGTGATTTACAAACAACAGCCACGCCAGGCTAACACCAAGTGCAAGCACTGACCTCCACACCATCTCTGCTTGCTGGCTCCTTTCCATTCATCCCCTGTGCACTTTTGAACCTCTCTAAGCTCCCCTGTCCAGGGTGGATTTTACTCTGGGGAGTTCAAGTTCCTTAAAATCTTCTTACCTTGAGCAATTCAGATCTTTAAGGGCATGTACAGACATTCTGTTCCTTGCAAGGGCCAGTCAGTGGAAGAATCATTTGCATCATCTCTGTGGAGCTTGATGGAATTTCACTGATCAGGGAGTAAAGGAAACCCAGGAGGACACAACCCCCTTAGCTGGATGAAAATACAACAGACAAATGTGGGCAGAAAATACCTCAGTCCATCAGTGCTTCGGTGTGATGAGTTCTGGGGATCTCAGTTTAGCCCTGGAGCTTGTTTACTTCCCTTCAAAAAACCACCCTCCCATTTGGCCAGGGTTTGGCAGGAGCAGTGCTGTGGGCAGGAATAGCTGGGCTGCAGAAGGCTGGGGGCTGATGCCACACTGTGTCTGTGGGCTTGGGGCAAGGTGGGATGTGGGCAGCCCCAAAATAGCCCCAAAATAGCGAGGTCATGTGGGGCCCTGAGCAAACGCTGTGACTTTCCATCCTGTGCCTGGCCCAGAGCAGGGTCCCTCCCTCAGGACCTGCTGCTAAAATTAGCAGTGCTTCCCCAGGCCCTATGCCCTGCACATGTTATCAGCAGCTGTTTAAGGACATGAAGGGACCAGAATCACAGYTTAAAAAAAAAACCTATCAGATTTAGAGAAGTCCCCTTTAAGCTTCTATTTTATGGGAAAAGCAGAGAGAAAACATCCTTCCTGAAATGTGGGAGAGAGAGAACACTGAACTCTTTCCTGTGTGATGCTGCWGTGAGACTGCTAATGAACATTAATTGTATCAGACATCTGCAAAGACTAACCAGAACATTTCAGAGATGAGACACAAGCACTGGTGGTGTCACCCCCAGTCCCTTAACTTCAGATGTGCCCAAAGGTACCCACTGCATCCTCTCTCCTGTGCCTGCCCACATCACCCCAGGGAGCAAGACTGCCCAGGATTTACTACCAGGATTAATGGAGTGGATTTTTAATTGGCATATTCTGTTGTTCACATAGGGGGAAAAGGTGGGATCTGGGAAATTTAGGGAACAGCAGCTTTCTCAGTGAGTGGGGTGGTGCAGGGAATTGTCTGGGCCCCTCTGGAGGTACTCAGCTGCAGAACTGGAGGGAGACCACACTGTACTTTTGGATTATTGATGKCCACCCAGCTGGATCCAGGCACCAAACCTGCCGTGGGGATGTTCATGTGTTCCCTTCACTAGTGCACACAGRAGCTGTGCACAGCCAGGGCATCCAGGCAGCTGCTGAGGGAGCTTGGCTCCTGCCTGTGCCCAAGGGCTCCCCTCCTGCTCCTCTCCCCCAGGCTACTCTGGAGAATCCCAGAACCAAATACAAGAGTTTGGATTGGAAGGGACCTTTAAAAATCATCCTCCCCCAAGAACAGAGGTCCTCACTGCCTGAGGTGTGCCTGGTCTGACATTGATGCCATCTCCCCCCAAGGCTGGGCCATTCGTGCTGGTTTTTCTCCAAGGCATTAGAAATAGCYAAGGGAATCTGTGCTGCTTCTGGATGGAAAGTGTGGGTGAAGAGGCTGGATGAGAAATGACACYTCTTTCTCTGACCCCTCCACAAATCTCTCTGTGGAGAGATCCCGTGGGATCAGAAACTTCATCCTCTCTGTGACTTTCTGGAAGAAAYGAAGGGAGGAGTGAGATCTCATCTYMTGGCCCCTCTTTTTGCACCTASCAATGGCCACATCTGGAGCGTGGTCCCAGCCTGACGTGCCTGGGAGGGGRCTCCAGCCCAGGAGCAAGGTCAGCCCTGCCAGCCAGGGAGGGCCCATTGCAGCTGGGCCAGGGACACTTTCCCTCCTGCTCCCCGCATGCTGTGAGGCTGACACAGCCAGGGACAGAGGGACAATGCCAGCGTGGGGAGCAGTGCCTGGCTTTCAGTTTTACACAGACACACAAACAAGTTTGCTGCTCTGGCAGGAATTAATTGGCTGCTCCTCTGTTGGGGTTGCAAATCTGGAAATAACAGCTGGTTTTCAGCATTATCCCGCTCTAGGGATGAATTTTAAAACTCTCTGCCATTGGGTTGGGTCTATTGTTTTCCATGGCAAAGAGCAGTTCATGCCTAGCTCCCTTTGCCTCCAAGTGGCTCTTCAGCATTGATCCCGAGTGCAGCYCCTGCTGCTCATTGCATCTCTGGGTGGCCCACAGGGAAGGTTTGTTGGCTTCTTGCAAGGCCTGGGGTGCAGCTGAGCCTGTGCCATTCCACTGGCRTGCTGAGACCCTGTGTGGAGGAATTGTGAACAGTTCTCTGCCAGGAAGAAGGAAAGCAAGGGTATGGCAGGAGGGGGTTGAAGAGACTTTGCTGAGATTATTTCTGGACTTTGTCTTTCTGGTTTTCCTCTGGACACAGGACTTGTATCTTCAGCTGTTCATATAGAGGTAGCCAGCACCAGTGGCAAAGGATGATGATCCATACCTGGGGATACACATCTGTGCCTTCAGCACTTGGACCCTTGGTGAGRAGCTCAGCACAAAACCTTTAGAGTCAGAGCTGGCTTCCTGCCTTCCTATGCTCCTGCTTTGACCATACTTTGGCATATTTTGACCTCAGGGCAAGGCAAGCTTGGAGGGCTGCTCCTGAAACTGCAAAGCTAAAAATCCCCCAGCAGTTGTAAAGCCAGCTGGGAGGACTCTGGATGTGCCACATCTCTGCTTTTTTGGCCTCTTCCCTGGCAAAGGACAGGCTGAATTAAGAAAGCAAACGGAGAGGAAACTGTGGAGAAATAAGAGCAGCTCTGTGAGTCGAGGACACTCTGGACTCAGTCCCGTCCCAGTTGCCCTGGAAATTGGATCGTTCCCACCGAGCTGCCTGCTTWGCTGGCTGCTCCTGGGAGGGCACAAGCATGGAGCACTGGACAGATGCAGGGGAAGGAAAAAAACACGGGGAAATAGAGATGCAAATGCTATTTGTGTCAGAGTTTTCTCCATCAAAGGGAGACCCTTTGTCCCATGCCTTGGTGGGGATAATAAAGTAATAATGCAATAATAATAACAACCAGCTCCCACCAGCTGACAAAGGCGAGGGAAAAGCCAAAGGACCTTAGGCTCTATTTGTAGAGCAGCACAGCACAAGCCTGCACTGTGGCTTGTCCACAGAATCAGGGACACCAGGGCTGCTCCAGGCACCCCCACCCTGAGCCCTGGAGACAGCCCCTGTCSCAGGCAGACCGATGATGCAATCGGTGGGATCACCCTGACAATGGCTGGGTGGGCTGGGGTTTTTTGAAGCCGTGCACCACAGATTAAGCTCAAGGCCCCTGTTGTCATTGCCAGGCATTGTGCACCCTGCTGACATTGGCTTCTGYGGGCCAAGCTCTGCCCAGCAGCCCAGCAGGAGATTGAGGGGGGGGAATTGCTCTATCTGAAATGGAGCAGGAGGGTACTTGCACTCAGTGGATTCCTGCTCCATTCAGGCATCTCCTTTCATTTACAAGGGGATGAGTTGTGTTTGTTGTTTTAACATTTTCTCACCCATCTGTTGAAAATAGGTGAGCAGGTCTCAGATGGGCTGAGAGAGATGGTCCTGCCCTGGGAATTTCATGYCAGCTGGGAATTGTGGAAAAGTCTGAAATGCTGCAGGATCCCTCCTCTGGCTGTGACAGCAACCCACTGGTCTRGACTGGTGAAGAGGAAACGTGAACCCAGCTCTGCAGCACCCAGCAGTGCTTTGGGAGGTGCTCAGGAACAGACAWGATCAGCAGAGGGACAATAGCAGGAAGGGGCAGGCTCAATGCTCCTGTCTATTCCCTCATCYCTTCAGGACCCCTGGGACAGGCCAGTGTAGCAGAAGAGTCAGAGGGCAGACCTGCTCCCCCCAGAGCAGCCAGGGTCCTTGCATCGAGTCCTGTGTCTGCCACAGCTCCTCTGAGAGAGCTGCTCATTTATCAGAACTGGCTCCCACCTTCTCCCTGCCTCTGCCCCMATGTGCCACTGCCTGCAGCAGCTGTGGGGATGTGAACCTCAGCTCTCCACAGCCCAATAAAGTAAACCTTAGTCCAAAAGGGGCTTGGGCTGTCTTTTACAAACAGAGGCTGCACAAAAGCTGCCTTTCTCTCTCTCGTTTGACTTTGTTTTCTCTCCCTCCCCATCTGCTTTTAGCCAAATGGTTGAATAGCTTCAGTATATACTGTGGGAGCCCAAAGCCAAAGGCTGGAGCATGGGGAAGGATGCAGAACAGCAGTGCCCTGTGGCCGCTGCCTTCCGGAGGGGCTGGGAACTGTTTGCTACCCTTGCTCTGTAACCCAGCCTCCATCACCTTACTGAACCCTTGGAGAAAGCAGCTCCAAAAGAAAATATTTGTGCTCTGGCAAGCACACGTGTGCACATTTCCTGCTCTTGAAGTCCTTAATTAAGCCTGGTTTTTGTTTGTTTGATTTGTTGGGTGTTTTTTTTTCTATTTATGCTGCCACAGTCTTGGAGGGGGGAGTCTATCAGAACCCTGTGTGTTTTGCTGCTTTGGAAGCTGCAATGTGGAAAGTTGCCTGTGATAATCACTCAGGGAATCTGCATGTATCAACAGGGGAGTTGGGAACCAGCCAGGCCTTTGATGTTGCTCTGTATGTCAACGTTTCATTGGGACAATTCTGCAAATCACCCAGCACAGAGGGGCCTCAGCCCAGCTGTGGCCCCATGACGAGATAGATTGGTCTTTGCAGACCTTACTGAAAAGATTCAGGACCAGCACATTTAGKTCAGAGACAGCACCAAGCTTTTCCCAGCCACTCTGGAGTCCTTCTGAGGGACCACAACATTTGCAGAGATGTTTKACCACTTCAGGTAATGCTTTTGACCTTGCCAGGGGCAACCTCCAGGTCAAGCTGCATGGCTTTAGCTCAAAGAGCAGCTGCTCAGGGCAATGTTGACCCCAAAAGTGTGGGGGTATGATCCTGCCCACCAGCCCATCAGTCACGGTGCCATCATCACCCAGCTGTGCCACTGCTGTGCCCGGGCTGGGAAAAGGCAGGCAAGCAAAGGGGGAAGCCTGGGCTGGATTGTTTCTTACAGCAAACATTTAAAAGCACAGTAAGAGTAGAAAACCCCATCCTTTGGTAATGAGTCCCCCATGTAACCACGTGCCTTAACACCCAGACACGCCCGCGAAATTCCTGAGATTGTTGCAAACTGAACCTTTCTTTGCCACCCTGAAATTTCACAGCAATTTACCTCTCCAAGCCACCAGGAATCACCATTTGCAGGCATTGAGGAGGGGGGGAGGAATCTCCTGCCCCTTGCCTGCTTTKTGCAGCCTGCGGTGCTATTTTGGAAATTCTCTCATTTACTGGGTGGTTTGACGGAGTACAACTGTTCCTTTGGCTAAAATCATCCCCTGCCTGTCATCAGGTAATTAGAAAGTGCCCAAAAGCCAGTGGTGCTTAAGGCAGCCCTGGGATAACCACGGCTTTTCTTTTGTGGATAAAGGACCGGGCTTTGGAGGCTGTAGACTTTTCCACTGAAATTAGAYTTTTGTTTAAAAAGCGGGGGAAGGCAACATTGGGTGAAAAATGACACCCAGAAGCACAGCAGCAACACTGCAAACACACAGAGGTGGGTGAGAAAAGCAAATGCTGTCTGCTGGAAACACTGTGGAGGGGGGTCGGGGGTAAGAGATCATTTTGAGGCAGGGGAAACAAARGAAGTTTTAAAGCCTGTCCCTCAGGGTTTGCCCAGTTCTCACTGGTGCTGCAGCTAGAGGCAGTTTGTGGATTCTCACAGTTCAGCTGGAGCTGGGCTGAGACCCTTCTGAAGAAACCAGAAGTGAAGAAATTAAACGAGAAGCAAAAAGAACCCAGCAGTGAAGTCTCCCTGTGGCTGGGATGACATATTTATGGATGGCAATGCACCACGGACCTCAGCAGCTGCTCATCCTGCTGACACATCACTCTTCCAGCAGGTCACTGGGATGTCCTGCACAGCCTGGGTGTCTGTGGTATAGGAAAGCTCCTTTTCCAAGTGCCACCCTTTCCTGTTTGCATTGCAAACTGAGCATTTCCTTGTCTGAAAACAGCCTCACAGCCTCAGTGTCTGGSATATTGTTTCCTGTGGAAAATACTTGTATACATCAGGCTGTGTTATCCGTGTGGGATTGTTGGGGTCCCTCTCCACGAGATGCAGTCAAATTCAGGCTAACATGATAAATGAAGATGTTGCAGCTGGGCAGTGGTGGAACAAAGAAACTCTGCTCAGATACTGASTCTCTTATTCTTTTAATCTATGAAGTTGTTTTTTCTCCCAAAGCCTTTCCATAACCCTCTCAGACAGCCACCCTGCAGGCCTGCAGCTCTGTTCAGACTCAGCCATCCTGCCCTAACTTCCCTCTCCCAGCTGCATTCAGCCCAAATGCAGCCCACACTCCAAAGTGAGGACTGCCACAGGGTGTCAGCACTCAACAGGCCAGAGCTTAAAGCTCTGCCCACACTGAACAATGGAGGGGAGAGCTGGGAGACTGCAGCSCTGCAGATGGGTGCTGGAGCTTCAGGTGTCTGCTTGAACCTCCTGGCTGGCTGTGGGAAGAAACCTTTCCTTGTCTGCCTTAGAGATAAAGAGGCTTTAAAGCAGAGCAGCCAGGGGAGCGTGGACAGCATAAGCTGCACCCCAGACACCAAGGATGAGCAGCCTGGTTTCAGCAGGACAGAGTGGSAGTTGTCCTGTGTGGGCACCACACTGCCAGTGCCCCCTGCCAGCCTGGCAGACAGCAAGTGCCACAAGAACTGCTGGCTCCAAGGCCACYGTGCCATCCAGCTCCTCCCCAGGCTGCCAGCACACGTCCTCCCCCAGCCACTGCCACCAGGGCTGAGCCACCAGCACTGGCTGGGCACTGGCCAAGCCTGGGAGGAAGAGGAAAGCAGTAAAATAATAACTGAGGTTGGCAAACACCAGCTCAGGGCAGCAAGGGCAGTGTAAGGAAAGGGATTCACTCAGTCCCCAGGACCCTGGAGGGGTCACACCAGGCATCTGAGTGCATGGACACAATGCAGAAATAGCTTGTGGTTCTGGGTCTTGGCTCTGGAAACTTCCTGCCAAACTGGGAGAGTTTAAGGCAAGAAAATAAAGCAATGATGTTACACTTGTAGTCTTTAGCTTCCCTTAATTTAAACAGTAATAAAAAATGTCTGCAATACATTCCTTGAAGTGTCTCTCCAGTCCCCTGGAAGTGCATCTACAGCAATTAATCAAGCTTGGATCAAAGGTAATGAAGGACTTTGAAGCAGTAAACTACTCTAAGAAAGAATAAATTGCAGTTCTGTCAAAACTAATCTAAATTAGTTGCAAAAAAAATCTCTAAAATATAGAGTAACCTTTTCCTCCAAACTTTAGCTACTTTTCCTTTGTGTAGAACAAGCTCTGTGTGACTGRCAGGCGTGGGAGACATTCCCCATGTGAAACAAGAGACAGCAGACACACATGCAATCCCTCCACTGGCTGCAAACCTGAATTAAATGAAAGCAACAGTACAGCTCAGCAGTCTGGTCACTGGGCCAGGAAATCAGAGACCTTGGATATGCCCACACCCTTCTCCTTCCTCCATGCCTTCTGTATTTCTCATCAGMTCAGGCATTCCCTTTTGCACACTTGTGCCTCAAGGCCACATTGAGCTCTAAAGGACACTGGGTTATCCTTGACTTACAGGAGCTGCAWAAGTCCCTTCTTCCCAGCACTTGCATCCCAAATGGAAAGTTTGTTTGTTCTGTGACGGAAAAACAACTTCCAAGATGCAGATTCCCTGCATCTAAGTGACATTCAAGCACAGTTCTCCTGAGGTGTGTCCCTCAGGCAGAGGTTGCAGTTAGCTGCAATTTCCTGGGASATTTGTCTTGCATGGAAAGGGGAGTTTGCCATCCTTAAAAGCTCTTTCACAGAAAACCACTCAAAGCAGGACAAAGACACACAGGACACACAGACATGCACTGAACGTTAAAAGCAGCACATCGATTTACTGTGGAACTAGAAACAACACAAAGCCTCCCCCTGCAGACCTCTGCACTTCTAAAACCCAAGGCCCAGCTGTCTCCTCCTGCCAGAACTCTGCTTTCCAACATCTGGCAAAGGTCAGATGACACAGCAAGCTGGGAGACATGCAGACAGTTAAGGCATCTTTTTGCTGAAGTCATGTTTGAATTCCTGCAAAGTAAATAAATAGACAAACAAATAAATAAATAAATGGAAAAGAACACCAAGGCCCAGAGGAGATAACGTTATGCAGACATGCCCTCTGCCGGCCAAGCAGGAAGAGGGCCAAAGGAAATCTATACAGCAGAACCAAGGATTTGTGAYTTCCCTCCCTCCTTTTACCCTAAAAACATTCCCTTTGGGGTGTGCAAAATTTTAATTTAGTGGATTTGTAGCCTGACTGCTGAAGTGATCTTGCAAGGGCAGTCCAGCCCCCTGCTCTCCTTTGCTTTGGGTCTTAAGATCCTGGGGTAAGTCAGAGAGCTTCAGGTAAAATGCAACAGGAAAACAAAGGCATCCAAAGTTCTGCCACGCTGGCCAGCTGAACTGACTCACCAGCTGCCTTGATGTCATACAAGGAAAGAAATGGAAAACTAGGCCAGCAAAAGAGACACATCCCCATTGTCTGAGACTGACTTTGCTGTAATAGTTAATTCTGCAGGCACTTAACACACAGTCCACAAGTCCCTGCAAGCTTTAACAGCTCTTGCAGTCAGTATTAGGAAACTGAAATRCACTGAGAAGTATTTGAGGCACTGATCATATCAGCACATGCCTCCCTCTGTTGAAGTGGGGTTGTTATTTGATTACAGCTATGATTTTAAACAATTTCTAAGAAGCACTGAGATGATACAAACTGCAGATTTTAAATCTGTTGTCAGCCTATTAAACCATGCAGGTCTGTTGCACACATATCACTATCAGCTGAGCTGTTTCTTGTATCAGTTTAATTCCTGCTGGTATAAATCCCTGATTTAATTTACTGACTGGGAATTAAATCAGCATGAACTTTTCAGTGCATCTGTGCTGGGTATTTGGGATGAGCCAATCAGATCATTAAAAAAATTGTCACTGGATCAGAAAGCTCCACTGACAGAAACAAATTCTTAGAARGTGCCATGTAACAATTTTGCACACTAAAGAACAATACATGCCGTGAGTGGGCAGCCCTCTCTCACTTTATTCTTTTCCACTGATATTGAGCCTTGTCTGCCAATATATTTTACAGTTAGCAGAGTTTTGTACATGTCTTCATAATTCTGAGTTCTGGGAAAATTGACAGGCTGCAACAATCAGGCTGTCAGGGAATGTGTGTACTGGGAGCTATTCTGAAACCCAACATTTTACATCCAGCAGAGTGCCAGGGTGCTGCTGCTGAGGATTTTTCCATCCTTGAGTGTAGTGGAGGATTAACAGCCTTCTCAAGAGAATCAGCTGTTGGAGGTCCTTGTGCTAAGAACCAACCCACAGCATCACACACCCRAAGGGGTCTTTGTGTCCCATCACCCTCCCTGCTGTTGCTGGGGCCCACCACTCTCTCTRGCCAGCTGTGAAGTGTGCTTGGGATTTGTTTTCATGCACAATATGCTCTGGCAAACTCTAGGTTCACCTGGGAATGGCCCAGAGGCTGTGTTCTACCTCTCCACTACAGCCAAGGCTGGGATCACACAGGTTTCACACAGGCTGTGCAGAACAGCTGAAGGGTCCCTGTGTGTGCCCCAGCTGCTTCTCTGATGTGAGGGGTTTGYTGAAGCTGGACCTGCAGGTCTTTTTACATTTCTGCTTTCCAGGAAGATGCCTGTTTTACTGGGAGAGCTGGAAAAAGCTCAGATGTCTCTCTTGCACAGTGGATACAGCTGGTATGTACCTAGCTCCTCACACCAGGGAAGGCTACTATGCAGACTTCTCCCCGAGGTAGGAAGCATTCTTTCCAGTCTTCTTGAGGGTTTCCAGCAGGGTGTCAACGCTGTGCTCAGAGTCAATACACACCTTCTTGTTGGGCAGGTCAATATCAAAGCTGACACCTATGAGGAAAARCATTTAGCACAGTTAGAAGCAGCCAATGGTGTAAGCTCAGGGAAAGCTCACCTTCACACATCTGTGCTCCCCAGGGCATCAGGCAAATGGACATTTATCTCCTGCCAGCACACTCTGATACCACCACCAGCCAGCAAAACCAAGCTGGTGTCCTGCCAGCAGTGCTGTGAAGGAAGACAAATCTGCTCTAGCTCCACACCAGGCACCACAGTCTCTCAACTGCTTTAATCTGCTCACCCCACCTTGGATCAACAGAATCACTCATGTAGGAACCAGGGTAAGCTGAGTTCAAACCAACCACTAAAATTTCCATCCAGCTCAGTTGTGTGCTCTGGTTTAGTGTGGATAGGGTGAGGATTTTATCATGTGGATTTCCCTGTGCTTAGTAAAGGTGAACCATTCTAATCCCGGTGAGAGGAACTGGACATGCACTCTCTATCCAGCTATGYATTTTCACATAACTTGCAGGTATATATCAGCTTTGAGAGCTACACCTCATCATCACATGAGGCTGATACTGGCCAGCCAGAAGAGTGATGGAGGTGCTGACAACCACACACAGRGAAAATGGGATTGTCACAGCCTGGTAATGGGGTCTGGAAGAAGTTGCAAGGCCTTTGCCTTGTTGACTAGAAACTGTTCTCCTYTGGAGGGGAGCAGGTCCTCACAAATGACGAGTGCAGGTCAGATCCTTCTCTTWTGGAAATGCCAGCAAACAGGAGACATGGGTTATAATTTTCTAGGTGGTATTAAAAATAGGCTACACAGACAACCACCAAACACTCTGCTCAGCAGCTCTTCACCGTGACTGCTGATGACACATCTTGGGAAGCACCAAAGACACTCCAGGCCTCCTTGGAAACAAGGCCAGGCAGGACATTCACCTCCCTTCCTTCTGGCAGCCTGAGCAGGGGTCTACCAGTGTCCTTCCCAGAGGGTTAAGGGTGAGGCACTGGTGACTCAGAGCCACCTGCAGCCAGGGCAGCTCCTCCCAACCCTGACACCTCTCCAACAGTCACAGACCTGCAAACAACCAGCAGCTCATTACCAGCTAAGGAGCAGGATCAGAGCAGAGCAAGGAGAAGTTTTCAACTTTAACCCAGAGCGTTATCCTTCAGGATGGAGGACCCCAGGGCAGTGCCCCAGGGCTGGCTGTCCCACAGCCAACACTGACTCACCTCCCAGCTTCTCCAGGACACGGGTGACTGCATTGGAACAGCCTTCACAGGTCATGTCCACAAAGAACTCGTGTTTCTGGAAAGAAAGGAGGCAGTTGAGGGGTCAGGGAGAGCACAGCTAGAAATACACCATGAGCACTCCACACTCTAGGGTRATGGGTTCAAAGCCTCCCAAGCCARAAGAACCACACACACCCCACTAAGGGATCCTCAGCAAAACTGCTAACTCCTGGTACTCCTCCCTACTGTGTCTTTGTGCTGTCCCCCACAGCAGAATCCTGAGGGGCCTTTGGAGATTGTGGCTACCTCCAGAGTCGGCACAAATCACCATCTGCACGGCCTCTTGCTGGACTTACTCCGCTTGCCCAGGGGAGCCAAGGAAGAGCAAACCTCCTGCCTCCTTGCTACTTGCTGTCCTGACTTACATCTGCGAGGTTTTCAGTGCTTCCCCATCCTAATCTTGCCATCTACAAGGCTTCTGCTCCCTAACATAATAAAAATATAAGCAAACCAGAAATTTAAGGACCATTAGTGCTTTTTTTTTTTCCATTCCTCCACTCTCCTGGGGCCCCACCAATATCTTCACTGCTTGTGAGCAACACTGGGTCAACAAAACGSTATTTTCCTGTAACTAACCACCGCCCTCAACCTTTGGCATCAGATGGGTCCTAATTTCCTTCTCTTGCACGTGCTTTTTACTTAAAAAAKARAAGTAAAACTATTGTTCATTTGTTACCTGCAACCCGTATYTCCTTCTATTCAGAACCACCCTGTKCCCCCTGCCACTGTGAGGCTCAAASCTTCTCAGGACCATTYACCCAGGAAGGAGCTTGGGGTAGAGGTCGCCATTAGTGTTTTTTTCAGTGTAATTGCCATTTACTTCGTTTTTATTTCCCAAAGGTCCTGGGTGCTTTGGGGAGGTGTGCAGGCAGGGGGGAAGGAGGGTCCCTTGTGTCCAGCCCTGGGAGTTGGGGGAGCTTGGGAGTGGGGGAGCCTTGGGGTTTGGGGGAGCTGCAGGATCTGAGGCAGCTTCCAGAGCACCGAGGCCTGGGGCAATCTTGGGGGGCTGGGGGCTCGAAGACTCGAGAGTCGGGGGGTTTGGGGGAGGCCTCAGAGGCTGAAGGAGCTTCGGGGAACTGGAGGAGCCCTGAGGGGCTGGCAGAGCCTCGAGGCCTGCAGGAGCCTCGGGGGATTGGGGCGCCCGGGAGGGGCTGAAAGAATCCCGGAGGTCCGGGGAACCTCGAGATCGGCGGGAGCACCGAGGGTCGGGGGAGCCCCGGGGCCGCTCCCGGTAGCGGGCAGTGCCCTCCCGGCCCCGCCACGTCCCCCGAGCCCCTCAGAGACCCCGGGCCCCCGCACCCACCGGCATGGCGGAGCTGCGCTCGCGGCTACCGGACCCCGATCGCGGCTACCGGATCCCGATCGCGGCTACCGGATCTCGATCGCGGCTACCGGATCCCGATCGCGGCCGAGAGCGCGGAGGAAGGGGCGGGCCCGGGCCGGCCCCGCGGCCTCGGGAGGCGGGGATGCCGCAGAGGGTGGAGGGAAAAGCGGCGGAGAGCGTGGTCCGTGTGGAGCTCTAAAACGCGTGCTCTGCTCGCTTCCAGGCTAAGGAAGCTCTGGGAGGGAGGTGGGGAGAGCCATGAAGATGGGGCCGGGCTGCTGAAGATAGCTCGTTCCTCTCCGTGTTTTGAGGTTTTGAGATTTATTGGCTTGGGAGAGCTCCGGTAGACTGTATATTGAGGGCGGGAGATTTAGGGGGAGTCTCTAATGCAGAGCAGGCTGAGAATAAGGATGCCGATCCCTGAAGATGTGTGTGCTTTGGGTAGTGCTTTTTGGTTTTTTTTTTTTCCCTTTTTTTTCTTTTCTTTCTTCCCTGGCTGTATGGTCGTTTGAAGGAAGAATGAACCCCWTTCTAAAAACCTCGAGTCAAGGTGGAGGAGGCTGTGGCGGGGGCCGCGAGCCGGGAGCAGCCCAGGTGCTTCCACAGGGAAGCTGGGGAGGGGACAGAGCATCACATCAGGGCTGAGGAGAGCTGGCAGAGCTGTGGTGTGTGTGACACTTCCTCACCACGTGCTGGCTTTCAGCATCTTCCYGTTCAGATGCCCAACCTGCAGCAGGGAGTGTGACCAGCGTGTTTCTTGTTTTCTGCCACACCAGCTGAGGGTCAGGGCATTTCTTTTGAGGTGCACAGGATGCTGCTGCTSTACCGATGCTTTTACAAAGGAATTCCCTGCCCCACTCCTGCTCTGCAGAGAGATGTCCAGGATCCCCCTGGCAGTTTATTCGGGACGGGCTGTTGTGCTGGGTCACTGGGGTCACGTTAAACTTTGCAAAAGTCTGCAGTGCTGATTTATGAACTGGCAGATTGCRGCGTGGCTTAGGCTAAAAATAGCCAGGAGGTATTGGGGGAGGATATTAATGCCGAGTGTGGCCCCACGCCAATCCACTGTCTGTATCTCATGCTGCAAGGCATGGCAGGGAGGGGTTTAGGCAGCGCTCAGGGATGTGGTGGTGGGCAGAAAGTCATTTTTATAGGGCGAAATCTATCTCGGAGTGCTTCATGTCATAGATACATGTGGGATRGGACGTGACACAAACAAATGGAAAACTATGGCTGCCTGGAAGCTGCATAGCTCTGGCTCACTGCCTGCTCCCATTCCCTCCTGCTCTCCGGGGTCCCTGGACCAGCACTGGCACAAGGATCTGGGCACTTCCAGGCCTTTCTCCCCCTTTGTAGGTGCGTTAGAAAACGCTCCTGCTTGATCATCCTGGGGCAGATGATGCTGAGTCTGCTTTGCTCAGAAGCTGTGAGAGAAAAGCAGGAGCCTCCCCGGCTGGGCAGGGTTCAGTGACCACCAGTGACCACCACCTTCCGCTTTGTGTGGGCAGAGAGAAACCAGTGACCACCACTGATCACCACGTTCCGCTTTGCACCATCCCCAAGGAGGTGCCTTGGGGTGAGCAGCTCTTTTTGCCCACCCCCACTGGGGGTTTCCCTCAGGTGCGTGGGCTAGGTGAGCACCAAGCAGCCTGTGCAGACACAGCCAAAGCAGGCGGTCACTGTTCACAGGTCCTCAGCCCTCAGCCGTGGGGGGCCGGGCCCTGGGTGCCCCCTCAGCCCCGCACATGGCCCCGCCGCCATGTTAGCGCCCCCTCCCTCCAGCAGGGGGCGCTGCGGAGCGCGGGACACCGCCCCGCGTGGCTGCCGCCTGCCCCTTTAAGGGCCGCGGCGGGGGCCYGTCCGTCAGCGCCCGCCGCGCCCTCCCATTGGCCGCCGCGCCCCGCGGATCCCGCCCCATCTATAACGGGGTTTACCAGCACCTTCTCAAGGGCGCTGCAGTGCGGCTCAACCACACTGCGGCGTCCGGCGCGCGCCGCCTTGCGCGCCTGCTGGCGCGGGGAGCGTCGTCCCATTGGCCAAAGGGCAAATCTATCAGCAGCTGCCCACCGCCCATTGGTTCGCCCGCCTGTCAATCACTCTCCCTGCCCCGCGGAGTGCCCCCGCATGGTTGGCTGACCGAGCTGCCCGTCAGCTCTCCGCCCGCCTCCTCAGGGCTGTGGGCCAACCGGCATCCGAATGAGGGCGAGTGCCGCTCTCTAACTGGCTGGGCCGCGCCCGCCGGGRTAGGCTGCGCGCCGGATATATGTAGCCGGCGGCAGAGCACGCCGCTGCGTGAGGCGCTTCTCGTCCGCCGGGCCCTGTGGTGAAGCGGCGCCTCCGCTCCCGTCCCGCTCTGCCCGCAGGTGAGGGGGGTGGGGGGCGCGGGGAGGCACCGGCGCGGCGGCGCCTTCCCGGGGSTACCGCGGGCCACACGCACCGCCCCGGCTCCGAGGCTCCCCCGGCTCTCAGTAGGCCGCGGACCGTGCGGGACGGCGCTGCCGGCGCCCCCATCCCCCCGCCATCCCGCCCGGCGTGGGGCCCGCCCGGTCCCGCGGCGCTTTGTGGCGGGCGCCTTCCCGCCYGGCCCGCGGCCGCGCGGTCCCCGTGGGCGCCCGGAGCCTTCGCCAGCTCTTCCTGTGCCGCGGCGGCCTCGGAGCTCCCCGCGGGAGCGGTGCGGGGCAGGGGGGGCGGCGGGGGATCGGCTGCTCGCGGGCCCGCATTGTGCGAGGCGAGGTGTGCGGGTCGAGCTTTGTTCTCGGGTTTCCATGCTCGGAGGCGTTTTCGCCCTCTGCTTTTGGGTTTTGTTTCGGGCAGGTGGGGCCGCTGAGGAGCCCACCCAAAGCCCGAGGTGTTCCCGCTCAATAGCGAGTTGTAGTGAGGATGGAGGGGCAGTGCTGGGTGCTCGCACCGTCCGGACCTGGGTGTCTGCTCGAGGTGGCTTCCTTGGTGTAACTTTATCGGTGAAGGAAGTTACAATTCGATCAGGAGAGCGTGCATCTTACCCTGGTTTACCGCATGACCTTGGCTGAATCCGAGATTAGTGTAAGATTTAAATGCGAAGTAGTGTTTGTAATGAGTCTTTCCAGCATCTGTAAGGCCCCAGATGTACGTGCTGGAGGAACCCCAGAGAAAAGGTTTCCATACATCTTCCAGTACCTCCTAGTGTTGATCTGGATGTTCTAACATGTTCCTGATTCTCAGCGGGCTTACCTGGTGACCTCCTACCTTAAGGCTTGCATGCATATAGTAAGTACTCCTTAYCAAAAAAAGGATTTTTTTGTTCCACCATCGGCAGAAAGCAGCATTTGCAGCAAGCCGCCATGTTTCCAGTGTGTGCTATTTTTGGCAAGCCCCTGCTCTCACAGCCAGGAGTGACAGCTTTAGGAAATCTGGACACTGCTATCAAGCTTTGGAAGCTGATGCTTCCAGATGCCATAAATCAGACGTGGGGTGGGTGTGTTGGTTTTTTTTTTTTTGTTTTGTTTTTTTTTTAAGATAACAAGGCTTGTTAATTGATGTCATAAAGGGAAGTGCAGAAGTTGACTGACAAAAACTGCATTTCAGACCTTTCCTGATATTCTTCCCTTCCACTRAATTTTCACTTATCCTATTCTCTGTCTGTAAAGAATAAGCCAAACCATTTTGYTGGATAGCTCTGTGATACTTCCATGATGCTGATGGTAGCATCTTCTCATCCTGTGGACTGAACTCACTTTTCCTGGGGTGTTTCAGTCACGACATGTAACAATGCAAAATTGTGAATCTAGCTTTTTTTTTTTTTTTTTTTTTTTTTTTTTTTTTTTTTTTTTTTTTAAGTCTAGTGGATGGCATATGTAGCTACTTTGRAGGTTGGCCGGAAGTATTCACATGCTTTAGGTCTGATATCCTTATCTTTATGATGGAGATCTCAGGACCTTTTTGGCAGCATCACGTGTTGCAGGGACTGGTTTGCCTGAAAGGCACTACTGAAACCTGCTAGAAAGTGTAATTGTACAAAGTCTGTTAGGGAAAAAAAATCAATGTTGTAACCCTTACAAATGTATATCATAATTTTATAAGTATAAGGCTTTTTAAAAACCTTAGTCTTGTATACATCCGGGGGTAAAGAGTGGCCCCAGTTCCTGGCTGGTGTGAATTTGCCCTTTTTTTGCTAGGATGTGTTCTTTAAAGGGTGGACTCCATAAGTTGAAGGCAGGGAAGCAAAATTAAAGTAGAAAACCTGGTGGACAGGACTTAGTCTATATGTGCCGAGCTCATCAGGATCTTCTGTTGGGAATCTTTGCATTTGCAGTCTGAGAAACAACAAAAGCACACAAGAGGGTTTGTTTGTGCTGTGATGGCAAGGCCACTGCTCTGCTGCTCACTTTGCTGCTGGCACAACAGCATCAGTGGAGTTCCACTGATGGAATTTGAACATCTGACTTTTAAACAGAATCTTTATGCACTTGATGAAACAGCARATTCTTTGTTTCAGAGCTTTATTTTTCACCTTGCAAATTGTAAGGCAAACATACAGAGCAACACTTTTTACTGAAAGGGAAATATAGCAAAGGTGATGTTAATTAAAGTACATCTTGGTATTTGTATTCAATACAGTAGATCTGATGAGAGCACTCATCAGATTGGCATAAAAGGCCTGTTTGAATTAGAAAGCATTATTTTAGTTTTGAATATTAGCACCTGGGCCTTTGTGTCTGACTAAGGTGATGACTGAAGAATCAAAGAGGAAATCCAAGCAGAGCAGGACTTCAGCAGGGTGGTGCTAGTTACTGTGCTGGATGTAGTCTGCWCTGCTTGGAACAAACCAAAACCAAAAGTGAYCGTTTGCTCCAGAAKACTGGCTGMKTTTTTTTTTTTTTTTWTWCAGGTGCCTTTATAAAATCTGCCGAGTTAAAGTAATTATTTGACTTCCTGGTGTACCTYCTAGTAGACATGCTAACCTTAAGCTACCTCATTGAGTAATTAAAAAGAAAAACTGAAGTCCTATCCTCAGCTACTGTAAAAGAATCCTTAAACCATGCAGCACTGAGGGTTGTACTGGCTTGAGGTCCCAGTTTTGCTATATTAAGTCTGGATCTCTTCCAGGAAGACAAGGCTGGTGCAGTGCTGCTGTCAGTTATTGRAGGAATGATCTGTGATGAACCTGATTCCTTGCTGAGGCAAACGTGCAGCACTGCACTGGAAAATGCTGGTGCCCATCTTTCATCTGCTCTGCCCTGTGMTGTTTCCTGGCTGGGCTGACTTTATTTTGTGTTTAATGTAACAGTGCTGTGATGGGTCAGTCCTGAGTGCCAGCACACAGCTGATACATCAGCTTTAGGCATCTTCTGTGACCTAAGCAGGTAGAGGTGAAGGAATTGATTCTCTTTACAGTTAGCTGTTGCTTGGCATGCAGAAAATATTTAGAATCTTGATCTTGGTGGCATTAAGCTTGAATTTCCCTGTAGTGTTGGTGTAGCTCAGGATTCTGATCTAACTCTTCTGACTGCTGATGAGTAACTTTTGCTTTTTTACTTTAAGAAGCTGCACTGGAGCCAAATGGAAAATTTGCAGACCTAAGAGAAGATGACTGGACCTGCTGCCAACTTCATCGAGATGTTGGAGCAGCTCTTGGATGTCAAAACAAAACCTGTTCTAATGGCAAAATCACAGGATCTAAGTAGCTGCTTTATCATGAAKCAGTCTGGAGAGCACTATAGGCAGAAAGCTGACTTATTTTTTGTTAAAGAAAGAGTAAACAAACTGTTCAGCATTATCCTTCTGCCCTTTAGGAGGAAATTAGTCTGTTTAAAATGTAATTTTGCAGAAAAGCATTACTTGCAATTGAGGAGTAAGTGAACTTGAAATAAGTTCAGTTAGAAAAGCAAGTCCTTCCCCCATGTTTGAGAGCCTGTTTRGGATAATCTGATTTTAGGATTATTAAAAATGTAAGAATATTTCTGGGAATTCTCAAGGCTTTGAGTTTTCAGAGAACTCAGATTTTGAAGAGGAGTTCCTTTTGGACTTCTGWCAAATCACAAGGGCCTTGTTTTTTTCTGTAGTGCTAAATGCAGCAGAGCTCTCATTTTGTGAGGATATGAAGTGTTGCTTGTTAGGYTCAGGACAGATCACCTGAGCTTWATGTWACAGCAGGTAACTGCTGAATTAAAGTGATGATTGAGTKGTACCAAGTAGAAACTTARAAACCWGGTGAAGCAGCTTTAAAAAGGAAGGAAGAAACCCCCAAACCCACACCATGTTAAGCTCAGCACTCAGGGAAGGCAAAGTGTTTTGAGGGATGAATAAAAACCCCAAACACCTTGTTAAGAATTTCTTACTGTATCTCTTAGTTTTAGTAGCAACTTTTCAACATTATTCTGGATTAGATTTTTTTCCTTGTGAACAGGACCTAGTTTGCTGTTTGTCTTTGGAGCTTTATGCTCTGAGCCACAGACACAGGAGCAGTGTCTGGTATCATTTTCCTTACCCAGATAAATGCTCATCCCTTRCTGTAGGGATGCAGATGCTGATCTCAGGTACCCTGACTTTTACACTTCAGGTGATCTTTGTGTTTTTAATCTGCTTTTGAGCTTAATGCCCTGCAAATAACATCTGTCCAAAATGATCTCTTTTCTTTTAGATCCTGACTGAAAGCATTACAAGTCTTCAGTTTGTCTCTTTCTTGCTTGGTAGAGCTGAAAAACACAAGCACTGATTTCTGTCTAAAAAATGGCAGCCTCCATCCTATCCATCAACTTGTGGATCACACTTAGGTTTGTTAGCAAAAACACAGGCAGACTTCTACACTGACAGCTCTTCAGCAATTGCTGGTTTGTTTATTTGTATTCTCCCAGTGTTTGAAGGGCTGTGCCTTGCTGCTGAGTGAGGCTTCCCATCTGCCACTGGCAAGCAGAGGGGTTTTTTGGTACTGGCATGGGCAGTGCTGARTGTAATTCTGATTTATTTTTTATTGTGCTTACATTTTGTTTGATTGCTTGGATGATTTGATTCGAAAATAGTTAAGCTTCGAACTTGATTTTTCTTATCCATATGTTGGTGTAATATGTGGCTTTCCTAGTGTCCCTTGTCAGTGTGTCTCAAAGCTTCAGAAGGGGCTCAGGTATTGCTCTGCCTTTCTGCTGCAAGTGGATAATGAAGCAGAGCTGTTTGGCTGATGATTCTCTGTTGCTGTGTGATTATTTTTTAGGATCTAATTCCCTGTAACATCTCRAGTATCTTATGAATGTAGGCACTGCCTGCCTTTGTAGGTTGTGTGGGTCACACAGTGGAGATGAGTCACAAGTGAAAGGAGAAATAGCTGTGCTAAGTCTAGATCTGTGTTTTATTAGGTGTTGGTTTGGAAGATTATTAAAAGCTCCCCTGTYTGCATGATGTGTCTTCATTCACACTGCTCTGAAGTGCCTGATTCATCTTACAGACTGTCTCAATGTTTCCTGGAGGTGCTAGTAAGAATTGAATGCTGGTAACTTCGCAACTTGTCCCAGTTTCATCCTCAAATATTTATTTATTGCATAACTTATCCCATCACTGAACTTCCATTGACTGTGGCTACCAAAGCGTCTTGCCTCCTGTGGAGTAGTGTTGACTTAAGATAACTTGTTCCAGGATGAATGCTTTGCCTCTGAATCTGTCAAAAGGCAGAAAAGATGAGCTGGTTACAGGTAGGCAGCTGCAATGGCTTGTGTGTGAAATACAGGCTGTGCTGCTGGGACACTGTCCCAGTGACATTGGCATCCAGTGGGAGGCAGGTAATGAGACCTATTTTTTAAAGCAGATTAGTGTTATGGGACTTCATTTTCCTGCTTATTTGAGGTGCATTTTTAGCTCTGTAATTTAGGCTCAGGTCAACAACTGGATTGTTTTGTGTTTCTTTGTTCCCCTTGGATAGTTAAGGCTGTATTGAAGTAAGGGTATCTCAGTGTATCTGCACTCTGTGTTTTAAATACACATTTACTTAACATCACTCCTCCTACTTGAGAGCAAGCTGGTGTGATGACATAAATCCCCAGCTGAGATGGGYCCTGGAATTTGCCATAGGGTGCAASTTTAGCTTGTTCACTTCTGTGTTTKGTACCATGGTTCACACAGGTASCAGCCTCACTTTTTTTCTTGTATTGCTTAGTCAGTAGCAGAGCAGTTGCCAGTCATGTAGAATGTATGGAGAGTTGGAATAACTGTATTTGTTGTTTTGTTGTTAAACTTTCAGTCTATATTATGCCTCTTAAAAGCCAACTGGGCATTTTCTTTTTTATTTGTCCATAACAGCAGCTGTAACTGCTTCTAGAGCTGGTTATTCCATCTAGATAAATGGTTTGTGGCTTTGAGCATGCTCACCTGTTGCTAAGCAACTTGGAGAAATCCCAAATGACACTTCATTATGCAATCCTATTAACTGTTGACCAGACCTTTAATTTCTAGCAAAATTGCTGTTTGCCACGTTTGTGTTGTGTTGTGCTTGGATACAGACCCCTCTTTTCCATGTGAGCTTCTCCTTCTGTTTCTTCAGTTTCCAAAAAGCCTTTTTAAGTTAMGGAATTCACTGATACCAAAATGAGGGAGTGGAGTTGTGTGGGAAGTTTGACATTCTGAATGGCTGTTTTGGCACCAGTTTGTAGAGATGGAGGGAGTGGAGTTCACATGGACACCTTCTAGCACTTGAGTAGCTAAAGGAGAAGGGTTAATTATTCTGTGTGTAATATTCCAGTCAGGACTAGAATGCATTGTAGGGACTTTGGGTTTCTTGAGAAGTTCCTTGTATTGAAATGCAAGTTAAAAAAATGTCATTAAAGATGGCAGAGAACAAAGAAACAAGACTAATGTTAAAAACACACCAGAGCCTGTTGAGATTATGACTCAATTTTAACTTGTTAGTTCTAACTTTTTTCTTGATAGAAGATGTATATAGAATTGTCACACTCTTTGGGAAGTGAACTCTGGGTTTTGGTCCCTTGGCTTGTTACATCCCAAGGGGCTTTTKCCTGAATCTTGGGGCTGGTTGTCCTGAGAGCCCAACATCCTGTGATGTGCATAACACAAACTTCTGCTCTGTAGGAAGTCCAGTAGAAGCTAAACTTGTCTAACACAAAAATTACAAAAAACTCTAAATCAACAAAACCCCCAAACAAAGTGAGTTGGGACAGCAGTGATTAATTTGCTTTCACCATGTTGCARTTTGGTAAGAAAATAATAACCAATGCTAGCTGTGAGTGCCAAGCYCATTTTTCTGAACACTAATATACTAACAGGTTTTGTGGACCTAAATCTGAATTTGCTAATGTGGAATTTACATAAATGGCTCTAATTTACATAACAGTRTTTTAGAAATTCAGTGCTTGACATTGATTTTCTGCCAAGTGGGAGCATTGTGACAGATGGTGGAATTTTCCACCAGCCAGGTGATAACCACTGTAAAGGAGGCATTTGTCTTCCTCTAAGTCCTTGGCTTAAGGAAGGGGCTCAGTTATGCTGCAGAATTGTTATGGTGTGCTTGTTATAATTTGACTTATCCAATTTGTTTTACATATGGGATAATAGGAATGCATGATTATGAATGAATCTTAAATAATCAGATTTTCAGCTTTTCCTGTCAATTTTCACCCTTTCATCATTATGTCAATTGACAGGAAAATGTGTGGATAAGCTTTTACCAGGAGTAGCATAGTGACAGTTCAAACATTTGGTGCTATTATGTGCTGTGCAATGAAAATGTAGCATAAAGTATTTGCAGTTTTTCTTGGATCAGGGAATGGTGGAGTAGTAAATTGCTCAYGAGTGGTAGGGAGCAAATACTCTGAGGAGATGCTTGGCTTCCACCATTCAGGTTGTGCTGGCTGGAGAACAAGAACAGATGGCAACTGGCAACGTAGCAGCAGGTGCAGCAGCAGCTAAAACAGATTGCTGTCCTCTCATTAGGTCATGTAAAGGTTTTCCCCATTTCTTTTCAGATCTGCTTGAGAACAACTGGGCACTCAGCAAATTCCTCTCTTCGTGTCAGGAGTTGGGTGATAAATTTATCACCCCTTAGCAGGAGGGAAAGTGTTTTATGTCTATTTTTAAGCATGTAAGCATGACAGATCTAATCAAACCACTTCACTTGCAATATTGCTTGAGACCATTATGGAAGGTGATGTGCCTGTGGGTTAATGCAGGTGAGCAGAAATCTGAAAGAGCTGTTGGTGAATCAGCTGTTGAGATTTGAGTGCTAYGGGAAGATTTTGCCACAATGTGAGAATGTCAAGCTTTGTACATGGGTGTTGTAGGAAGCACTTGAAAATAATTCTCAGAAGAGCCCAATTAATCATTTATCTGAACTGAATAGAAAAGCGGCCTATTTACATCTGTAGGAACAAGGCTGAATTCCAGGGAAGCTGTATCTTCACAAAGAAATGAAGTGTACCTCTTGCCATTCTCCAAATGGTGATTKTGGTGTATGGTAGGACTGGCTTCCTGGCTGTAAATTGACAGCAGGGAGGCAAATTTTGCAACTSTTGTGGAGCAAATAAATCCTGTGTTGTCAGTTAAGCTGATTGAAGCTAAAAGTACAGGTCATGTCTGTCTGCCATTTCTGCTCCCACTGCTTTRGGGTTGGCCTGCTCCTTCTAGAGCTTCTGAAGTACTCAGGAGGAAACAAAGTGTGATGAGGAAGTCAGTGGTAGCCACCACTTACTTAGCTCTGCTTTACCTTTGCTTTGTTTTTTTGTTGTCTGATAATATTTTATGGGGATCTCATTTAACATGCAGTAGAAGGCAAGAGTTCATCTCTTGGAGGTTTCTGTCTCCTCAGACTGTGCTGGGTGTTGGACATCTGTATCTGTAATACATTACACTTAGAGTTCAAAGGCTTCTGCAAAACCACAGATAGTGGAACCTTCCTGAAATGAAAGTGATTTGCAGAATCTGAGCATTTCCTGCAGGCCAGACCCAGCTGTGCGGTATTACTTCCTTTCTGCATGGTTAGCTCTTGAAAATATCCTCAAACAGCTGAAAGCTTCTGAATGTTTTGAGAAGACTCTTAAGTTCCAAAAATAGTCTTATTTTTTCTGCACATTATCATGTAGGTAACATTTCTTTGTGTGGTGGTGACAGACATGTGTCCTGCTGAAAGAGAGGGAGTTCATGGACACATCCTCTGGAGCCCACCAGATCTCTCTCCCTGTGTTTAAACCTAGAAAAAAGTGTGTTTTAAAATAGAATGAGAGGACATCTCATTTATTCTATATGTAATAAGGTGATAAGTGTGGTTGTATTAAAAGCAGAGCAAAACATCAATGTATGCAGAATTACAGCTCTGCTGTTAYTTCTTCTGGCCTGAATCTTAGCTGCATTCCTCCAGCAAATCTGGGTGCAGTGCATTCTGGCCACTGCTGGGAGTTAGGGTGTGACCACATCCTTGCATCTGTTACCTGGATGTTCTGACTGTGGCTAAACATTGCCTTGTCCCTTCATTCCCATGTGTTGGGTGTTTGACCATTGATTGAGATATATGAAATTTGCCAGATTCATTAGGACTTMGCTTCACCCAAAGTAYCAGCTTCCATGGCATCTTTTGAAGTACATTCAGCTCTTWGAGGCTTAAAGCTTCTGTTTTGCATTCCTGGTCCATCCAGCAGTGTGGYTGTGACTTCCTTTGCAGCCCTGTGTATGTTGTGTGTTYGGAATTGTCGCTGCAGTAAACACCAACCTGGTCACGTCTGTCTTCTGAAGCTCTGCTCTGTGTTCTTGGTGTCTAAAGGACAAGTTCTCTGAAATTCATTAAATACAACGAGTATCAAATGTTTAAGATCCTTGGATGAACTGCAACAGGGTTTAATACAAGCAGATGAGAAAGCCAGTCTTTCTCTTTTGCTCTGTTTGAAGGATAAGTTGTGGGCAAGTTTTCCCAGGATATGGGGTGCYCTTGGATATAGTGACAAGGGAAAGCTTGTCCTAAGACTTGCCTGGCTTGGCWTGAGCATTTGCAGGCTCCATCTGGATTAGTCTATGCTAAAAGACTACTTAATTTGGCTTCCTTCCCCCCCCCCATTCTGTGTTCTGGCCTTGATCCAGTCTGGGTTTCCCCCAGCTGTTGGTGTCACCATTTCTTGTCACTATTTATAGTTATCAGTATGAAATGAAAGCAGATAAATAATTGATGATTCCTGAATTGCTTTTTAGAGAGCTCAGCTGAATTGTGTCAGTTTTGACTTGCATGTCACTTCTGGAGAATGTGCATATGGAATTTGAATACCTTGCGTTTAGGAAAAGGGCTGTGTAGTGAAGGAGATTGGGGGTCAGTAGTGGGGAAAAAGTTCTTTCAGCAGCAAAACTGTTTGCTAAGCCCCCATTCTCTACTGATTGGTGCAACTGAGTGTGAAGCAGAAAATCTGCTGTTGGTTTTGTRTTTGGTACCAAGAACATGCCCTGCTATTGGTGTTTATCCCTGTGAGTTTAGAACTATTTTGAATGAGTCTGAACAGTGTTTGAGTTTTTTATAACAAGGAAATAYGGGAATGTGCTTTGGTTTGGGCTGGCCTGTCCTGGAGGTACGTGTATTGTGTAACCTGCTTGCAAAGACTTCTGTAACTTACAGAACCATGGAAGGCAGGTAGAAGGCACCCAGATGGRTTTGTCCCTGCCATGGRTGGTGCTKTTTACTTGACTGGTGGTCTGRATTTAAGTGAGAAGTGACTTGCTGRCATTGGTGGAAGCAGGGGAAGAGCAGTGTGTGTTTGTTTGTAGCATAATAATTTTGATATAATCTAATATTCCTCCAGAGTGCTTGACTCTCACAGCAAGTGCTGCTGTGCTGCTGATAAAAATAGATGACTTATTCTGACCTCCTAAAAATGCCCCTAATACAGTAGCACAGGCTTTGCCTGAGAACATCTGACTTTTAATTCTGATTGTGAAGTCAAGTGAGGTAAGTAGAATTTGGATTGACTGTAAATGTCTTAGCCACTTAGCAAATCCTCTTGAAGAACCTTACTTGCTTGCCACCTGCTTTTTACTGAGAATATGTGGGCAGGTTATGAGGTGGCCTCCCTTGGCCTTGCAGCCTCTCCCACCTCTGGTTTGGTACCCAGGAATCCTTTCCCTGGCACCAAAACTCTGATGACTCTGAAAACACTTTGCTTAAACTGCTTACAGGGGTAAAACAGTCCTGGTGCGTGCTTTCTGCTGTGATTAGGTGGCTTATGCAATCAGGATGTGAACAGCCATTTGAAATGCTCGTGGTTTATGGAGCTTTTGGGTTTTTTTCCATAGTTTTCAGTTGACCAAAGAAATGGTGATGGAGAAGCCAAGTCCCCTGCTGGTCGGGCGGGAATTCGTGAGGCAGTACTATACCCTGCTCAACCAAGCACCTGACTACTTGCACAGGTAAAGCTCTGCTTCACTTTCAGCTGGTTTTCTGTCTGAATTTCTTAACTTGTGTGCTCAAATTGGTGAATTACTGTGTCTTAGCTTGCTGAATTTAGTAACTTAAAAAACTGATTTGCTCAAGATACTGAGTGTCGTTTACTTTTGGTTTTGATCAGCTGGGTTAAAAGGTGGGTAATAAAGATGATGGGAATTCTTTAAATGTCTGAATTCTGGTTCTAACTGAAATGCTGCTTGCCACTTCTGCTTGTAATCAGTAAAAATTGAAGTTGGAGAAATACCACTTAGTTAAGCTATTTCTGTAGTTTTTGGCTTGATAAAATGCCCCCTGACTAGGATAAGGTAGGTGCTTGTGTATTGGACTCTCTTGGGTGTCACACCAGCTCTTTCTAAAGGAAAGTCAGGAAATTATGGATATGCAGCAAACTGTAATCCATTATATAAACAAATGGGTCCTGTTTGGTTTTACAGATACCCTTCCCCAAACCAGTCTTGTTTATGAAGATASACTTTGTTTTGCTGTGTTTTGAGTAGCCAGATAAAGTTTCTGAAACCTTCCCCCTTGCACTCTCCAGGAGCACTTTCTCAGAGTGTTTCTCCACTTAGGTGGAGACAGCTGACCTCATTCCTTTGGGTCAGAGGACAGCTGACTCTGTGCCATGGAATCCATTCCAGGCTTTTATCTGCTGGCTGGTGCAGTACCATGGTGCTTAGGGCATTTCAGCTGGTAACCTCTCAGTTACAGGAARGAAGATTTACCTGCAGTACTTTTTTACTGTAGAAGAGTAAAACAGTCCCACTGTTCCTTGCTCAAGCTTGAAATTGGAACTTGAGGGGAAGCCTTCAACATCCTGGATGTTCAGGGTGTTGCTTTGGGGACCTCATGCAGAAGGGGGATAATGGGATTGGATAATGAGCTCCTGTGAGACTGGCTGTTGGTGTCTGGGTCTCTGACACACCTGAATGCTACAGCTTACATGACAAAACTTTGTTTTCTTCCCACCCCGAGACTGGTAACAGGATTATGAGATTTTGTGGCTTTATTCTAGTGATTCAAACAGGAAACTTACTTGAAAGTATATTATTTGTACTGCACTCTAATGTAGAGGCTCAATGTTCTTACACAGCAGAGCTTGGCATTAAAATATTTCTTTCCAACAGGTTTTATGGAAAGAACTCTTCCTATGTCCACGGTGGCTTGGATTCCAATGGAAAACCAGCTGATGCAGTCTATGGGCAATCTGTAAGAACTTCAAAAAAGAAACCTGTTYTTTCCTTCTATTTTGTCACCTTTGTGGTTGAGGAACATATCCAGCTCTGATTCTTTCCCACCCTGTTCAAGTGCTTTCTGTAAAAGGAAAAAGAAATGAGGAGAAAAAAACCCTCTCAACTGTAGACAGCAACAGTCAGGCAAAATGGGCTTCCTTTTTATCAAGGTCATAATGTAAAATTGCTATATAATAATAAAATGAAATAAGCAAACTTAGCAAGCATCCTGCCAAGTTTTCCCTCCAGAGTTAGGGAATGTATCTTAAACCAGTTTTTATGCTTTTGCTTTCTCTCAAAGCTACTAACTTGGGCAGAAGTGRCTTCTGCAGCATAACCCCTGTGTACCCTTCTTCCCCAGGATATCCACAAGAAGGTGCTGTCTCTGAACTTCAAGGACTGCCACACGAAGATCCGCCACGTGGACGCACACGCCACGCTCAACGACGGCGTGGTGGTGCAGGTGATGGGCGAGCTCTCCAACAACATGCAGCCYGTGCGCCGCTTCATGCAGACCTTCGTGCTGGCACCCGAGGTGGGTGTGCTGCCCCTGGGCTCTGCCTGCCCCAGGGCTGCACTCTGAAGGGTTACACCGGGGTAACTTGCCACAAAATGCAGCACTTACCTTCTGAAAATTCCTTTGGGAATTACGCTGCTTCTGTGTGATTGCACGTTAACCTTGGGTACTGAAATCGGTTATAAATATCCTGACTTTGGACTCCTCGGTTAGGGCAACACATTTTTTTTCTTAAGGATGTTGAAATTATGTTCTCTGATTTGCTATCCTAGCATCTGGTCTTTTTACTGAAAAAGAAGTAGTAGAAAGAGGGAAATGTTTGATATTTTTGACTTTAAAATATCAAACTATTYGAGATTTTCATGTTCATAAAGTGCTGACTTAGCATTTAAAGTGGTATTTTTAAGTAGACTGTTTTTAACAAAGCAGTTCACAGAATTGAAAGTGATAGTGAAACAGGAGTGTTGCAAGATCACTTTATTTTCCAATATGACTTGGAGATAAGACCTGATACTTTAGACACCAGGAAGTTGTCACTCACACTTCTTCAGTGTTGTGAGTTATTGGAATTAAAAGCATTTCAACAGGTTTTTTTTCCTTTTTTTCATTCAATCTTGAACTCTTGGGAGCAATGTCTTTTTTTTCTTGCTTTCCTGCCCCAATAACATTATTTTCTTAAAAGAAGTAAACTTGGATTAGTCTTGTGGATAGGATGATTTGCTCAATCCTTTMTTGTTTTCACATAATTTCAGTTTTCACATTATTGGATTATTGTAATTGATTCAGTTCTTCCCTTTGATTTGCTTTTAGGGCTCTGTTGCAAACAAGTTCTATGTCCACAATGATATCTTCCGCTACCAGGATGAGGTTTTTGGGGACTCTGATACTGAGCCTCCTGAGGGTAAGTAGCAGAAAWTTTTGGATGGTTCTGTTGATGTTTGGTTCTGGATCTATATCAGSATTCTGTTCCCAGATCAAAGGAAATCTTGCTGGAGGAGACAGACCAGTGTTAAATTTCATGTGCTTGTAGGTTTTTTGTTGCCTGTAGTTCTTTGCAGTCCAGCAAGGAGTTATGACATGCAGATGATTATTTTTCTGGCATAATCTGTTTCTATTACAAGAACTGCAAGACTTATTTTGGCAGTTGCAGTCAGATTGGTAGGTTATAAATCTGGTGCTCTGAAGTATTTAGAACATGTTTTTTAACCTTGGTCAAAACTGAGTCACCAAAGTGATAGTGGATATATAAAAAAATGTCTGTYTCATGTCACAACTCCAAAGTGCTTCCTGTGTGCTCTTTGGTAGAAACTTCACCTGTGTTTTGTGGTGGGTGCCTTGTGTTTGAGCTTCATACTAAAGATCTGTGTTTTTTTTTTTCCCTTTTCTAACCTTATTTAGAATCGGAGGAGGAAGGGGAGGAACCTGAGGAAAGACAGCAGACACCTGAGGCTGTTCCTGATGATAGTGGTGCTTATTACGAGCAGGCTGTCAGGTAATAATACATTTGTAGATGAAGTCAGCTGTTGTGTGAGACAGGCTGCTTGTGGAACAGATCACATGATTTTGTTTCTATTAAGTTTTCTTCTGACAATCAAATTCTGTTTATTGATCAGCTGAAATCAAAATGCTGTTGGGCTGAATATGGAGACTCTTTAACTGCTTTATTCTGTACCAATGCAAAATTTGCATCCCCATACTATGTGACCTTACTTAGCCTTGTTCTTCTCTCAGATGTCATGTGCCTGACTTCTGTATTGGATRAGTAGCACTGCTTATTACCAGTAATAGAATAAATATAATACCACGTCTTTTCCCTGCTTTTTGTGCTGCTGTAAAATAGCAATGACATTGAGGAACATCTGGAAGAGACAGCTGCAGAGGCAGAGCCTGAGCCAGAGGCAGAACCTGAACAGGAACCTGAACCAGAGGTGCAGGAAGAAAAGTCTGAGCCAGTATTAGAGGAATCTGCTCCAGAGGAGACTGTGGAAAAGAGTCCTTCTCCAGCTCCTGCTGATCCAGCTCCTGCAGTGCAAGAGGATTCCAGGGTAATGACAGTGCATCTCTCTTATCTCTGRTGTGGTTTCATCAGTATGGTTCTCCTGTCTATTTACAGAGCTTTATTTTTACCTGGGTTTTTTTGTCATTTCTCAGTGTTAAGGAAGGTGGGCAGATTGAGACTCAGGAATACTTTGGTTAACCTTGATGTGMTACTTGGTGTTAGGCCACAGCTGTGTCGTGTTTCAATTCTGGAATTCAGAAATAGAGTAGAAGTGKGACTCCATTGTCATTTCACTGAGTCTCTTGAATTTAAATAATTTGAAAGAAATTGTGGGGAAACTGCTGTTAGCTGGCTCCTGATTTTCAAGTCCAAGTTAAAATTTGTTCCTGTTATCCTGTGTCTGTTAGCCATCAGTAATATATTTCAGAAGGAGAGGTAGTTATCTTATTATCATTTTTTTGTTTTTTAAGACATTTTCCTGGGCATCAGTAACCAGCAAGAACCTCCCTCCCAGCGGGGCTGTCCCGGTGTCAGGAATTCCACCTCACGTTGTGAAAGTCCCGGTCTCACAGGTAGGAATCCAGCACCTGGAGAAGTTCAAGTGTTAAACTGGCTGGCAGGGGTAAAAGTGAAATCTGCTTGCTTCTGCTTTGACTTCCCAGGCCCCAAAGACTTCAGCATTCTGTGATTCCTGGTAGACTCTATGAAGATGCTGTTCCTTGGGTTTTGGGTTGAGAATTAATTGTTTCTCATGGAGGAWAACAGGGAATGTTCATGTGAATGCTTTTAGCACATCAACCAGCATGAGCTAATGTGTATTTAGTCACAGGTGGAAAAAACTATTACCTTTTCCTGTACTTATTTTATTACCAACTTGACTGTCAGCTGTTAAAAGCTGACCCTGCTGGTGTCTGACTCTCACCTATTCACTCCTTTCTGAATTGATCCAGCCCCGCCCCGAGGCAAAGCCTGAATCTCAGACCCCCCCTCAGAGACCGCAGAGGGATCAGCGAGTGAGGGAGCAGAGAACGAGCATCCCACCACAGCGGGGTCCCAGGCCAAGTAAGAGAAGCTGCTTTCTRTTGCTTAAAGGTTTTGGGGAAGCAATGTGATAATTAAAGCTTTTAAATTCTCATCACTTTTGTCAGTAAGCAAACAATTTTTACTTGAGTGAAAATTCAAGCTTGACCTCAGCCACGTGATAAAAAGCAAATAGTTACAGACTTGCTAGTGTAGAATGCTTTCTTTTTTTTTAATATATGAATGGATAGTGTGAATTGATTCTTTCTAATGGTGATAATTCTGAACCTGGCTTGTTTTTTTTTGTTTGTTCTGGGGACTGACTTTTCTAAAATGAGTTCTTTTCTGTTCAAGTTCGCGAGGGTGAACAAGGCGATGTGGAAACCAGGAGGATTGTGAGATACCCAGACAGTCACCAGCTGTTTGTTGGGAACCTTCCCCATGATGTGGATAAATCTGAGCTTAAAGACTTTTTCCAAAGTAAGTTGGTTGCTTTGCTGTCCTCTGAGGGGTTGGGGGTTGCAGCCATGGGCTGGCCAACAGAGCATTCTAATGTATGACCCAAGAACTTGGCTTTTCTCTTGCAGGCTATGGCAATGTTGTTGAACTCCGCATCAACAGTGGTGGAAAGCTCCCTAATTTTGGGTTTGTGGTGTTTGATGATCCTGAGCCAGTTCAGAAGATCCTTAGCAACAGGGTAAATAAATTTCTAGTCAGTCTGAGAACAAGACAGTGTTTTTCATCTTAATAGGAAAAGGTGTACTTGGTCCCTTTAGAGTTTTTTTAGCATATTACAGTAGGTGTGATGTTTTTCCCTCCTATTACCAAGATTTGTGCAGTCTTTTGTCATTGAAGTAGCTTGCAGCAGCTTGTTACAGAGCCTTTATCTAGTAGGAGGTTGCTGAACACAGGAAGTGTATAAATAGCTTTCAGGAAGACAAGGTAGAGTCTGATTCTATGGACAAGGAGAATCTTGTTTGYCAGAGCTGAAAGGAAGAAGCTGTCTTGGTGTGCTGAAAAGAATTTTGCTAACAAAGGCAGGAGATACCTGCTCAGCCTGTCAGCAGTGACTGCTGATGCAGCATGTGTGCCCATGCCTGCCTGCTGTGCTAGGCAGGGACTCTGCATGCACCCTCACAGCCATGAGCTTGCTTACAGCCCAGCTCTTTCCTAAAGCACATCAGAATGTTCAGTATTAAACTGAGATGGCTCTTCAAGGGTCACTGCTTCATATCTTTATTTTCTCTAGTAAAGCCTCAGGACTGAATGCATGGTTTGGCTATTGCCATTGTTTAGTAAGTAATCCTAAGACCCTTCAGTCTTTGATGGATGAGACAAAGTTGCAGAGATCACCAGAGCTCCTGGTGACCCATTAATAACTGCACCTTCTCTSCTTCTGTTGCAGCCCATCATGTTCAGGGGAGAGGTGCGCCTGAACGTGGAGGAGAAGAAGACACGAGCTGCCAGGGAGGGTGACCGCAGAGACAACAGACCCCGTGGGCCTGGAGGCACTCGTGGGGGGCTGGGAGGTGGGATTCGAGGGCCTCCTCGTGGAGGAATGTCCCAGAAGCCAGGATTTGGAGCTGGAAGGGGGATCGGGCAACGCCAGTGAATTCATCGCCGATGCTGACGTGGTGGCGCAAACCCTTTTTCCTGCAGATTTGTGAATTTCAGCCTTGGGTATCTTGGAATGTGGCCCTAGCCTGTTATAGACTGCTACGTTTGATACTATTTTGGCCCCTTTTTGTTTGTGTTATGGTTCTGTGATTTATTTTTTTCTAGTCCTTGTCCCAGATTCCAGCTTTGTGGAACAACGTTTTAGGAAAAGTGGATTTTAAAAAGAAAAGAACTGAATTTTCTTGTTCACCTCAAACTTACGGACTGATTTTTGGTTTTTTTGGTACCAGTGGTTTTTCCTAAAGGAATGTCTCTTTTCTTTTTTCTTTTATTTTTGTTTTCCTCCCCTCTTTCTACTGAATTTGGGTGCAGTCAACGGAATAATATTTCACGTGCATGCGTTCAAGAACCTGTAGGAAAACATAGTTCTTGGCAAGTATTCCAAGGGCAGAAAAGCAAAACTCTTGGTGTTTCTTTGAGGGTCATATGAACATCCTCCGGTCTGGAGACATTGCCACATGAAAAATTGACTTTCACCTTTCTCTCTGTGGCGCTGTAAAAGTGGAATAATGGGTATCCTTAGAATCTCTTTTCCTTTTGATACGTGATCACAGCAAGGAATTCGAACTACTGTTTTACCACTTTGAAATTTTGGATTGTGGGATAGGTTTTAAATGTCTAGAACTTGACTCTTCAAACACTTTTCCTGAACTTGTGAAATTTTTTATTGAACTAGGGAGTTTTTTTCATGTTTAGTTTGTATTTGTATAAAAAAAAAAGCAAAATTGTTGTGCCTTCTATTTATCTCTCATTCCAGTTTTGGCAAATTGTTTAAAAAATAATAAAAAAGGTCTAGATTTGCTTTATCAAGTCAAGAGTATGTTGGAGTTTTTCCAAGGGGAAGAGGCTTTTCAGTCACTAGGTTTACAAGGCAGAGGTGGTTGTAGCTAAAGCTTTTAGTACCTTCTGTACRTCACTTTGGCTGCATTTAAATTACTGAAAACAAATACTTTTTGGATGCAGAAGTTAATAACTTGAACTTGAAGCTGGGCAGGTCCTGTTGTAACTATTGCAAAAGTACAAGCAAAGCAGAAATGCCTGTGTCACACCATTTACAGTTCCAGCTGCTGTGATAGTTWTTTTTGCAGTACTTCATTCCTTGCTTCAGACCTGAAGTGGATAAGAAAAAATTTTTGTCAGAAGTATGGAAGGTGCTTGTCTGTCCTGGTGTTAAGATGTTGAACACTCTCCACTGCCTCTGAAAGAAGATAAAACTGAAAATAAAATACAAAACTGGGTAATTTCARTCCAAGATGGTGCTGCACAAGGCAGTATTTCTGTAATGCCTGATGTTAAACATCTGGATAAAAATGGTGGATTTGTGTCTGCACCAGACCTCCAGGTCTCATGGCAGCACARTAGRGCTGCTTAGGAAGTTTGCTGATCTGTGTCAGGTGTCACTGTTTCCATGTTCCTTGGTTTATGACTGTAATGACTGTGCACATGCAGTGTTATCATCTCCTGACCTGTGCTTGCTGTGAGCTCTGGAGCAGAGCTGCCCTCGGTATTACCTGTCCCCAACAGTCACGTTTTGCCTTTTCCTTGCCAGACTTGCTGGTTGTACTCARTGTTGCCAGAGTGTTGGTTTGTTTTATTTTTCTCTTYGCATTTGTTACACTGTTTGTCCTTTCCCTCCTTACAACCCTGTCTCAGATTGGCCTGCTTACCACCTGTAGCTGGAGATACCTTAGTGAACTGGGGCGAGTGTGAGCTGTGGTGTGTTCACAGCCAGCATTGGGGAAATTCTGCTGCTTCCTCTTGTGGTGGTAACTGGTATTTTTTTTAAAAAACAGAAGCTGTCTGCTTTTTTCCTATCAGGAATGCCTGTGAGATGAAAGTATGCAATGGAGATCTTTCACTGAACCCTGTCCTTGTTGTTTGTGATATGTTTTTTCCCCTTTGTTGAGTTTCTGCTGTTCCTGATGTTAAATCCGAAGACTGCAGTAACAGGTTGCACTTCAGACTTATCAAAGTGCTTTTAATAGAAGCTTTTCTAGCTCCTAACCAAATCTGCAAAAGCATCTGTAAGCTTGGACCCCCATTTCTGTAGTGGGAGCTGGACAGTTCTGGCTCATTGCTGTCTGATTTGAAAGAAGAGTGTCAGTAAAGAATTTAAAAGGGTGAAGTGTGTGCTTGTTCTCATATGAATCATACTCAATATGTTGACCCAGAAAGTCATGTTCTTGTCCCAAGATGACAGGCAAAATAAAATATTTACATAAAATTCTGTTGGAATGTCTTGTAAAGAAATACTTTCCTAAAGCAAGTTATGTTGTAGAGTGACTCTTGGTATTTGCATTTTGGTGGCTCTGTGACTCACTAATAACAAAGTCCTCTGAAGAGACCTGCTGTAAAATGTTGCACACTGGTTTTGATGTTTGGGCTTTCTGTAGCCTCCAGCCTTTCTGGTTTGTGCCTTGCTGTACTGTTAAAACCTCAGTATCTCTTGTCTAAGCCTCCAGAGCTTTGCATACATTCTCCAGGATGACTGTGAAGAAACCACGATTTGATTTGCCTCAGCTGCTTAGAAGGCTGATCTCTAATAACCAAGGTAGTCCAGCTCTTTCTAGGAACCAAATGCTCCAGTCTGAAATGAATCAGACTGTGTACGTGTCTCCTTTCTGGAGCCTCCAGTCCAGACAAGGAGGTGGTGGTGCTACTGAAATGCTCTTGGCGTCCCATTGCTCTGCAGGGAGGAAGTGAAGAAAAGTGCCAGGCTTTTGCACCCATAGCAGCCACATGGACAGATTTGGAGCAACCTTCATGATCATGATACCTTGATCTGCCGTTCTGAGAGTACAGAGTGTTTCATGTGTGACTGGTGTGATCTGGCCTCTTCTGGCTGATCTTAATAGTGTAAGACAAGTAGAAATAAGGGCATTTCACTTGCAGGGGTGTTTCATAGCATCCAAACCAGAAGTGGAAGCCATGCTCTGCCTCTGCTGCCTTCCTTCAAGAGCATTGCACAATTAAAAAGGTYTAGTTACCCCTTGAGCACAGAGAAACATTTTATGGAGTACTGGGATGTACCAGCAGACTTGTGTGGGGCTGTTTTATAAAGCTGAACTGAGGTCTTTGTGTGTTTGGGAATGCAGATACTGGTTCTGCATTTAAGGATYCAGACAGGGATCACTTCCTTGCTCTGCAGGGCCCTTTTTGCTTATTTAAATTTGCTCAGACTGGAGCTCTGGTGTTCCTGGGTGTCCACTATCCACATACAGGTGGGTGTGGAAGTGCTGAGCTTGCTGCTGAAAGCAGAGATACACTCCTGAGGTAGAAAACAGCCTGTGTGGTAACAGAGAGCTCAGACTTGAATCTGAGACACTTCCTCTGGTGCCACATGGCAGAGATGTCCTTGGGACCTGGGAGTTCACTGTCCACAGTGCAAAGGATGCTTCTGGGTACAGGCATGGAGATCTGTGGCTGATCTCTGCAGCTGCTTATTCTGCACATCGTGWAAGGGCAAAACTTTGAACAAATTGTGTTTCTTAACTGGCTTTGCTCCATTACAAGGTTTTTCTTTGGGATGRGAGCACACACTATGTGAAGTTTTAAGCTTATGTGTGCTGTGGGAGGAAGGAATTGCCTCACTGGTGATTTAATTTCCCAACAGTGAGATCTTTATCCTTATTTGCATGTTATATTTAAGAATGGAGCAAGGTGGTCCACAAATAACTTTTTTGAGACATGAAACTGAGTAAAATTCTTTCAAACTCCATCATTACTTAAAGACAGTTTTTAGAGTAATGGCATGTTCTCAGAATAGATTTGAAGGGCAGGATTCTGCCCTTCTATTTTCTGTCACAAAATGCCATTTGCCAAGCCAAGAGGGATCTGCTGTTCCACTGGTGATATTTCAAACTTGACAAAGCACCTGACAGTAGAAGGAAAAATATTGTGACCATCTTTGTGATTCAGTGAGAGAGGCAGTCCCCCTGCATTCTGAARTGTTACTTTGGGTGTTTGTACCAAGGTCACTCCATCTACTGAAGAATTTTAAAGCTGTGTATAAATAATGTCCTAACTTGCAAAATAATACAAGAAGTACCTTCTTCTTTGTGCTTCCAGCTGCTGTGTGGAACCTCCAGCAGTAAAAATCCATGGAGAGAAATTTCAGAAAAATCTTTAATTTTTTTATTGGAATCAGCATGAATGTATGATTCAATAAATATATTTTATATACATTTAACAGCAGAAACTTTACATTCCATCTCCAAACTGCTGAAATAGAACTTCTGTTTTAAAAGTTTTTTTTTTACAAGCCAGAAAAATAATTTGCCACTGTGGCTGTGTRGTCATGCAAATTGTCTTAAGTTACAGGTTTATGTCTTCATGATGTAAAAATACCGATTTGAAGGAAGCAAYTGCTTTGCACTCTGACCAATGTAGCAAAATATCCTTAAATGGAGTGTAAGGCCATACCAATTTTGTGTATGTRTCGATTTATACATATCTATAAATAGTAAATTCATACAGAAAATACRGGGACATCCCTTTTTAAGGTGGGTAGGGAGAAGACATGTAAGTACTTCATGATTACGCTGATTTATTCCTTTTGAAAAATTTTACATCTTACATTTTAAACAYGACTGCACTTTATGTTCTGTATTTTCATGTGCCTCCTTTGCTCTTGAAGGGACAGTAGCATGAAAATTAAAATGCACTTGACTTTTCCATTCTTTTTACAACTTGTTAAATGAACCAGCAGAGGTACTCAGAGAGCACTTGCATTGCCTACTTCTTTCCTCCTTCCGTGAAGGGATTCTTACTGTGAATATTTTTCTGATTATCTCCTGTGAGATGTGGATATTTCAACATCCACGTTGCAAAGAAGAAAATGAAATATGCTGCATATGCAGCKCTTTCATTGTCTGTTTTAAAGATGCTCATGTGAAATTAAAGGGAGATGAGTTTTGTCCTATTAAGAGCAGCTGCTCCTTTTTCCTRTGCTGAAAAGTTCATCAAACTGGGCCAATTTAATGTCACTGTTTCAGAGATCTTGATAAGGTTGAAGAAGGAGAACACTCTGACCTTGTTGCCATCCTTTCCTGTTGATGAACCAGCTTGGGAAAACCTCCTATTTTTCTTTTGCACATAATCCCCATAAAYAGCTCAAATCTGGCTTTAGTGCTTACAGAAGAACGCTGATAAAGGGGCTGTGGTGGATGTGTGTGTCAAGAGGGTCAGTCCTACAGCCAAGCCTTGGCTCTGTGTTGGCAAACCCCACATTCCTACCCTGGCATTGCCCTCCCGGGGGACAGGGAGTGCTGGGACACCCAGTAACATCTCCCAGTGCGGCTCCTGCACCAGCCCAGCCTTTGGCTGCCCCTGCTGTAAACAGCATCAAGGCGCTGTTGTGTTTGGGAACAAATGAGCTTTAGTGAGCCAAGCTTTGGAAACAAAGATTTTCTTCATGCAAATGGCCTGCAGATGGGAGAGATAGAGAAAATGGGGCAGCACAATGCCGCTGCTTAACGGGCTTTTTTTCAGAAGTTTTTGTGAGGTATTCCTCCTAGATACCAGAATTTGAGGGTTTGAATAGTGAAGTAAATGCTGAGGAAAACTGAGATAATGTTTTATCAAGGAAAACACTGTCTAGGTGCTGAACTGTTCCCACTTCCATTTGTTTTGCRTATTTTCAATTTGAAAGTATTCCTGCTGTGTGTGTTTGTATCTCCCCTCCAAAGCAAAACCGCATGTGCAATGGTTGTCCTGAAGAGAAACGTCTTAATATTTTTATTTTTCTTCTAAATTCATTTACAAAACAATGTAAATGGGTGTGCGTTTATAGTTGGGTGGGAGAAATTCCTGGGTCCTCCCCCCACTTTTTTTTTTTTATGTCACTTAAGTGTARGTTTCTCATTACTCCTTAGCTGTAATATAACAAGCATGATATGCTGTACACTGTGGTRGATGGTGAGAGACAACACAGTCCATAGAATGTCACTGTCCACCATGTTTAGCCTGCTGTGGTTTGATCCCGGGTGGGTGGTGACAAACGACTGCTTGGGACAGGCTTGTGCATCTTCAGGGTTCCAAGGCTGCTTCCAGAGTGGTGTCACCAGTGCTGCAGGATGGCAAACTGCGATGAAATGCAGCGACCTTTGCATGTCAGGCCATTTTTGGGTGAAGTCCTCTGTGTGTTGCTTTGTCTTTACATCTCTGAGTCTCTTAATCCACTGAAGTTTTGCTGTATCACACACACACACGAGTGTGAATGGCTTTTAGCACAGTTACCTCCCCATTTAGTTCTTTCGAAACAGTCGAACCTTTGCTGCAGCTGGGTAAGTCCATGAAAAGTGAGCTCTGGCCGCGATTAGTGCTGTCAGTACGTCACGACCAGACTCGGGAACCACACAAACTTTCCTTTTTGTGTAGGAATTCCATTTCACAGTAGGCTTGAGGCGCTCCAGGTGGTGCATTTTTCGGGATCATTCATTCCACATGCATGTGGTGAGCTGAGTCCCTTGGCCTGTGTGCCTCTGGAGCTGCCAGTGTCCCCTGCCCCGGTCACAGGCAGCACCAGGCTGCTTTGTACACTGAGAAGGAGCTCAGAGGCAGAGTTCAAGCACAGCAGGTCACTCTTCCCAGCGAGGGGAAGGTTAATTGCTTACCTGCCTCTCAAATTCTCACATAATATCGCTGTTTGSATCTCAATGTTTGTTTCCTAAAAGTTACAATTTGAACACTCCCAAAGCTGACAGATCCCCAGATTAACCTGCTGTTGTGATCTGATTTAAGGGTGGATGTATCAATTACAGGTCTGAAAAGTGTGTCTTTTAAATCCCCTGTGACTGGCACTGATCAGGGCTGCAGGGCTGTGAGTGGGGTGGGACATCACTCTGGGTGTGGAGGGGCTGTTTTTGCAGTTCTCCACTCTGAGCAGGTTAACGTGGGGATTTATCAGCTTGGCCACACTGTTTCTGAGCTTATTTTCTCTTCTGATCCAACCCTGGAATTAGAAGAATGACAGTGTTTTGGACAAAAACATAGCAGATGTGGGAAGACTGGAATAGAAAGGAAAGTACAAATTCAGTGTAGGCAGAGCAGAGTGTTTCAAAGCCCTGGTYCAGTTGTTTCCCTGGCCTAGATAAGCACAAGGCAAAGGAACTTCTGCTCCCTTGYGCTATGATTCTGTTGGGTCAGCCTCTAGCTGAGCATCTCCTGTACAGCTGAGCTCTGCTGCTGTGACCAAGGGGACTGGCCACAGTCACTTAAAGGAGAGGATGTAACAACACCCTAACTCATTAGTGATTTTTAAAAAAATTATTCTAGTTATCCTGATCAAAAGTGGGATTAGTGGCAAGTGGAGGCATGCATCTGACCAAGGACTTGCCAGGATAGCTACACTCCTGCCTGTGMAGGATGTGCCTGTGTCCCACACCTKGGCACGCAGCAAGATGCATTCCCAGCACCATCCTTACATAACAGAGGCTGCCCTCTCTCCACCTCCTTTCCTTGCTGRTTTCTTGAGCCCTGTTTTCAGAGGTGACACTGCCCATGCTGTCCCATGTCTCTTCCATGGGACAAGTCCAGCCTCCTGAATTCTCTTYCCAGCCCCTCAAGGAATAAGCAGCAGTATTTAAAGCCTTGACTCCCAGGAAGACCATATTGGTTGCACTTAACTACAGCAAGGAGTGAGTACCACAGGTTCCTCTGCCTCACATGATCCTTGATCTGCTCTTCCTTTCTCTTTTCAGATCCCTGCCTTCACTCTGCTCTTGGCTGGGAYTCTTAGGACTCTCCTACTTTCTAACAGTGCAGCCTTAGCAGAGCAGACCTGGCTGGGGAGCTGTGGTCACGCCAGGGTTGTGGCACATCCCAAGCTCCAGAGCTGGCCCTGCTCCTCAGGAACTCGTTGGTTCCTCACCCCAGCACAAGCAGCTGTGGTGAGGACACTTCTGAGAATGTGAGTGCATGCCCAGGAGAGGTGGCTAAGGCACCACCCGTGGCACAATCTTCAATATTGCATAGTTTTCAYTCAATAAAGGTCAGTGTTTGGGGGTTAGGAGTCAAGCAAGAAACACTGGAGCCCAAACCCCAATTCTGCTTTCTTCTGCAGGGCTCTGACAGGGCAGTGCTGCTTCAAGCAGTTACCAGGCCCCCAGTGTAATTGTGACTGTGATGGTGTCATCACTGCAAGGGTGGCTCAGGCTTGAACCTGGAGCTGTAATTTAGTACCCAAATYCTGTGGTGTGTTTAACCYGGGCCATCTGGCTCAGCTGGTTTGCAGCCTAAAGCCTGATTCATGTTTTTGTCAGGTAACCCAGCACTGCTGCAGTGTCACCAAGTGCCTGGATAAGGCAGATGTCCTCCCCCAGACCCTCTGGGGAAGGGGATTTTGGCTTGCTACAGTGCTAACAGTCCTGGGCACAGCTTCCCAAAAGCCTTAGCAGCAAGAACTGCCTGTGAGCTCTGTGTCCCTCAGACCTGGCAGCTCCAGGCAGCTCTACCTGCCCCTGCTTGTGCCAAACTTGCCTCACCTGCCACAGCAGTGACATGCTCACAGCCTGGCCACGTGCTTACTGATGACACCTCATGCCCCAGTTTCCTGGATAGGTGAGGAGGGTGTCCTTGTTTGACTTAAGCTACTTATGCAATTCAAGTGGTAAATCTCTAAATAAAAGCTAAATTCAAGCTGTGCTGATGGCTTATTTATGCTGGTGTCATCCTCTGCCCAGGAAAACATGGATGATTTTGTACTGGAAGCGCTGACACACTTGAACCTCAGTCTGGGGACAGGGTTTGTGTCCCCTCTSTTGACAGGGAGCTGCTGCTCCCTCTCCCTTGTGCTTCTTGAGGCAGAGGTGCTGTGAGTGCTGCAGGGATTGTTAAACCAACACACAGCAATGCCCCTGCCTTTCCCCAGAGTGGAAATCAGCTCGTGCTGAGTCTGTTCCATCTGCTCCCTCTCAAACCACAGCTGACCCAGCTCCAGCACTGCTGGGACCCAGTCCTGTCCCAGGATGAGCTTCAGCACTGTCTAACAGATCCAAGAGAAGGRATATCACAAACRTAAGAGTCCTTTATAATTTCTGCTYTTCACCTGGCARTGAAGTGCACAAGGACTGCAGCTTAGGTTTGCCAGACTTGATCTTGGTCTCTTTTCAATACAATCATCTAATTCCTGCTGCCTTGCACCATACTTGTTGGCACTGTTGGCCTTGGATGCCTTTAATGGCATGCAAACTAAACCTCTCCTAGTGCTTTTCCTTCCCCTTCTCTGCCACTCTTTGCCAGGATCCTCATTTGACAATTTAACCAGCAATTTCCTCTGCTGGGGGCTGCAATAACCCCGGGGCTGCCCATGCCAGCAGCTCTCAGAGGAGAAAATCTCACGCACTGCAGGCACCTGCAGGGAGAGCTGGGGCAGCTCGGAGTGGATGCTCTGCTCCAAGTGCAGCAGGGAGCTCTRYAGGAATAACAGCCAGACACTGAACTCCCTCTMACTTGAGCTGCTTTGCTTTCACAGAGCACATAAAAAATGCCCTTAGTGGCCACCTTGGCATTCCCCAGGAGTCCTCTCCATGCCTGGCCGGCTGTGAGAGCACTTCCCTGGGAGCTGTCACCGTGCCTGCCTTGGGGAATGGTTTTAGTGCTGTGTTTTGCCCTGTGTTTCCCAAGACRCTGATCCCAGGCCCTTCCAAATTTGCAGTGCTGAGGAGCTGAGCCCCACAGGAATGAACAAAGGGAGATGAACACAGRAGAGTGCATTAGACTCCAATGAAGTGAGAGACTCGTGTAGGATCATTTGAGCAAAAGATGTGCAACTGCCCTTAAGAAAGAATTGTTAAAAAGAGGGAGGGGAATGGGAAGACTTAAAGAACCTGAAGTAATTTAAGATGCTAAAATTAATGACTATTAGCTTCTGCTTTGGTGCTCATCCTAGCACCCTGAAGAACAACCAAGTTTCTCAATTTCCTACTTAACCAGAGCACTCTCTCCATGCAAATCATGGGAATCTATTGATGCWGCAGCAGCACAAGATGCCCCTTCCATCCACCTCCTTTTGAGAAGAAGACAGGAATGTGTGGGTGCCTCCAAGCTGGGAATGGGTTTGATCATTCCTTTGCTGAGCTGAACTCTGTGGGATGCTGCAGCAGGGTTGGGTTTGAGGGACTGGGGTCCACATTGTGCTACCAGTGTCAAGGGTTTGGAGTAAGGAATACTGAAAGAGATTGTCTGTCTTTGGCACAGGGATAAGAACTATGCTTTATTAAGTAATGGTAATACAGTACAAAAATATGATTGTATACAATCTGTGAAAAATATGGCACCACTGAAAACAGCCTTTTCTCCTTTTGGAAGTTCCTTTCTTTTCATAAATATACATTGTAAATGTTTCTAACGTTTTTTCTACCAGCATTGGGAAATTAAGCAATCTTTAAATCACAGTCAAGATAAAGGGCAGCCAACAGTGCAATTTGAATTGTCTTGGCTTTCCTTTAAAATGAAAGATCTTCAGAAGAACAAGAAAAAGCTTCCAGAAAAATCTGAGGGAAGCAAAGGCAAAAAAAGTTCCTGTTTGGAGGGTATTCTGAGATTGAGAATATTCAGAGTTTGAAATMGTTTGATGATTTTAGGAACAAAGTCTCCCAGGCCAGACAAGCAAAGGCTTCTAGGACAGGAGAATTAGGGCACCACCAGAGCCATGAGGGAATGACCTGAGTGTTCCCAGGCAGCTGGTGCTTGGCCAAGGCTGAGCTCTGCAGTTTGCAGCAGCCCATGTGCTCATTGCTCTGCCCTGGACCAACCTCAGCACCTCTCTGGTTTCCATGGCACTGGGATCCCAGATGGAGCAGGTATTAAAGTGGGAGSAACTCTTCTACCTGGTCAAAATATAGTAAGCTTTTTTTTCTTTTTTCTTTTTTTTTTCCTGGACAATTGTATTTATGTGTAAGGAAAAAGAATTCCTGCTCACAAAGCATCACATCTCCAGCAACATCTGGATATAATATTTGGGATAAAGCTCTCTTTTTCCAAAGAAGCCAAGTGAATCAGGACCCAGTTTTCTCTCTTTACTGCCAGACAACTGCTGTTTTATTCAGAGGTTTTTCTTCTGATCCTCATTCTTAAGAAGAGATAACAAYTATGGAGTTAAATTCCATCAATATGCCTGGAAGTTACCCTCCAATATCAAACCCTGTGCATTCTTACTAATAAATATAATTGCTGGCACCATTAAAGCAGCCTACTTTAAAGATGAGATAAGTTATCAAAACGAATTCTTTTGCAATACAGACACTAAACACAACCTGGTACAGATGGAGRAAAACCTTTGATTTTGAAAGCTACCCAGACCTGCCAGGGGCTCATAGGACAGTCTAAAGTCTTTCCTGGGTGGCGAAACTCTCTGGCAGGACATCCCTGGGACAGTTACCTCAGCACTGTCACACCTTCACAGTTTCCTGTTGGGATGTGAGTGCTGCTCACTGTCACGCTGCCCTGGGGCTGCAAAATGGCCCAAATGGAAACTGGCTGGTAAGGAAGAGAAAGTAATGCTGCTTATGGTGGGCACCAAATGTGCCCAGAGCATGGCAAAGCTGAACTGCAAGCCAAGACAGGCTGGCAAGAGTGTGAATCTTATTTCAGTCCCTAAACTTCCATGGGCTCCACTGGCAGCTGAAGTGCTTCTGTCTGGGCAAGAAACAGCAACTTCCTGATGGTATTTAGTCCCTACATGCCTTCCTCCAGCCTTATTCTGTGCCCAGAAGTGGCACTGGAGCTCTAGTGGAGCAGTAGCTGTGACATCTGCACCCAGGAGCTCTGGGATGGAYGCAGGATTCTTCCACGTGCAGCTGGAGCAGAATGAAGTGAGGTGGGAATGCCTCCTCCTCCTTGCTCTGCTCCTGCCCTGGTGTTTGGGTTTGATGTAGGACCAGAACTCAGCTAGGTGGGAAGATGGTGCAYGGGATTTGTTGACCTACAGGCAGCTCTTTTAGGACCTGCAGCCCTACTGTGCCCTGGGCAGCCACTCTGGGAGGATGGAGGGTGTGTGACCCACGGCCAGATTGCTCCACTCCAAAGTGCAAGGTCCAGGCATGGGGACAGGACATTTCCACCCAAAGGGCAGCAATCTGCGGTCATTCACCTGCAGGAGGAAGGAGCTGTGGTGTGTGGGCTGCCAAGGAAATTCCCTGGGTTTGCCTTTCATCTCAGACAAGGACACAGCGTTTGAAGCMATCGCAGAGCGCGGCTGGCACAGGCGGCCCTGGCGCTCGCAGGGAGGCTTCAATAATTCAGCACAGACACCCAGAGCCAGCAGCAGACTTGGGCTCCAGCCAAGGCTCGGGACGTTGTCCCAGCATCAAACAACGCCTCTGCTCGAGATCTCCCTTCCCTGGGAAAGCACCGTCTGCCAGGGGAAGGAGAGATCCTCAGCCCACAGGTGTTCTGCTGCTCCGGTGGAGGGGAAGGGCTGATGTGTGATGTGCTGCTTCCTGCTCCCACTGCCTCACCTTGTGACCTTTCCCTGTCTCAGCAGTACAGAGGGACTCAGAAAACTGGGTGGCCTTTGCCAAAACATTTGCCCTGGTCCACACAGTGACCTGTGTGGTTTTAATCTCTTTTTCCCCCTTTTTTCCTCTCACTATTCCTGTCCTTTGTTTCCTTTTTTTTTCTTTTTTTTCTTTTTCTTTTTTCTTCTTCAACTAAATAAATATTCCACTAAACTAAATGTACTTAGTGCTGGTGAAAGGTGCTGAATTGGCAGCCTTGGAGATGGATGTCCCTCTACCCAGCCCCAGCAAGCCCTGATGCTTTCCCTGGTGTTTCTCCTCCYGACACCATCCCTGTGCAGGGCAGCTGGCAGGTCCCAGGCTCTCCTATCCCCTCACATCCTCTCACCTGCTTCTCCCAGGACAGGGAGGAGAGGGGATGCACCCCTGGGGTTCCACCTCACCCTCTGCCTTCTATAGGTGCCTGAGCCAGACCCGACCCCAAGTGCTTCAGTGCAGACTGATTGTCTCTTCCTTSGTGCTCTCTTTCACCTCTCTCCCTAAAGTGCAAACGAGCCCACCCCGGGTGCTGCAGCAGCTCACACCCAGGGGCCCRGAGGGACAAGTGGGACATCATCAAGCCCTTGGCTTGCCCACAAGCCCCAAGCCAGGCTTTCAAGTAACACCCTAGAGGTGTTTGGCACATTTGTGTCCCCACCCCGAACACCAACCTGTGCTACCACCTGGGCAAAGAGAAACCCCTTTGCTCAGCCCTTCCCACCTCCCTCCCCCCTCTCCCCATCCCCACCAAGCCGTGCCAGCCTCCCCCATGTCTCTGCCAGGCAGCAGAGAGGGGCAAAGCAGCCTGCTCCACCTTCCCATCCGCGTTAAAGGTAAATGCAGCACCAAAATAGATACAAAAATAGAATTTTGGGCCCGTCGGCCCAGCTTCACTATTAATATAACTGCTATGAAATGTCAGAAAATAAAAGCTGCTCTCTCTATACACACCTGCCCCCCACCCCCCTCACTGACAGTATTGCCACACGCCCGGTCCTGTCGAAACAAGGCATCAAGATGCCTGTTTTCTCTATATTTTAAATACAATTGCTTCCATCCCCCCATTGTAAACAAACATGGCAGAAAGGGGTTTGGAAAAAAATAAAAAAGAGTAAASAAACAAAAAARMCTAYTTTATAAATCCTTCATAGTTTCTAGTGTTCTGAATAATATTTCTGCCTTCTGGGACTCGAATCCTGCCAGGCTGTTTCAAAGGACAGAAGGTACCTGTGATTTCTGATGAAGGCCCTGATGTCCTTCTCGGGTTTCCTTTGGATGCTCTCTGGTGTGGATGAGAGAGATAATGTGTTTGCTTTCCTCTATGCAAAAGTCACAAAGTGTTTGATCGGCAAACCCGTGACTAAAAAAAGTAAATATATAAAATAAACAGCAATCCACAGCCTCTTTCTTAAGTTTCCCCATCYATCCGGTTTTCAAAGTGCAAAACCTAGAGAAGCACAGAATGATTTTCTTGAGGTGTTTTTCCCCTTTTGCTAGGGCTTTTTCCCCCCACGTGCTTGACTGGAATGGCCTTTCTATAGCAAAAGTCAGATAAAGCAYAATTGCAGTAGTTTCTGCACATGGAATCATGAATCATTCCAGTGACTTGAGAATCTAAGCTGTTAATAGGCTAAAAAAAGGATTTTTTTTTTGTTGGTCTTTTTTTTTTTCCTTTTGTTTTCTTTTTGCATTATAATTAAGCATGAATATATATTACTATATTACACTGCTTGGACTGCAGGAGCAATCCACACCTTCCCTACGCTGTAAAACTAACTCCCACCCTGTGCTCCCCACATCAAGAGCTTCTTTTCTCCTCCCTGTGCCAGTCACCCTCAGTTCACATGATTAAAAGTCCCTCCCAGTCCCCCCTCCCCACCTATTTTTTCTCCTTTTTTTTTTTTTTTTTTTTTTTTAGATATTGCCGCATTCTTAAACTCATGCATTGCTGCATTGCTATTGCACAAATATAAAGGATTGCTCGCTCCCCGCCGCCTGCCCCCCTCCCCTCACTGGTTGTGCACGTCCTCCCTGCGGACAATCTTGTAGATGATCCAGTAGAAGATGTTGAAGATGAGGAAGGCCATGGGGAAGCCGATGCGGGAGATCTTGTCGATCTTCTTGGCCCTCTGGATGAAGAGCTTCCTCATCTCCTCGGGGGAGCGCGACGGCGGYGGCACCGGGTTGGCCGTGTTGTTGTTGTTGGCCCCCTTGACTGAGATGCCATCCTTGGCCTGTAGGCAGGCTGGCCCCATCCCGTAGGCAGTGAAGTTGAACCTGCCCTCGCCGGTGTCGTCCTCCTGAAACAGATTGAGCATGGGGCTCTGCTTACAATGAGATATGGGCACTGCACCCTCGCTATAAGGCTCTCCGCTGGTGGCGTCCTGCTCTGCCCTGCTCCCACCACGCCCCTTGGGCCARCCCCCTGCTCTTGGGAGATCAGCCTTATAGAGGGGTGCCAGCTGTGTTKTGCACAGATGCAAATCAGGGGATCCAGGCACCCCAGTGGAGGACAGCCCTAACTTCCACCCCGTTGAGGGCTTTGACATATCCAAGGGTTTGTGGCACTGCTTTCGTTTTTCMAATTGCATCCCCTGTTTTGCTTCTGCCTCTCCCTACCCCCCACCTCCTATCAGCACCTTCTTTGCTTTGCCTGYGCAGTTTCAGCTTGCCCAGAAGGAGTGGGCTCCATGTAACTCACGTAGCCAGAGCTGCAGCTGCTTCCTACAGAGTTACATGGATGAGCAGGAGCCAGGAGCTGTCCAGGAAAAGAGCTCTGCAGGCAGCGTGCAAGCAGCCCTCACTGGCCTGCCCACGGCACCCCACAGCCATCCCCACCAGCCAACTTTTAGGTGAGGAACTGAACTGCCCTTCTGTGGGTCATTGCTAAGACACGGCTGCTTGTGGTAATGCCAATTATTGAGAAAATAGATAATTTGTGTTCCGGTCTAAAGGCAGATGCTGTTGCTGGTTTGTGGGGTTTGGTTTTTTTTTTGGTGAAAGCTTTGCTGGAATCCCAGAATGTTTTAGCCCTGTTTTATTGAACACAGGGATATAACGACAGGGGAAACTAAGTTTGGCCCAAGTAATTCAAGCAGTGAGTTGCAGAGGCAGAGGCAGAATCTGAAGTCTCTTGACTACAGGTCACCAAGGCTAATTGTAGGCCAGTGGCACTAATTAATCATTAGCAGAGGCTGATCTGTGCTGTGTCCCCCAACACTGACCTCTCCCTTGTGGCTGCCTGCCCACTGTGCCCTGCTGCCCCTTCCCCTGTCCTTTCAAGAGTGTCTGTTCTGGATGGCCCCTGCATCCCATGGGCAGCTGTGTGGGATGGAGGAGCAGGGCACAGAGGACACTGCCATGTCTGAGCAAAACAAAACTACCCAAATAAAAYCAACTTCTGGCTTTCTGCCATTCTCAGAGCTTAGGGACCTTCTCATCATGTCTGTAGTGCAGGGGTCCAAGTAAAACTGCCTCTGCTCTTTTCCCACTGCACAAACAAACACTGGCACATGTCTGGCTTAACCTAAACCACTCAATCCTTAATTTACTGGACTTTTTTATCTTTTCATTGCTGAGGGGCCTCTGGCTGTGACTTTGTTTAGTCCAATGTGGCTTTGTTCTGGTGAGTGCTGTACCGGGGTTAGAAAGGACAACAGTGCTTTTTTCAAGGTGCCATGTCAAAGGAGAAAGGCAAAGACATCACCAGCCCCACTGGGAAGTGTTTCCAAGTACACTCCACGTGTACATCACACTGACAATGGTGTCATGTTAACCAGACTGGTCCATACCAGTGCAATATCTCACATTTTTTAGCCTGATGTGTCATGCCTAAACCAGTCAGAGCYACCCAGACAAGTCAGGACATCAGGACAGAGCAATTAGTGCCTTTGGCAGCTGCAWTAGCTCATTTGCATATTAGCAGTCAGCTTAGTTTTCTGATGAGCCAGCAAACCTTGTTCATTTAGCTTTTGCAAGTGTTTTTGTTTATGCTTTGCTCCAATTAAGTAGCTGTGAGATTGGGCAGGGATTGTGCTAACAGCCYTGTGTTCAGTGGAACAGCTCTGGCAAATATCTCTTAAACTTGTCTGTGTATTAGTGGCTTTTTTTCCTTCTGGTTGTTTTATCAGCGGACTGATCTGCATACAACAGCAGAGATCCAGAGACAGGATATCTGAATCCAGSTGAAGAGATAAATGCACTACGGAGGCACCCATGGGGGTGAGGTCAGCTCTGTCTCTTTTCAGCAAGCTGCATCTTCTGAACCACAGCTTTGTTGATTTTGGGATGGCAGGGCCATGCTCTGCTCAGACAAAATCAATTTGTGCTGAGGGTCTCATCTGTTACTTCTTGTCCCTTGCATTTGTCCAACACTTTTCATCCCTGGTCCTGACTGAGCACAAATGAACAATTRTCTCCTGCTTTGCAGATAGGGTKACTGAAGCAGAGAGAGACAAATCCWGAAAAATACAGGGATTCCTGCTCCTCAGCCCCCACTACCTCCTGGAATGGTAGCAGTTCTGCAAACACACACTGTGAACCACTGCAGGACAGGTTAGAGACCTTGGGAAAAGCTTTTAATGRCTGGGACAGTGAAACAATGGAATGGGGGTAGGTTTCTGGRTGGGATGGATCRTGGAAAGTAGACAYRTAYCTCTGASGAATAYYTAAGGCAGACCTTGGTGGTCACCTRTGGGCTTGCTTGAGATTTTCATCAGCAAAATTGTCTTTGTTTTWTCTCTCCTAGCAAATGAACTGGTTTTYAATGCTCTCCCAAGGGCAGCTTCTCAGGCCTGGTGCTGAAAGTTTCTTAACTCCCCTCCTGATTCTGCCAGTTAAATAGGGACAATTTTTAAGTGCCTTTGGCCTTGTGATCACAGACACCTTTTTTGTTTCTCTCTAATGTGATCTGTGAGGTGAAATCTTTGCTGTGGCACCTCAGCCTAAAAGCTGTTGGAGCCCAGGCTGGGGAGCTGTTGGAGCTGCATGCATGCTGGGATTGGGATTGGGATCAGCCATGGCAGGTAAGCAYGGAGCAGGCTAAGGCTAAGAATAAAGCTCTTTCCTTCCAGGAGGAATTTGCAGTCAGTCTGAGAAGCAGATGCTTTTGAACACGGAGATGGCAGAGACAGAAGAGGTGTCACTTACCTGTGGGCTGCTGCAGGCTGTGTGCTGGGGGTGCTGCTCTCTGACACCCCTCACACCTCCCTGCCTGCCTYCCCCCAGCCCTGCCTGCAGCTGCTGGGGAGGAGAACTCACACCAGAACACTGCTGAGTGAAAGTTGTCCTGGTGAGAACAACCCTTTTGGCTGAGACTGCTTGGCCAGCCAGCATAGCCCAGCTTGCTGGACTGCTGGGGTCAGCAGGCATTAGATCAGACTCAGCTCATTGAGGCAGCCCTGGGTTTGGGTGTGTGAGCCTCCTTAACATCTGACCAGACACTGGGGACTTCCCTGGGGGCTTGGTTCAGTTGGCCATGGTGTTCTGCTGGGACACATTTCAGTGTGTCCTTCATGCTCTGTGTATTACCTTGTGATGCCTCCTCTTCCTTCTGAACCTGAGCAGCTCTTTGTGCTGCCGGGACACGAAGTTGACGGCAGCGTACTCCAGCAGTGCAGAGAACACAAACAGCAAGCACACAGCCATCCAGATGTCTATGGCCTTCACATAGGACACCTAGAGTCAGAGACAGAGACAGAAATGGGGTGGCTTCCTTACCCAAATGCATTTTTACTTGGCATTTTACACGCCTGACATCTGTTCTTGGATACCAGAATCTCACTCATTTAATGTGWATGTGTTATCAGGTCACTGAAACCCCTCACAGGCTCCTGAAGTAGCAATAATTCCACAGCTTTTAATTTATTCAGGCCTTGACTGTGATTGTTTCTGTGCAAGGAAAACGGTAATCCACCATACCAGGAGCCCTTCATGAAGGGAAATTCAGTACTATTATAAAAGTAGGATGGTCAGAAGACTAAAAAGCTAAAATGTAGAGTGCACATCTGTGTGTACAACCATCCATGCGGTTGTTGCAGGGTTTGTAAAATACAGAGCTCCTGTTTACTGGGAGCTGTGGTGAGTGCTGAATCCTAGGGGAAGTTTTGCTGCTATTCACAGAGAATTTAAAGTTTTTTCAGGGTGGGACTGGAATTTTTCCAGTTTGCCCTTAAACCTGGATTATGCAAAGGCAGCAGGAGGATCTGTGTAGGGATTTACTCAGGTGCTGTCCCTAAAAGGGGCACGATTTCCCTGGGGAAGGCAGGGGTGTTCCCTACCTTGGGCAGGGATGCTCGGGAGCCAGAGCTCTGCGTGGTCATGGTGAGCACGGTGGTGATGCCCAGCCCCACACGGGCAGGTGCAGCATCCATATTGATCCAGAAGGAGATCCAGGACAGGATGACAATGAGAAGGCTGGGGATGTACATCTGGATCAAGTAATAGCCCATCTGCCTCTCCAGGTGGAAACGAGCCTCTATGCAGGTGAACTTGCCTGAGGAGGGTGGGAGGAAGGGAAGGTTATTGGTAAAGCACAGGGAGCCTCCTGCTTTCAGACAGTGTCTGGGGATTTTCCTTGCATTGCCTGAGCCAGAGTCTTGCTAGGGGAGGAAATGAACAGCTGTTGCCCAGGACATGTAGTGATAGGACACAGGGGAATGGCTTCAAACYGAAAGAGAGAAGGTTTAGATTRGATATTAGGARGAAATTCTTCCCTGTGAGGGTGGGGAGGCCTTGGCACAGAGAAGCTGYGGCTGCCCCATCCCTGGAAGTGTCCAAGGCCAGGTTGGACAGGGCTTGGAGCAMCCTGGTCCAGTGAAAAATGTCCCTACCCAYGGCAGGGGGTTGCAGCTATATRSTCTTTAAGGTCCYTTCCAACCCAAASCATTCTAGGATTCTGTGACCATTAACATAGCAAAGAAAGCCCTTTGGCAGTTTGTCCTTTATCACTTAAATTTCAAAGACAAAAGAAGGTTCTAGGAGAGAAGATCCTAACCAAACACCCTTGARTTGATGCAGTTGTTACTGGAGACARGAGGGTTTTGCACATTTATGTYCATTAGCTTTTCATTTGCTGTACATGTTCCTACATGTATGTTATCTCTGGGAGTTTAGGACAAGACATCAGACAGTGCAACAGGCTCTGGCAAATGCACAACCCTGAATTCCTCTCTACTGAAGCCCTCAGTTCAGGGYTAACAGCACTGACCTGTGTTGTAGTGCTTCGTGCAGTACCTCAAGTCTTTTTCTTCTTTGAGGATAAACTGAGGCAATGTCAGCCCGTCAGCAACTTGCACTGCTCCTTTTTCTTGCCACTCAAAGATGAGATCATTCATTGTGTAACCAACTGTTGAGAGGAAGGGGCAAATGTCACATGAATCATATACTGGTCTGGAAAGGGAAAGTGTTGCAGAAGAGAGCTTGGAAGCAGGGGTGCATCCTGGCCTTCCTTGGGGATGCTGTCAGGAATGGGATTTGGGTTGAGGCAAAACTGCTTGTTCATGTGGTAAGAGCCAGGGCAATGACCTCCACTGGAGCTGCAATGGATTTTCTGCAATAAATAACATTTYTTTCCTTGAATTTGGCTTGCTGGACTGTTTTCTACCRTTTCYAGCCTGACCTCTTTCTTTGGAAGGAGCTCATCATCTTTCCCTCCTTTGGGATAAGCAACATGTACAAGTGGCAGATGTTCATCCAGAGAGAAAAAATCCCACCTGCAGCTGAAAGCACTTTCACTCCTCTCCTGCAAAGTGAGAGGCCAATGTAAACACAAGCAAGCCAGGGCTCCTCTCATGGGATCTTTTGAGGTTTGGCTTCTCTAGCAAATGCCACATGCTCTGAATGAATGGAAAATCCTGAGCAAGAGGTTGTGAAGCAAAGCTCCAGTGAGGGCTGGGCTGGGAATGGGCTGCAGCTGGGAAAGGAGATGGCAGGGGGAGCAGCAGGGAAAAGAGGCTGTCTGCTGTCCAAAACGGGGATGCACACAGGACTCACAGCTTTCCAACTGCATGATGCACGTCTGCACGTCCATGGGGAAGTTCTTCAGGTCCATGGGGCAGGCCAGAGTCAGCGTGATCCTGAGGAGAGAAGAGAGCTCAGGGCATGCCAAGGAGTGGGCTCTGCTGGGGGCTGAGCCCCTCAGRCACACCCAGCTGGGGCAATGACAGATCATCCATCACTGCCCTGCCTGTGCTCTCACTCTGGTGCTGCAGAGCATCAGAAATGCTCAACATTTGGCTCTGTGAGACCATTCCCAGCAGGGCCTGCTGCAGGTGCAGCTTCATTGCAGTGCTGTTGGAGGCTGTGTGCAACAAAGGGTGCCCTCACCAAACACTTCACAGCAGGCTGGATGGGCAGAAAGCTCAAACCCACTCCCTGGAGCCCCCAGGCCCATTTCTAGAGGCTGGCAGTGTTTGTAAACCTCTCAACAGAACGTTTTTGTGTCATAAAATAACCACCAAGTTTGATCAAGATCATACGTTTGTGTGTGGGGAAAGGAAGCCTTCAGTGGGATTTTCTGCAGGAAAAAATGCCTTGTGCTAAGCCAGTTTGAACTCCTGTATCTTCCTGAATTCCTGCAAAGCCCTTGAGACCTCTATTTGTGTCTCCATTTTCCACTAGGTGCAGGCTGCATTTGCTGTGTTATATTGCTGTGCTGCTCTGTACCACGATCTATGCTTAAAATGTTTGGCTGGTTCAACAASCTGATATTAAATTATTTGCTCCAGATAGTTAGACTTGAGTTACTTGGTTTGATAATGTTGAAAATGCTGTTCCCTGAAGTGTTTAGGGTTTTCAGCTTTTTGCCTTGATGTAGAAATAGCAGAATTACCCAGGGACAGAAATTGAATTTTGCTATCATCAGACCTACAAGAAACTTATCAGGAGGGAAAGATACTTTAATTTAAAATCTTATGTTGTTAGAAATTCTCAGCTTGAGTTTAGAGGCATGTTGGGACAGAAGATGTGACAAAATCCACCTTCTTGTAAATGCCTTGCCTAGACTTTGATTATTGCAAATAGTAGTAGCAAAGAACCAGTTAGAAAATGGMAGAGCACCTTACAGAGATTTACTTTTTTAAAGGAAAAGACTATTTCTCCTTCTGGAAACTCTTTGCAGTGTGCTCTTCTTAAAGAATGTCCTCCTTCTTTTTAATTTTCACAGGAAAATGTGCTTATAAAGAAACCTATATTTTCATCTGGAGGTGAGCGAGATAGGAAAGTTGTTCTTTTTAAACAAGAACTGAAATATTTTCAAGTTTTTGCCTAGAAAATGGTGATTTTTCTGTGTTCCTTGCTGGGGATTTGCTCTGTTTGGCAGAGCAACCCCAGGGTTGAATCCCCTCCTGGAACAGGACTCTGCCATGCTCACCACCAAGTTGCTGCTGTTAGTTCTGCTCCTTGCCTGGTTTTTAAARTTAAGAACTGTGATGTTTCCCCATCCAGCCAGCACACATGGCAATTCTCTTATTGTTTTGGCCATCAGGGAGCTGGTCCTTGGGCTGCAGCCACTTTGTTGGTGGATGGAGGCCGTGTGCTTTGCAGCATTCAGTGTTTATTTCCCATTTTACAGCTCCACACTGCTTTTCCTTCCTTCAGTGTGAGAGTGGGTGTGTGTTCCATAGGCAAATTTACATTATACATGAGGTGAAGAGCTCTTCAATAGAGAGTTAAACTTTCCCAGTCTAAGCCTGTGAAGTTTCATTTTGATTTCACTGGTTTAAAATCAAGTGTGGATGGGGTTGGAAGGGAAGGTGGGGGCTAAGGTTGATTTCCTGTGGGAAATTCAGTGCATTTCGTTCAGTTTTGCTGATGGATTCTTGGATCTAGCAACAAAGGGATAACTGGGAAAAACTAGGCTGAGACAAAGCCATGGGGCTCTACTCAACATTTTCCCTTATGTTTTCTTTTTGGTCAGGAAATGCTGCAGCTTTGAAAGCAGAGCGTTCATGAGCTTCTACTGGTTTTCACACAGCACAGCTCGTTTTAGGCTTGTACTAACATAAGATACCTGTTTACATGTTWAGGAATCTACTAGCAAGGAGCAGAAATCCTTGAACTGAAAGAGCTAAAGATGAGTTAAACTCCACCCCAGACCAAGCCTCTGTCTCAGTGTGCTTCAGCAGAGCTCCCTTCCCACCACATTGCTTCAGCACTGCTAACTGTATCATCTCCCACCTTAAAAACACCTGCATTTCTCTTCTCCAGCATCATGCTCAGAGCCCAGGCTTGAACAGGGGGGTTCAGCTGTGCCCTTTTCACCCTGCTGGGGCCACCTCACCTGATGCTGTAGAGCACGTTGCCATTGCGGGAGATCCTCAGCAGCTTGTTGTCYGTGGTGATCTCATGGAAATGGGCCCCTTTCTCGTTAGCAAAGAACAAGTCAGGCTTCCAGATGGAGTCCAGCATGGAGGGGTCCAGGTCCAGGGAGTCGTCGGGGTACTCGTTGTAGGCCAGCCTGGGGTCGTTCCACTGCTGCCGCAGGAAGATGTTCACCCTGTAATCCTGCACACACACACACAGAGCTCAGGGCAGCCTCCAGGGGCTGGCAGCATGTGCTGAAACAGCCCTAAGATGAGCCAGACCATGCCTCAGGCCTGTCACCCTGAATTTTTAAGCCTTCTGATAAGTTGTATTTTAGATTCAGTTTCCCGTGGTCTTCATGTAAATAACAGGTGTGTTAACAGGAGAGGGATATGCTTGAAATCTGCTCTCATAATCCTGAGTGTTCTGGGTTCCCCTCTCTAATGTCAAAATGTCACAAAGGCAACAGATTTCATAGGATGACCATTTTCCTTAATTGAAGGTAGTCCCTCAGCACTATGCAAAATTATACTTGCATATATACCACAAATCTTACAGCTCCCCTAAGTTCCCCAGGTCGAGGCTGGCTGCAGAGGCTGAGTTCAGACACTACTGGAAAATTAGRGGCAGTTTCTCTTCTCCCTGTCTGACCAACAGCTTCCCAGGGTGTCCTGCATGCTCCTTTTCTTCTGACTTTCACATAAGAAAGTGAGCCAACAAATTGCAAAGGGGAGAGGACGTGCCAGCTACCAGAGAGGGATGAAACCTCCACAACCATAAATTAATTGACATTTTCTAAGTATAGAGGCAGACTCTGTCTGAAGAGCAGCATGTAATAAACCAATTCCACTGGCCAGGCCCAAATGAATAGCTGTTCTCATGATTAAGGGTTTCTTTGGTGCCTTTTTAACACAAGTGGACTTTGAAGACTTTCATTAGGAGACAGTTAATGGAGGGTGTCTGACGTGCTGGTGTCTGGTACCTGCTGCAGGCACTGGGTGAGAGGCTCCCCCTCACTCTGCCACCAGCTCTGYCCTTTCCATCTGGAGAACACAAAGCTCTGGAGCTGAAGGGTGCCTGKGTAGGAGAGACTTTGTGATGCTGCTGCCTCAAGAGCTCTCTTGAGTGTGAACCTACAGGAGGACACAACTCCCTTGTGGTGTCCAGTGCCACTGGAGGCTTGGGATAGGATTGTTTGGGTGCCCTGTGTTTTGGATGAGGCATTTCCTAGCCAAGCACATGGTCTGGAGTCTGTTTCAGGCCACTTAGTGCCATCTGCATCCTCAGAGCACAGGAGCTGCTAATGACATTAATGATTGTGACAACTGCAAATGAACCACGGACTTGACGCTAAGAGGAGCAGACCTCTGAACACAAAAAAGAGCTGCAACGCTCTTTCCTTCTGCTGATATTCCAAATGTCACCTTCACAAGTCCTAGTGCATCCCTCTGACTTAATTATTCATCTCTGTCGAGCCTGGATAATGTGTCTGGAGGAAATGGGAATAGCTGGGGACAGCTGGGGACCAGGGCTCAGCACAGGGCCAGCCTGGGAAAGGAAAGGAACCATGAATTCCCCCTTTCCACAGCAGGCAGCAGAACCACGTGTGTGTTTTCAATTCTCCCTTTACTCTGTGTTGCAGCCAGGGGAAATCAATGTCACTGACCTAATAGGTAGAAAGCAAAAGGTTGTTTTGCTTATTCAGCGACAAATAAGCTAGATGCTGTCAGGTCAGCTCCAGTTTGGGACTTCTGTCATGTACAACACAGATTAAACTCATGTTTGGAAGAAACTTCAGTGGTAGCTGTCCAGAAGTGTGCTTAGCATGATGGAGTAGTAGAAGGGGGGAGGGAATGGAGCCAAATTCCCTCCAACAGCCTGAGTTACTGCAGGTAAGCTTTGGTGATGGAGTTAATTCACTGCTTTGGCTCTAAAACTTGTAAAAAGGACAGGAAAGGGTGAGACAGGAGGTGCTGAATGATTTATGTTTCCACCACAGCAACAGGCAGAAAAATAGCCCTAGTCTTTGTCACCATGAAGGGCATCTTAATTAAATGCTTGTGGGCCAAATGAAAATTAACTTCTCMCAGTGGCTGGCCTCTCCTCAGCCACCTCTAGAGTCCCAGTGTCCTGTCCTCATGTCCTGCTGAGAACAGTCCAGGGGCACATTGTGAGTGTGTGGTGTGGAGACTGCACCACCTCCACCACAGGGACGTGCAGCAGTGTGGGGAGTAAATCTGGTTTGTGTTACTCTGTGTTCTTCCTTCAAAAAGTGTCTGCTGTGGATGTTTCCTGTTTTGGAATACAGAAAACAAAGCATTTATGTTGTGATATAAAAAAAGGCAAAGATGAAGAAATATGAYACATGCACTGAATGCAATTCTCTGGCTTTGCCATTTCAGGGCRTTAATATTTTACCTCTGTGTGTGCATTTGTGCAGATCTTCCTGCTCAGGGAGTTTACTCCACAGTCCTGGCCTGCCCACTGAGAATGTTTTCTCCCAGATCCCTCTGCCCTTGTGGCATTGCACTGCAGTGCTGAAGGTTCTGAGCAGTGTTTTAGGTTTCTTGTGTCCAGCCTTACTGAACATAAATGTAAAAGCAAGCACTGTGACTGCAAACTGGACAAGGCACTGCCTGAGGAGCCAGCAGAAGGCACAGACAGCAGTCAGGGTGTGCTGTGACACTGGCTAAGAGAAGGGTTCCAGTGCTCTCTACCAGCTGAAGATCCTCAGCGTTGCAGTCAGGCAGAGAGGTGATGAGCCAAGCAGCACTCATTCCTTGGCTACCTGGAGATCTGCAGCATTTCTCCTGGATGCTGCTAGAGGAGATCTTAATTAACATCCCCAAGAAGTCACAGTTATTCCTAAATGATGGACAGCACTGGCCAATTTCTGATGTGAACTTTCAAGCAAAGAAAAAAAAAAAAAGAGGTTTGACTGGGGCTGCAAACTTGGCAAAAAAAAAAAAAAAATCTCTTTCTCCATATCCTTCTTATCCCTCATGTTCCTCATTTGTGTGCCCATCACATCCAGGCATTGATTATCTTGTGCAGCCTGCTCCTSTGGCTGGCCTGGGAGAGGGGAGCACAGCTCTGTGCACTGAAGGCATTCAGGAGCTTTGCAATTTGGCACAAAGGCATTTTACTCCCAGGAGGGAAATGACACAAGGCAGGAAGGGAATAACTGGAGTGATCAAAGGAGTTCAATTTGATAATGCTGAAATGAAATTCTGCTTGGTGACCTCGCAAGGAGACGAGGAAACAGAAGATCATTGGAGACCTTCCCTTCCCAGGATCAGCCCTGACATCTGCTGAAGGCAGAGGAGGCTGTTGGCAGTGATGAGCAGCAGGGATGGAGCCTCTCAGGACACCCACCAGCTTTTCCCTCCTGACTCAGGGGTCCTGTCACAGCAGCCTCTGCACTGAACAGTTTTGGGGAGAGACTTCCCCTTTGATAGATTTACATTTTGCTGAAGGATAAAACAGGGTAGAGGCTGATCTCCTTCAGAAAGGGGATTCTGGGACCCCACCTGGGCAGCAGAGCATTATTTTAATATAATTAATTAATATATTTTAATTAATATATTTTAATTAAAATATATTCTTATTAATTAATATATTTTAATATAATAACGCCTGGGGCGTTATTAGCATCGAGTTAATTCTCTAGAACGGGAATGAACAAACATTCTGAGGGAAACCTGGAGCACTACAACAGACTGTAAAAAACCCAAGCACACCAGGAGCAGCCCCAGGAGGGGTTAATTGCCAATTAGCCATCTTGTAGTCTGTGTGAAACCACACCTGGGTGAGGGGAGGAGTCTGAATCAGAGAAGGGCAGGCACCTGGTGAGGGGTGGGAGCAGTGCCCTGCTGCTTAATAAACTGGAACCCAAAGCAGAAAGTTTTTCTGTGTCTTCCTACAAAAAGTGGGGATTATCTCTCTTCCTGAGCAAGTAGAGCTGCTGGGATGGGAGCTGCAGCCAGCATCCAGAATTGCAAATGTAGGTATTTAGTGGTAAGGTCTTGTTTTTCAGCTTGAGGGGGTTTTCTGTCCTTATATTTGAGTTGCATAGTCCTATTTCATGGCTTTTGTTGTTTTCTCTTTCCCCCCTGTTTTCTCCATTAGTGTGAAGACAAACTCCAATCCCAGACAGCTGGAGCTCTGCACGTCTAACACTGAGATGGCAGCAAAATGTGAGTTGTTGTGAAAACCTTTTCATTTTGTGCTGCGTGGCTTCTCAGGTGCTTATCATCTCAGTGGGACTGATGGTTGGGTTTAACAATGACTGACTGCAGGAAATTTTGCTCAAAACCTGCCTTTTGCTGTGGACTTTGTGCATTGAAAACTTGTATCTTTAGCTGATTTTGGAGTGAGTGGGGCCAGTATTAAATGTGTGACCAGTATTAAATGTGTGACCCCATCAGAATCCCTGCTATGCTGGGGTTTGTGGGTCTGCATTGAATTTCTGTTTTGCGGGATGCTTTGTTTTTCCATTGGAAATCTCGTGTGCAGATGTCTCTGAACAAGCACTTAACATTTGGACAGTTGCAGCCTCCAGCTTCTCCTGTCCTCAGGAGATGCTGGGAGCCCAGTTGTGTCTGTGCTGCAGCTGGCTGGAAGGTCACATTTGCTTTGCTCTTTTCAGATGAGATAACTATGGCATGAAAGCAGCAAAAATGAATTTGCATATTTACACTGTGTCTAAGGGGGGGTTGTCCTGGCTGTGCTGTGATTTTTCTTTCTTTTTTTAGTCTCTTTTTTGCTGTGTGTGGGTCCTTTTTAAAAGAAGAGTCTGGAAAAGCTCATCCTGAGTCCAGCTGCTGGCATKGCTGGGTGATGATATAAAAATATATTCCTGCTTCCACTGTGTACAAAATGCTCCCAGCTGCCTGAGCCAGTGCAAGGCCACAAAACTGCAGCTGCCACTGTGGAAGAGTGAGCAAAGGCCTCACCCAATTTCAAGTTTGCTGTTATAGCAGGGAATTTATTAATGAAATGCTCAGATAACCCCATCAGTTGCCACCTGCCCCAAAGAAAAGCCAAGGCTGGTGCAGTTTATTCACTTARAGCCCAAGACCTGTTCCCAAGGTGCTTCACTTGTGTTTATTTGGAATGAGGAATTTCTRCATTTGCTATAGGTTTCATAACCTTGTATGGCTGGGGAGTAGTTTRTGCTTTTGAACAGCAAAAAGGGATTTAAGAGCTTGTGTTTGGGCGTTGTTTGGTGTTTGTCATAAAAGTAATTTGAGAGTGGCTGCATCTTGCACCTGTCCTTGGGGATCCCTGGCTGTTGGAGGCACTGGCACCTGTCCTTGGGGATCCCTGGCTGTTGGAGGCACTGCTGCAGTGATGCTGTGGGACAGGAGTGTCTGCATCATCTGCCTGCTGGGGCTGGTGCTCTCCTCCCCTCTGGAGCTCTGCCTGGGTTCACAGGGATGTGTTCCCTCGTCCTCAGGGCTCTAGGGAAGTGAGGCTGGATGCAAGCTCCACCATAAATGTCCAATCAATTATGTGCACCACTAGAGGCTTTTATGTTGGGTCTCCAGCTCTTAGGATGCTTACAGGAGTTACTTCCCTTGCTCTAAATCAGCTCTGCCCTAGGAATTCAATTTGGTGCATCACTTTGTCTTTTTAATTTCTTTTTTTAATTTCCGCTAACCTTGCAGCAGTTTTCAGGTCTCCATTTYCTGCCTTGCTCATTTTGAACCTCTGTGGGGCAGACAGCAGCTTTCTGCCCMCTCTGGGGAGTCTGTGCCTTCTCTTGGCTGCAACACACTTTCTTTCCTTGGAAGGTTTGTGGATCCAGCTGTGTGCATCAAATGCCTGGGGTTTTTTTCTATTTTTCTGTATTTTCTCCTCTTCCTCTACCTTCCATGAGGCCTCAAGCCATAACTGAGTATTCTCTCTCTCTACTTTCTCTGATGCTCTGCCTGGTGAGCTCGTGTTTTACACTGATTTGTGATATCCAGGCAGKGTAAACTTAGAAGGGAGCAGTGGTGTTTTCTGTAGGAAGCATCAGTCCACTATGGAGATATTTTAAAATCTTTTCCAACTGCAGGGGTGGTACCCATAAAATCCTGTGACTTCTCCCACAGGTAATAGGGTAATAGCAATGAAATATAAGGTGATGTAGTACTCAGACCTGAACCTGACCAGGCTTRGAGTGCCTAATGATGGGGGTTAAAAACATAATTTTCTTTCTCTTTTTGGCCAGTGAAGCAGCTGGGGGAGTTTTGCCATCATCAGTCCATGGGGGCAGTGATGGTATTTTGGTATTATGGCTTTTTTGTGGTAAAACACTGATTTGCCCCTCTCCATTTTGCAAGCTGCCACCCCTTCCTCTGATGTTTGACCACTTGTTCCAGTTTGAATTCAGAACAGTCAGGTCTGTCTCCAAAGCCCTTCAAGACAGGGCAGTCTCTTCTCCTCAATGAGCTGGGGAGCTGACACAGCCTGTTTGTCCTGCTGCCCCCTCAGTGCCAGGGAGGGACTGGCTGCTCTGCAGAGCAAATCCCAGGTTACAAATCCCAGGTTACAAATCCCCAGGACCTCTCCAGCTTGCTGGGATCTCCTTCCCAGCCGTTTCAGTGGCTGTGTCTCTCGTGTTGGTGTTTACAAGCAGAACTGCTGCTCCCACACACGAGCTTTAGCTCAGGCTGTGTGCCCTGCTGTGTCAGCCTGGCATCTGGGCTGGCTTCTCAGAGCTGCCTCGGGTGTTTCCAGACAAAGCAACGTGCCCACAGGGTGTTCCTGGCTTCCCATGGGAATCTTTTTTTTGCCACGGAAGGCTGCCTGTGAAGTGAGTGGCATCTGGAGATGATGGCAGGTCCCTGCAGCGTGTCTTGGAGGTGAACTGCCTCTCTCTTGTGCTTAGCCTGTGCTAATTTTATGGAGCATCCTGCTTACAGGGGTCATGTGGCATCTTTGGCCGCTCCAGTGCGTCTTGCAGTGTGGGACAGATGCTCTGAAAAACAAATCAGTGGGATGTGCTCTGTGCATTGCACAGATCCTCTGTGGGCTTGTGCTGCTGCCTTGCACTCTGGATTGGTGTGTGGGAACAGCATTTCCTGCCTGTAATGCCCRAGGAGGTAACCAATGAACGGTAAATTAGGAACAGATGTGCATTTTGGTGGCAGTTCTTCCCCTTTTGCTTCATARACAAATGAATCCACGCTACACTCCTCACCTGTGAGCTCTGACAAATCCTGCAGACCAGACAGGAAATCTGTTTCCTTGTGCTTGGACAGAAATAACAGCTTTTGTTTTCTCCTCCACTACCAGAACTGAACTGTCCCAACCCAAATATTTCCAGCAGAATGGTGTGGTGTCAGAGGAGACAGAACCTGAGCTGGAGGGCTGTGGCTCTCCTCTGACAGTGGTGTGCATGCCAAGKGATTTGTTCAAGTCAAGGGGTGTGATCTATATGCAAAGCCTGAAACTTCCTGCCTGAATGCACAAAATGCCTGAAGCTGGAGCCTGGCATTGTTCATTCAGCATTTTTCTAGAAAAAGAATTACCAGAGGGTAATTAAACACCGTATTTCTGGATTATCTTTAATTAGCACAGCAGTAAGGCACAGTACCTCCAGAGTTTTCCTTCGCTGTTCACTGGTTATGTCACAACCAATCTTTAATAGTTTTCAGATGGAGCAATTATCTCCTGTTCTAGTGATCCTCTGCTCCCAGTGCCTTGCCAATTAGATACAGCCTTTAGCCATGCTCACTAATTTTGGATGAAGTGAGCCTTAACTCAGAAATATTGGTTTTGATTTTCTACTAAAAGTCATTGTCTACCAGAAATATGTCTCCAAGAAAACAATCATCTTAATCTTTAATAATTCTCTTTATCTTTGGAAATCTGAAATCCTGGTGCAAGCTGAATTTGAGCTCAGCTGATTTACCTTCTCTTTGAATCCAGATTARTTTTGGATTTATGCCCACTTAAACACAAAGTATCTATAACTGTTGCTGAGCTTGGAGCCACAGGCAGATCTTCAGAAAAAAGATTATTTGTTTTCCTTTCTGACCCTTGTCCTTTGCCCATGGAGTGTTYTTACAAGATGCAGATGGAGACTGGSTGATCTTCAGCTGCATGAAATGAGTCTTGTGTGCTGGCCATTGTTTCACTCAAACTTTGAGTAAGCTTGGGAGCACTGAGTGTTTTCCCCTGGTCACCCTGAGGAGCAGGGTGATGCTGCATTGCCTGGCAGTGCAGTGAGGCTGAGCAGCTGTGCTGGGATTTTTCACTTACCATGGTTGTTTCTGCGATCGAACCGAAGCTGTTGATGAAAATGTTGCAGCTGACGTTCACGGGTGGGCCTGCAGGACAAAYACAGGTGGGAGCAGCAGGTCACTGTGTGCCCATGGAACAAAGGATTTGTTAACTCCTTGTGSAGTTCAAACCTGCTGTGGGAATGGAGTGGCTGAGGGGTGAGCAGGGGAGCAAGGCCTGGGTGACCCAGCCAGGTCTAATCTTGGTTCTGATGCCAGTTTAATACCAGAGAGTGCTCGTGCTCTGCCTCTGTCCCCCTGCTTGGCAGAGTGTTTATAGAGCTCTGCTGGAACTATTCAGATGAACAGGAGTAGATCAGAGCCAGCCAGGACACTTTCTAGGTATCTTCACCTGCTACATGGGTGGCAATCTCACCTTGAATGTGAAAGCAAAGTATCCCAGAAAGGAGCTGAGAGACTTTTATTTGGAGCCAGACTTGTGAAATATTCACTGCTCCTGAGCCAGGATGATGTGCTGCCATCAGAGCCAGTGCAGCAGAGTGAGCTGTGGGGCTCAGGCTGGCTGGAGCAGCAAATACCCCACAATGATGGTGGTGTTGGGCAGCTGGCACTGCCTGCTGAGCCTCTGCATCCTCCAACCGCAGGGAGGGACTGGCTGCTCAGCAGAGCAAATCCCAAAGACCTTTCCAATGCCCTGAGATCTCCTTTTTATGTTTCAGTACCTGTGTTTCTTGTGTTGCTGTTGGAGTTTCCAAGCAGAATTRCCTGCAAACCCAAAGCCCAGGTGATGATCCTGATGCAGTTTGCTAGGGATCACAGCTGGGTAGGAGAATGCAGGGCTCTGCCAGCAGGAATTCTCTGGCTCTCCTGTTTGGGCAGAAGGTAATTCTGGCCTCTGGGCTTGATTTGCTTTCAGACCAAAGCTTTGCTTACCCTGCTCATACTGGAGAAGTTAAGGATTCACCAAAGAGAAGGAGTGAGGGTTAAGGGATGAAAAGATTGTGGTTTGGGGACATGGGGTCAGTCTGTTTGTGTGGTGCTGATGCCCAAAGGTGTGGCTGGAAGTGTTTCACATCATTGCCTGGAAAAGCTGCAATTACCCAGAGGGAGATGCCAGGAGCTGCAGTTCAGCACAAAGCAAAAAGCTGGGGAATATTTTGGAACCAGGGCATACCTGGAACCTGGCAAACCAGGCTTGCCCACACATAATGAGAGGATTTGTTGTAGAGGGTTGAAGCAAAAGGAGCCTCTGCTCTGGGGGCTGCCAAAGGCTGCTGTGGGCACTGCCCAGGATGTGGTGGGGAAGGGCAGCCCAGGCAGAGAGCAGAGACACTGCCCCAGGGACCAAGATCCCCTTTGATAGCAGAGTTAATCTCCTATCATCCCTGTGACAGGTGCTTCTGGGAAGATAAGATCTGTGAAAACAGGGACTGTGGATTTTCAGATTATTCCCCCATTTTTGATGGAGTCAGGGATGGTGTCTGCATTTCAAACACTGCCTGGTGCCTCAGCCTGCTGGGGAAGTGATGTTCCTGTTAAGGTCACATCTGCAGCCAGGCAGTTGCTGCAGCATGAAATACTGGGGGGGAGGAATGGTTTTAACGAGAKCCTTGTGCCTCTAATCAGTGCAAACTTCCTCCTGTGTGGAAATTAATGGATTTTCCTGATTACTGAGGAACATTTGGAGCTTGGTTTTCTCCTCTTCATTTCCCTTTCCTCCTCTCCTGCTTTGGCCTCCTCTGAAAGTTTGTGCCTGTTCCCTGCAGTGATGCTCTCTGCTGGGCTTTTCTCGGTGTGAGTGCCAGGCAGTGTGAGCAGGCTGCTGTGTGAGCAGCCCCCAGACAGGCACTGCCAGCTCAGCAGCATCCCACACTGCTCAGTCTGTGCAGCTTTCTCCAGGCTGTTAAACAYTGGCACGGGCTGAGCCATCAGACACAAAAATTTTACGTTTTCTTTCCCCTCCCGCCTTCACCACCCCCTCTAATCCAGAAGTTTATCCATAAACTGAAAGCACACTGTTACCAGGCTTTGGTGCTTGTTCCATCCCTTCTGTCGAGCTCAGGGGCATTGTTTTTCTGTGCTGGATCCATTMATGAACCACATAAAAGGTCCTTGAACATTGTGATTCCCCTCCCAAAGGGCAYAGTGTGAGGAAAACACCGAGCTGCTCTCCTGGATGACTGCACACGCTCCTGACTCTGACAGGTGTGGAATATTTTGGTGCCCTGTTCCTGATCCAGTGCTGACATGAAGCTGAGTTGGRTGGGTTTGTCCCTGGGCATGTGAAAGCTCCTTGGGGCAGCCCAGCTCTTGTTGAGSCACTGAGATCTTCTCAGTCTGAGGTGAGCCGTGAGCTCCCTGCAGGATTTGGTGGCTTTGGTATTTTTTTTTAGCCTGTGAGAGGCTCTAGAAAATTCCCTGTCTGCCACTGAAATATTTCTGCTCTGTGCTGGGATGCAGCTGTGAAGGGATGGAGCTTTCCAGCAGCAGGGATGAGGGCACAGSCTGGGGGAGAGGTCCCCTGCCCAACCCCTGCCAGGTTCCTCTCTGTCCCTGYTCGAGTTCTGGCTTCATCCTCCAACTTAAATCAAAACACAAATACTACTTAGTTGTTCTCAGAATGTGAATCCACAGCTAAATCCAGACTTTACAGCTTTTRTAGAAAAGCTGCAATCTTCTTTCTGTTAATCTTCCCCTCCCCAAAAATCAATCTGATATGGATCTTTGGTATTATTTGCATTTAGATCTAAGCAATTAAAATGTCCTTACGAGTTACTGCAGTTCATTTAAATGATGTGCTTTGAGAGCTACAACCCCAAGCTCTGTAAAACACCTCCTATGCCTCCCACATAAATTGGAGCCTGATTTATGTGTGGGAGGCTAAACCAGCAAAACTGCCCTGAGGGGAAGGTGTAGTTCATTGAAATAAAACAGAAATTAAATTATCTCAGAAATGCAATACAGCGAATGTATACATTTCATTAAATATTAAAGTTTAATTTGTGTATGTGCATAATTCAGAGGTAGGCAGGTTTGCACTGTGGTATTTTAACTCCTTGTGATTTGGAGAAGAGCAGCAGTGTCCTCTGTTGCCTGGGTGGTTCCTGGGACACAGGGCTCCCACCTTCCTTTGGGTTTGAAAGCCAGCACAGAGTTTATTGCTTGCAGCTGGGTGCCAGGTGCTGTCASCAGTGATTAATGGCTCCTGGGAGTGCTGTCAGCCCTGCCAGTGGCTCCAGGCTGAGGGAACTGGTTGCAGGGAAACAAAASAAGTGAACAAAATGAGCTTCGGATGGGTGGGCAGTGGCTGAGAGGGGCAGCTCCTGCTTTATCTCTGGGTGTGGTTTGGGGCCAAAGAGCCCTGGGAAAGGGGCTCAGWTAAAAAGAAGGAAAACAAAAATCATAGAATGGTTTGRATTGGTTWGAATTTAAWGACCCTCTAGTTCCATCCTCTCTGCCAKRTGCAGGRACATCTTGCATTAGACCAGGCTGGAAAAGCCATCCAAAAACCCCAGAGCAAAACCCCACAGCTCACTTGCTAGGAGAGGTGTTTTGAGGAGAAAARAGGTTTTGTTGCCTCTGCCAGGGCCTGATTCAGTGCTGCTTGGCTGCCATGGAATTTGGGGTAGACCGGAAGACTGGGTGGGAAAAACAGAGCAGTGTTGGGCTCAAGAGCCCCTTTGCTATGGGGACAGGGATGGGTTCGGGCTGCCCCTGGCATCTCCTGGAATTTCTTTGGAGCTGACAGGAGAGGCTGCAGTGGCTGTAAGGGGGGAACATTGCCTGCTGTTTGCAGGTGCTGTGGGCAGTGACTTCAGGGGAAATGAGAGCTGGGGGTTTTATCTTAACCTCTGAAGATGTTCAGCTCCCTGCCAGTCACTGCTTGGTTTGACAGGGTCCTCTATCCCTGTATTGAAGCAGGGATTGGGGGGCCCTGTGTTTACAGYATGTGAAGTTCTTACAAGGTTGTTTCCACTCTGAGCAGACATTTGTTGATGTCTTTCCAGACATCTACAGGGATCCATGTGCCAAGTATCGTTATAATACATACTTCGTAAGAACATAAATATTCATATTCCATACAGCATTAGGAAGATATTAATGAGGATTACATGCAGCTTTCAGCCCCAAAATGAAAAAAAAAAAAAAAAGCTGGTCTTTGTGCATACCTTTAAAATTGGGCCTGATCCTGGCATCGTATCCTGAAGTTCTCCCCATCAACTTATCCAGGAAATCGGAAGGAGACATGGGCTTGGGGGCAGATCGAGCTGCTGCTTCAGCTTCCTTGGAGGCTGCCAGGCTGTGCAAGTAGAAATAAAGAGGTTTCAGCGTGTATCCCATGCTGGGGAGGGCTTGGGGTCCAGAAACAGAGCAGTCAGCATCTTATTCCTGCTGAGGCAGGATGGGTGCCCATGTGAATTCCTAATGAGGCTGGTCTCRGCTAATTTGTTTGCCCAGCCCAAACATCTCCAAATACAGAATCCCAGCTGCCACCAAAGTAGAAGAGAGATGATGAGYAGTGAAAATCCTTTTGTGGGTTTAGGTACAGCTTCTTGGTGTGCCACTAAATTACAAATGTGAACTCTGGCGCTGAGCTCCACAGGTAAAATACACTCTGAGATTAGCCTTGGGCAGCAATTACTGCTTAATTACAGGGCAAATAGCAAGGAGCACATTCRGTACTCTGACAGTATGATTTTCCAACAGGCAGRTGGGATCAGAGGAATCTGGAGTTTGAGGTTTAAATGAGCATCATGTGATGGTACAGCTCGTGCAGAGCCTCTGGGGCTGTCGGGGTGGTTTTGCTGATCAGTCCAGCCTYTGCTTTTGGTACCTGCAATGCAGGGTCTGAGTTCACCACAGAACTGGAGTATGGTGCTGAAATTTTACTTGTGTTGGGTTGAAGATGAAAGGAAAGGGAATCTTTCTGGGACCTGTATGGAATCCAGGGCAGAAAGAGTGAAATAACAAATTTATCTGTAGAAGACATAAACCTATGGCTGGCAAGGTCCCTTCTGACCAGATGGGAGTCTGCAAAATCTGCAGGGTGATGATTTGGTCTTGGGAAGTCTGTTGTTGTCATCTACATGGCAGTAAGTGACCCTTGGCATTAGGTGCTCATTCTCAGCTTTGCAGGAAGGTTTGGTTTCCTAGGCAGGAGCAGGCACTATTCAGTGACCTTCCTCTGGTTGTGTGGGTTCTACTGGAACACCAGTCTGTTCCCAGGCTGCAAGTGTTGAGTAAAATTGCCTAGATTATCCAAAAAATCCCCCAAACCAYCTCTGCCATGTGCCTGGGGTGAGCCTGTGGGTTCAGGTGCCCGGTGCAGGGTGAAGCCTGCAGGCAGCATTGCAATGCAAATGTGCAGCGAGCCAAAGGAAGCAGCTCAGGGGGAAGTGAGGCCATTGCTTCACACTCTGCAAAACTGATTTTTTTTTTTAAGGCTGTGTGGGAATGGTGAGGAGCCCCTGGCAGAACAGCTGGGAGGTCTAAGGGAGTTTACAACAGACACAAGTTATTTGGCTGCACCTGTCCTCACAAATGACACCAGAGCCCTCCAGCAGCATGAGGGCCTCACCTGGGGAAGTTCTGCAGGAGTAGTGCTAAGTACTGCCACAAGATCTTTCGGGAAGAATTTGGGACTGTAACTATGCACGGTATTAATGTGACCCCACCCCCTAAGATGAGCTCTTCCACTGCAAGTTTGAGCTGAAACCCCAAAGAGACCTGTTGTCTTGACAAAGCCTTGATAAGAACCATTTGATTCGTCAGAACTTTAAAAAATCAGATGGGATTCAACAGTTCTTGGGTGCATAATTTTAAAATCAGGGATCTGGTAATCTGCATTGCATTGACTTTCTTTTCTGGAGTCAGCAGTGATGGCTTGCCAAGCCTCAATTTTCTATCCTGCAAACTCACAACTGCAGTCTGGCTCCTTTCGCAAGTTGCAACAAAGTTCTCTGATTGCTGGAATTTTTTACTGTTAAAACCAGTTTTATTTGCAGTGAAGAGGGGAGATTAATTCCAGATCACTTCCAGTGAGAGCCCAAACCCAGGATTTTATTCACTCCTTTGTGTGCTCCCAATCCACTCCCACACTGGGTGATATCTGAACAGGCTGGTGCACTTCTTCCTCAGCAGTGACCTGGCAAAGTGTGGATCTTGCTCTTGCTTACAACCACGTCCCCTTTCTTGTCCCCATCTCTGCCCCAAGAAAATATGCAAAGCAGACCAATGTATTTGGTTGGGTTGTGGAATGGGTGATGTTTTCTAATTTAACTCGTTTTTAGAAGGAAAGCAGCAGGGYGCAATTGATTTGCAAACGCAGAAGAAAGGTGGGAGTGGGAGGACAATCGATACTGGGCTGGACTGCTGCATTCCAATGGAGCGTCTGCATGGCGATGAGTCCAGAGAAAAGGTTTCAATTAAACAGCAAATGACTTGGTAACCAAAGACTTCTGCCACTTCAGCAAGATGCCAGACAGTGCAATACGCTGATTTCTTCTCATTAACTGTAGACTGGATGAGGTGTATGTAAATGGAAAATGCGTGTGGGAGGGGAGAGGCAATACAAACCTAATAAGCATCTAATAATCTTTAAGTGGAAAAAGATAATTAGAAACAGYAATTCCCCTGGCATTTGTTTAAAAAAAATGAGGTGGAAAAGCACAGAAATTGGTGCCCATCCTTCCTGTAAATTCAGTATGAAAACCTCTGCTGGATTCACCCCGCTTCCAATGAAGGAGTCTGTATTTCTTGGGTGCCATTTTCTGATCCTTTCTGCATCAAAGTTGCAAATAAATTAATTTCATGGGCCCACTTCCGGCATGGAAAGAAATATTTGGATAACYGAAGCTCAGAAACCTCTGGGAGGGGCTCCACTGCTTTCTGCAGCTTCGTGCACATCCCTATGACCACTCCCTGGGAGCACCTTTGGGGATGTGCTGAAACTGTCACTCCRGGCTTCAGTGTCTTCATGCATGTTTTAAAATCTGTCTGACTGCTGTGTGGTGTTGACCTGGGGATGGTGAGTTCTGAGTTCCCTCTGTTTCTGTTTGGTTATGAGATGCATTCCTAAAACTTWRCTCCCTCTGGATTTAGCAAGAAAGSMGTGCACAGGGAGCAGCAAAGCCTTTCTAGAAGCAGGCAGCTGAGTCTGCTCTCTGTCTTAGAAATAATGGCAGAAAACACCACTGGGAGCTGCAGAGAGGCTGATCCCCCCCGCAGCTTTGGGTGGATGGATTCTGTCCAACAGAGCCCCAAAATCTTCACTCTGGTTGTGACAGCTGAGCTTTGCAATGGCAGCTCAGCTCASACAGCACCCAAAACATCTGCCAGCTTCCTCTGTCTTCCAGGTCTGTCTGGACTAGTGCTTTATGTGCTGTTTTGGGAGYTTTCTGGGATGTTCTCCACCCCTCAGTCCTTCCAGAACACCCTGGAAAATCCCACGGGACTGTTGGTCCCCTGGCTCAGCAGAGGCGAGGAGAGGGAAATTGCCAAGTGGTTTGAAAGTTRTTGGCAATGGAAGAGAATTGGAAATGCGGTGTGGGTTGTTGTGCTGCTGGGAAAGGAGATTTATTCTGTGAGTAAACAAAGGGGAGGCAAAGGCTGTAACAAACCCACCGAGGAGGGAGCTTGCACTGGTGTAAGAGTTGTCTGAGCCCRGCATCTCGGCACATTTTAATAGCAGGCAGACAGAGGCTTATCTTATTTATGCTGCTGTAATCCCTGGTGGATCTGGCTGAGAAAGTGCCATCAGGCAATCATCACAGCAGCTACAATGGSAAGGAAGGATCTCTTCAAAGGGTCSATGAACYAGCATAATCCTCTGTGATATTAATGCTGGCCTGGGAGCAGACACCAGCAAGCCCCCGGGAGGTCCAGCCCACGAGCAGGGTGTGAAAGGGGTGGAGATGAGCAGCCCAGCAGCTCAGGATTGCATCCCTTAAAACAGAGCAGTCAAGCTTTGCAGGACACTCATTGCTGGTTTTTCTCAGCCTATRCAGGCACTGTTTACTCTGCCTGCATCGTTTTGTTTCTGCTAAACAGATGATATATTCTTATAAACAATTATTTGGTTTAGAAAGGGGCTCTTCAGCAGTCTGGATGTGTCTGTTCACTTGATTCCTGGCTCCCCAGTTGGCTGTTTCCTTCTCTTCCTCCTCCCATTTGCATGATCCTTGAGCAATATTTTCATACTYTTTTTTTGGCTGTGGCCATGGTTGTCCATCTAATTAAGTCCAAAATCACAAAATGCTCTGTTCTGGCTGAATGCTGATACTGAGAAATATATTTTTCTTTTCTTTTTTTTTCTTTTCAAAGAGGAGTGATGAAGGAATTTAATTAGCACAGGGCCTCTATTCCCCTGTCAAATAATTTAATTGTTAATCATTAATTCTGAGTGTAAAAAAATGATGCCTGGCAGCAGAAACAAACTGTTGCAAAACAAGTGTTTGCAGAGGAAATATCCCTCTGCAAAGTGTGGAAGGCTCAGGTCCCTGTGAAGGTAAAGTGGTGCCACATCAGTGGCTCCAGAGAAGTGGGAGATAGAAGATACCTCACCCCCTACTCTGGTTCTGTGCTGCTCAGCAAAGGTTTCTGAAGTGGTTTCTTTGGGGGTTTTCAGTTTTATTTTTAAAACACAGCAAACCAGAAACCTTGGCAGGGTTGTGTTGGGAAYAGCATTCAGGGGAGCTGCCTCCCACACTTGTCCTCCAAATGTGATGTGTTCTTCCAGTRGATACCTCAGGGGAGGGAAATCTCCATCGGGTCTGAGGTGTGAGGAATAACTGCTTCCCCCATTACCTTCAAAGCCAGGCTGGGGCTGTGCTGGGGCTTGGGGACGTGGGAGAATCCATCAGCTTTGTTTTATTGACTCCAGCATGCTCTGAGAGCTGCAGCTGCACAGAGAACATCAGATTTACAAGTGCAGCCCAGGGTTACTCTTCCTCCTCTCTCTGAACCCTCTCCCTGGGCWCAGAGCCCCCTGAGCAGCTCCTGGAGCTCAGCAGAGCCCAGCCTGCATTCAGATGATGCTGGGGCTGCCTGCCTCTCTCTTCTCCACTGCAGCAGGAAGGACAGATTGTCCTGGCAAAAAGAAAAAGGGGCAGCCCTAAACTCTGCACCCAGACATTTATTTCTGACTGCATACCAACATGTTTTCTGGAGGGGAATGCTGCCAGACCCTTGCTGGGAAGGCTTGGCAGAGACTGCAAGCAGACTTTTTATTTTAATGATTAGATTTACTATCAAAATTAATAGCACAATCAATATTGATATGCAATTCAATTAAATAGGATGAAACTCATTGCCTGCSTGTTTCTCTCCATCACCTTGCCTGAGTTTCTGGCCTGCAGCACTAGAGGTGGAAAGGAGATGGAATAATGGAGGTGTGTGGGAGAAGAGAGCCCCAGTGCTGAATTTTTGGCCTACCCTGGTGTAGAAGGAGCTGTGAGTGTTACAGATGTGCAGAGTAGGAGGAGCTGTGAGTGTTACAGATGTGCAGAGTAGGAGGAGCTGTGAGTGTTACAGATGTGCAGAGTAGGAGGAGATGTGAGTGTTACAGATGTGCTGGTTGCACAGGAGGGATCTCAGTCCCTTGGTCCTGCTCAGCTGCTGGCTGTTGCAGCCCCTGGTGTGAGTGTGGGGGGTACTCAGGGGGGTATTTTAAAGTTAATTCCCACGGGTGGGAAGGGAATTTGGACATGGTTGTTTCCTTAATTCAGCTGAGTGTTTATGCAGGAGAGGCAGGGAGCAGACCTGAATATGGGAACAGGATAGGAAAGGAGATGTGTGCAGTGAAACTGGAGAAATACAGAAATTGGGAACCTGTGGAGAGATTTCACYCTGAGGAGGAAATGGGCAATGAGCTATTATTTGTCTCCATTAGTGGCAGGAGGATGGGGACAGGAGAGAAAGAGTAGGCTTGTTAAATGTTTCTGTCCTGGATGGTGCTGCTCTGTTGCTGTGAGCTCTTTAAACCAGTTCTAGCTCTTGCACCAGAAGTAACTGCATTGCAGTAGTCACAGGATGYAATCAGTTAAAGTTTTAACCCAAAGGATCCCAAAACACTCTCAAAAGTCCTGCACAACCCATGTTGTCACTGGTCCCTGTGGCTGCACATGAGGAGAAGGAGCTGGGAGGGACTTTTCCATGAACCTCAGGGAATTAACCCTCTGTGATCATTCCCATCCAGAGAAAGCTGTAACAACTTCACTGGAGTGAGGAAAATCTCTTCAGACTGCAGCATTCTGGTGTCTCTGTGCTCTGCTGCCACGTTCCTGCAGCCCATGGCTCCTATGCCATATGGCAAAACACTCTGTCCAGAACTATAAACCATCCCAATTACACTGATTAACTCTATGGAAAGACACCAGCACTTGGAACATTTGCTGACGCTGCCTGGACAGAGCAGTAAGAAAATAATAAATGACTACACAATTGGCTGGGGGGGAGGAGAAATCTGCATGTTGTGTATGGTTGGGAATGGCACAGGGACACCAATAAATTGTATGGGAATAATGCTCAGTTTTGTGCTAGGTCTCTGCTCCTCACAAGGATTGTTGTTGTGTGGTCACTCTTGCTTATCACATACTAAAGAGTGTTTGTTAAATTAATTTTTGAGCCACAGGCTTTGTCTCTAGTGACTTTCTCAACTATTCCCTCTTCCAGAAGCATCTACAGCTCTTGGAGCCCATGCAGTGACTTTTTGGAGATTTATGATCCTAAGCCTCTGAGGCAGGTTTGAAAGCAGTTCAAACAACAGAGAAGCACAAGTCAAAGCTCAGGTTTTACCCACTTGTGAGATAAACCCAGCAAACCCCAGCACTGACTCTTACCTGTGCCTATAAAAGTTATAATTGCTTTTTGTTTTTCGTTGAAAAACAAAGAGGAAAACATCCTTGCAAAGACAAAAGCATGTGTCTGTAGCTTCACACACACACAAACACTGAATATTCCTTTTAAAGTCAGGAGGGCTAGTCAGGTATTCAAAGCTGTGCATAAACAGCCCTCCTGAAGGCAGCAAATAAAGGGGGGAAATGTCTTAACGAGATGAAACTTTGTAATTTAGGTAAGAATATTCTCTTTGCTGGTGTGCTCCTGATTTGGTGTTTGGATGGAGGGCTGTAATGGGAACCTCAATTGACGTCAGAGGGTTTTAGATCACAGAGCAGACAAGTGGCAGGGAATTACGAGAAGTCCTGGATGCTCTTCTATCTATAGCTCTGCAGCCGTGCTCTTGGGTGTGTTCTCAGCAGTTCAAATAGCTCACCAAGGCAGCTTTTGAGAAATTAGCTTTAGTTTAAGGATTTATGCTGCTYGTTAAGATYGGGTAAGGATATTGCAMYTTTTTTTTTTTTTGCTAAATCAGAAGGGGTATGAATAGAATTCTTTTGAGAGATATGACAGGTAGTTCTGATTGGTGGTGGATTTTATCTTCTGAAACAGAACTTTTTGCTGCAGATCCTTTGAAGAGGTCTCCTGAGCTAACCTGTGTAACCTACCTACAAAACTGGGGGTCCTGTGGTGAAACTGGGGCTTTCTGATGCATTTTGTGCTGTGCAAAATGAGYTGTGTGATGAGAGTGCCCACGTTGGTATTTTCTGATGGAATTGATCAATGATTCTGATGGAATCATTGCCATTGCAACACAAATACCCTGCTAGACTTGACTGTGCCATCTGTGATTCCTGGTGTAATTCATCAGTTAATTCATGAGCAATAATGAAATGTAATTCTGGAATGTATGGCTGAGCCCTGAGTCCACTGCCCAGGARGGATTTTCTCCTCCTCACTCCAGGTGCCCTCTGACTTTGGTTTCTTCACTTCCCTGAGAAAACAAACCCCATCTTTTCAGCCCTGCTGCTGGGGAGAACAAGTTGTGTTTGATGAGGCTGCTGCTTTGTCAGCCCCASTGCTGGGAGAGGATTTCAATAGCAGCTCTGTGTCAGGCTGTGATGGATGGGGCTGGAAGCTGGACAAAGCTGGCAGTTCCCAGGCCCATGGGGTGRCAGGAGAGGTGGGATACACACATTTTTGGTTGTAAATGAGATCTTGGGAGACCTGGTGCAGGAAAGAATTCTGTGTTGTGTGTGGGCGTGCCAGCAACAATTGCCCTGAAAGAGGGTGAAAGCACTGGGAGCAAACAGAGAYAGGATGGCAAACACACCCCTCAGAAAGTCCCCTTTTTGTCCACAGCCTGCCTTTGCTTTCTCTGGTGGGTTCCCTCACCCAGCAAGCAAGCCAGAGCTTCTCCACTCCTCACTGGGGYGATGCCTGTGTTGAACATTTCCTGCTGTGATGGGGAACTGAACCAACACTGCACAGGCACCAGCAAGGACATGAGGAGCTGGGGCTTTTATAAAGGGTGCTGATAACAGCTGGCCTTGCAAGCATTCAGGTTTTGTCCAGAGGGGAGGAGGGGGCTCTGCTCGAGCCTTTAATACAGCGCATCTTTTTACTGGCATCAGCTGAAATTAAAGGAATGAAACCCAAACTGGAATAGATCAAGTAAAGGTGAGCAAGCCATGATTTTGTTAGGATTTCCTGCAGGATCCCTGGCTGAGCTGCGTTTTGCTGCCGAGGCAGAGGCACGCAGCAGCGGTGTGATCCAGCCCCGGTGCCGCTTGTGCCGCTGTTTAATTGATTTGTGTGTTTGCTCGGGCCCTGCCGGGGCTGGGGACGGGATTTGCATTCCGGGCGAGCGGCGGCAGCGCCGCGGGCAGGGCGAGGGGAGCGGCTGTCGGCAGCCCGGGGATGATGGATGGCACTGCAAGCCCTGCCGCTCCAGCCATGCGACACCGCCGGGCTCGGCAACCCCCTCTGCTCCCTCTTCACCCACCCCACACTGAGGCGCTGATAAACACGAGAGGGTTCCCTGGCTGTCTGCTAAGGCACTTGGATGTTATTCGGTATTTTTCCCCTTTTGTTTTTTTCTTCTTTTTTTTTATATTTTTTTTTATTTTTTTTTCCTAGCAGGCTGTGAGCCTCAATGGAAGAGTGAAGAGGCAGAAATCAAAAGATGCTAAAGTGTTTTCGTTTTGTTTTGCCCTCCTTCTCAAAATCTAAATTTCGTGGGGCTCGGTAAATTGAGATTTCTCCTGCTCTTCTTGCTGGCACTTATACCCAGCAGAGACTGTATTTACAGGGTGCCAGCGGTGCCCATGTGCCAGCCAGATGTGGTGCAGTCCCCAGATCAGCAGCTCGCCSTGGTGCATTGTATGGATGGATTAATTGCTTCGTGGGAGAAGCTCAGCCCCTGTGGCCAATGGGTGCATCTGCCTCCATCTATTTCTGTTCTCTGCAGGCCCCCTCTGGCCTTTGGCCTTGTTGAGGGCAGCACAAATATTGTATTTCTGGGGTTTTTTTCAGTTTTTGTGCGTTTGTCTCTTGAAGCATCACAGAGACTTAGGAGCAGGTTGGAAATCCCCAGTGCAAACCACATCCTCTGGAGGGAAATGGTTTCTGTTGTGTCTGCCTTTGTAAACACAAATGTAAAGTGTTTGGATGCTTTGGGGGAAGGGTGAGAGAAAAGAAATTGGTGATTTTTTTGGGTCTCTTTAAAGGGTACTGACCTGTTGAATTAGCAATAGTTTCTTATGCTGGGTGCAATGCAAAAGTTGCTYTTTCCTGGGCTGTGCAAGTAGGTCTGGAAGTCAGTAGCCAGACAGCTGGGTGTTGAATTTTCTGCTAATGATCCTTCCAGTGCCTTGCAGGAGGAATTCCTGCTTCTCTCACTCCTTCCTTTTTGCTTCATGTATCCCAAACTAATGCTGGATTTTGGTGTGTTGTTGGTTTGGGGTTTTGTAATTTTGTTGGTTTTTTCCCCCCAAATTAAAGTTAGCAAAAGTTCTTAGAATTACTTTTTTTTGTCCATCAAAAAATGGAATCAAACTGTGGTGGGCAGGGCATGCTGGAATGACATTTTTGACTTTTGAAAGCTTCTGATGAGTCCTTTCTCTTGGAAGGTGTGAGGTGCACAAGTGTAACCATAGTCCATAACAAACCCCATGATTTGTGCTCTTGCTGATAGATAAAGGTCAGTAGGAACGTGCCAGGTAATGAGAGCCAAAGGGTAATTTACTGGAAATAGTGAAACCCTGATTTAATGTGCCACAGCAGTGAGGGCTGATACTGGCAAATAAACCAGATGGAAGTCATAATTTGTAAACAGCCTATCTGTTTTCTTGACACTGATCACTTTGGGATCTCAAAAAGCTCCAGGTTATAGAAAATAAACAAGTGAGAATAGGTGATGTAATTTGACATAATTAAATGCTGTGAGTTTGTGTGATTTTAAAAGCATGATTTATGTTTTTAARACCCTTGTCTTTCATCAGTACCTGAATAGCAATTATGTTCATTAGGTGGTCTGACATCTTGTTCTTGACACTGGAATTTGGAGAGTCCTTTTAACCTGCCTGCTGGTATGGAATGAGRACAGGCCTGTCTGCTGGTTTCCTATTGCAGATGAATGATTGCTGCTCAGTGCTGGCATAATAAAGTAATTTAATTTTGGACATTGATTAACTTCTTAATTCAGATGTTGAGATCCTTTTCTATCCAGCTCAGCTCACGAGGGYTTGGTGAGATGAATTTCTGAAGCTCACAAGGGATGTGTTTGCCCAGGAGCAGGGGGAGCTGCCCTGTGCTGTTTTTTAGGAGAGCTTTCCTTTCTGGCTGGAATCACTTGGTCAGCAGCAGAGTGAACTTCCTGAGCCTCTTCCTGTGCTGTTAAATCAGGGGCACTCTAAGTCTGAGGGCTCCTGGCTTGCTTCACACCTAAGGGTCTCCAACTCCTCTGATGGGAGGAGGAGACTAAGATTTCCCATGCCTAAATTCTTGTTTTTGAAGGAAGTCTCTGTAGTGCCTTTGCCTGTAAGGGCAGGCAGGGTCTGACTATTCCCTCCACACCTCAATTTCTTTTCAGAAGCAGCTCCTCTCAGGTGTTTGAGCACTAAATCTCTGTCCTGCCAGCGGGACTTGCTGCAGTGTGGGGTGATGTTCAGAGGGAGCCACCCTGCATTACCTCAAATCTGCACAGCACCAGTGCCTCAGAGACCAAGGGTGTTTTATTAGTCCATGTGAGAAACTGCAACATTTGTTGTAATGCTTTTGACAAGCAAGTTGGTTGTTTAGGGTTTTCCTGCTCTTTGTACCCAACCTAAGGTGGGGGGAAAAGAATGTTTTTTTCTCACAGACATTTGTGGAGCCTGTCTTTTGCTCTGAACCATCCACAGAGCAAGTCTGGAGATGTTTAAGGCAGCTGTTTGGCTAAGAAGAAGGTCAAGACTAGGATGTTAGAAAATGCTTTGTGTAGTTTACGTTGATTTGTTTTAAATGCAGGAGTCAGGWTGGATGGATCAAAGTTCCTGCAGAAGGCAGGGTCCCAGACATTTTGTGCTTTTCATGCAATGACACCAAATTAATCTTTCTTTACAGAATGATTTATAAGGGTTTCTAGAATTGTCTACATTGTCACATTTTTCAAACCTTGGCTCTGTAACCCTTTTAGCAGGGTCTCTAAAGGGGTTATTAAAGGTTGCAGACCAAAGCAGCTAAAGAGAATCCTTAGAACCATCTGGTCCAGGACTTCACTAAATCACTTTTATTTCATGGAGATGAAGGACTCTGCAGAGGCACAACAGGTCACAAGGTACAACTTCTAGTAGATTTTAGTTAGCACAGGGAAAGTATTCTGTGAGTACTGAGAATGTCTGCTGCATCATTTATCTTGTGGCTCTGGAAGTCTCTGGTTGGGGCTTCACTCTAATGTTACCTCTCCCTGCAGAGCTATAGCTGGAGCCTTAGAGAGCTGGTGCAGATTATCCTCCTCATTCTTCCCCTGCCCTTGTGGTATTTTCAAGAAGATGAAACCAGCAGCTCTCCAATCATCCCCTCTACTTGTCAAGGCTGTTTTAGGAGAAGGTTTGTTCATGTTTATTTTGGGATTTTTTTTTTTCCTACCCACAAAGCTGAGGCTTCATGCTCACAGTGGCACCTTCTTGTTGTTTTAAAAGCTGACAATGAAGAGCTCTTTTCCTGACAGGAGGGAATATAAGCACGCCAGTTGGAGCAATCCAATAGGGACTGAGGCTGGCAGCAACTTTCAGCCAGTGACTCACTTGGAGCAGTTGCCTTGAATCACTCCTGTGAGCTGACAGATTGTTGTTCAGAAGGGGCCAACCCTGCTCTTGAGTCATGAAGGTCGTGCTGCTGATTCCTGGTATTAGGACCAAAATCAGGCCCAGAGCTTTTCAAAGCCTCACAGGACAGTGTCCATTTGGGTAAGGTGTCAGTTCTAGGGCATCTTTTCTCTCCTAATTTGATAAGGGGCATTCCTACCTCCAGCTTATGCAGTGGGGTTTCTGGACCATTACAGCCATTAAAATGTAACGGTACCACAGAAAGTCCAGGCAAGATCATCACAGGATGAGGGACTTTTTTGTTCTGCATGAGGGAATTCACAACTGAACACTCAGGGCGTGTAGTTAGACTTTGGAAAAATGATTGATTGTATATGTCTCCACAAATACAAGCAGGACATCTGGAAATCCCCATGTCCAACATCGCCCCAAACTGCCCAATTCTTTTTAAAGAACTTGCACTTTGCTTTACCGAGAGACCTGTAAGGAAAGCTTGGTCAGACAAGCTGCCTTCATCTCCCATCCCAGCCCAGTTCCCATCCCTGCCCAGGCTCCCAGTAAAAGCCTGAGTCACAGCTAAGTGACTGCAGTCTGAGCAGGCAGGTAGCAGGATGGGAAGTGCTCTTCCATACAGAAAGGCATGTCAGGATAAGCCACATATCACAAATTCCTTCTAAAACGCCCCAACTGGAACAGAAACAAATATTACATTGGCAATACCATAATGTTTGCATTCACACACCAGCTGTTACTCTTTCCCATGGGGTCTTGTTTTTTAAAAGGCTGGTGGAGGACATTTTTTGTTAGAGCAATAAATTTAGCCTTAATTTCTGTATTGGCTTATTTTCCTGTACATAATTTTCCTTGGAATGCTAGATTTTTTTTTTTAATATTTGTGTGGCATATGTGCTAACATACAATGGATTATCTTTCCAGAGTATTTTTGACAGGCTGACAGTAAAGCGTGGTGCACTTTGTAATTCAAAGCAAATGCATACTTCTCTTATGGATTATTGGATTATCAGCTTTGGGTTTGTTAAACATCTTGTATGACTGAGTGCAGGAGTAACTGGCACGCTAAATTTATGAATGACTTTTAATTAATAAACTTCTCTCACTGAAACTGAAATAGCAAAGCTATTCCTGGACTAGAAAGCCTGGTAGATTTCTGGCCTGTAATAAATTGAATGCATAACACAAAGTGGCAGAGAAAAAAGGAAAAACATTGCATAGAGTCAGTTCTGAGCAAGAATTACTGATTTTTTTTTTTACATATTTCAAAAATGAATGCAGTATATAAACCAGTTTGTTTTCATCCTTTCCCTGTAATTAAATTAAAACAATTTCAAATATTCTTAAATGTTGATTCTGGGGGAATTAAAGTTCCATAAGTACCTTTTGGATGCAACACGATGTAATACCTCATATGTCTGTGAATAATTTATAACATTATGAACCTTTGTGTTAGAATCTGGAGTCACTGATTTACCAGGGGTTTGAATGCCCTGTGTGATTGATGTGCTGGGGACCTGTCAGTGCTCATGTGTGTGTGGTGTGAAGCACAGTTGTGAGCAGGGTCTGCAGGACGAGTGTGCAGCAATTTCACTGTTCTGGCACTTCAGAGGAGACCCAGGCAGAGCCTTCAATACCAGGGACATAGCAAATGCAAGCTTGGAAATACTCTTCTTTTTCAGTTAGGTGATTTTCCCCTTGCTTTCTGGTGTTTGTGTTGTTCAGTCTTGTTTGTTTTGTTTGTTTTTTTTAACCCAATACTTCCCCACTGTTGAACTAAGAGTTTACTGCACATCCTTTCTCCCTGTCAGCCCATCCCACTGTGTCGTGCAGGGCTGCAATACACTTGTGTAAGATGAGAAAGGATGGCTCTGAAGTGTTGGTTGTTGGGCACCGCTTCTCAGAGATCGGTGATTTTGGTTATTTCTAGAACTCTTGTTTTACCTAACAGAAGCATTTACTGCTTTGAGTTCATGAAACAATCTTGCTGTCTCTGAATTTCTGTGGAATTACAGGAAAAAATGGGGCTTTTTTTATACCTAGAAAGAGTTCTGTGCTCAAAAGGAAAGAGAATGCTAGCTCAAAGTCTGGGCAGTATCAGCAAGTCTGTTACTATGATTAATAAAATAATAATAAGTATTATGCCAGTGATTTTATGCAAGTGATATCTGTGTTTTCACAATAAATTGCAAGATGAGATTTGGGAAAACACAAATAAGAGCCATGCAACTGAATTGAAGGCTGAGACTGATGAGCAAGTTCAGGTCATGAAACAGGTTTTGTTTTTTTTTTTTCTTCAATTGCCTCTGTCTGGTGTCTCTCACTTGCTACAGCAGGCTGCATTTTTCATTGAAGTATAGAAGCTTCTACCATCCAATCTTTTTATCCATTTAATAAAAGCACTGCAAGGATAGATGGACAAGAAGCAATTCTTTAAGACTAAAACTGTTCCTTTCTATCTTAGCCTTAAATGCATCTAAAACAGAGTCAAAATACAGCTGGGTGATAATGGGCACAACTGGAAAAAGCTCCTCTCATCCCCTTTGGCTTTCATTTAGATTCTGCAAAGAAACAATATTCCAAACAACATGAAAGAAAAAGAAGTTGGGAAGGAAGGAGGTAATCCTTTGCTTTCGGTGATTTAAAACACAGCCAGCTAAGGACAGAGGGTGAGCCCTCAGAGGCAGGCGCTGAAAGCATCCCACGGAACTCACCTGCAGTCTGAGGATGGGGAGGGGGCGAGGTGGGCATATTTACCCGGGCAAATTCAAGTGCAGCATTGCCGGCCGCCGCTAGCTGTCACTTTGCGAGCAGCCGGGCTCGGTGTTTTCAGCACTGCGGTTTAGCGGGATTGCGGTGCTAATTACCGGAGTAACTCCCCGAGCCGCGGAACGTCCCGAGCCCCCCGGGGCTGGGCCACAGCGAGCCCGGGGCACCTCGGGGGAGGCACCGGGGCAGCTCGGGGCAGGGCACAGCCACCGTGCCCAGGGGCTGTGCCCCGAGCTGCCGCGGGCACACCGGGCTCAGCCCCGCCGCGCTCCCCGCTCAGAGCCGAGCCTTACCTGAAGAATACGATCGTCTCCCACACGTAGACTCCGAGCGCGTTGACGTTGCACATTTTTCCAGCTCCTCTCTCCCGGTGTAATTTTTTTTTTATTTTTTGTACTCCGTGAGGGGTGGGCCGCTGGGGTTGGCCAATAAAGTACCCGGGCACTTGGGGAGAAGAGCGAGGGGGGAGAGCGAGAGAGCCCCGGAGCGGCCGGGGCAGGGGCAGCGCTCAGCACCCGGACAGCGGCCGGAGCACCGCGGACAGCTCCGCACCTCGGAGAGCTCCGCTCGGCACCGCGGACAGCGCCCGGAGCCTCCCCGCCGCCTCGGCTGTCCCCGCTCGGCCGCCGCAGCGCCGCTCGGGGCCGGGGCTCCGCACGGAACCCTCCCTTCAGCGGGATGTCGCTCCGGACATCAGGCTGGCGACAGCGGCGGACGCAGCCGGTGTGGGTTTGCCATCAGGGTGCTGGCGGTGAGGTGGGGAGAGAGGTGGGGAGGGGGGGGACGGCGACCCTCGACGAGCCAGGGTTTAATCTCCGCTGCTGGCCGGCGTTGTCTTCCTAATTACATCCACAGGAATTTTGTCAGTGTGGAGCCGTGCTGCAGTCCCGCTTGTGTCGCTTTCCTGCCCACCGTTTGGCTGCTGTTGATTCCTGCTTCCTGGGCTGTTTTCCTCCCGACTAAGTTATTGCTGCTGTAGGGAAGGTGTCCCATTGCTCAGGGCTAGAGCGGAGGGGAGCGAAGGGGAAGTTTCTTGGGAAGCACTTCCATTGTGCTCGGAAAGAAAGTGGCTCAGTGTCCTCCTAATGCATCTCATCTCCCCTCTGCCCTCTCTCCCCTGCTAAGACTAGCCAGGTCTTGGGAGTTTCTTGCTGCATTAATTTACTAAACTAAAAAAAAAAAAAAGAGAGAAGGGAAAAAAATGAGGGGGAGGTGGAGAGAGGGAAGGCAAAGGGGAGGGGGCAACTCAGCCTCTCCACCATCCCAAGGCCCTCCTCTTAGCTGTGCTCATTGGTCTCGGGGCTGAAAAAAYTACTCTAGGATGTGGTTGGATAAACGCATGTTGTTCAGCAGAGGCCGTTAACCTTTAAAGCGCTGATACGTTTTGGTTTATTTCCATTTTTTTAACCCGAATTGCTGTCTTTTTGAAGAAGTCTCTGAAATCGTGTCCCTTGACAGGGCAAGCGAAACGTGCCTTAAATCTCCATCTCGTGGAAGATCTGCTTGGCTGGCAGCTGCTGTGTGTTGCTGCTGGCTTTTAAGGAACATCTCTGCGTTGTGTTTCTTTTGTTGTTTAACTTTGATTTATCGCTTTTTCCCCTTTTTCTCTTTATTTTGTTTGATTAGGGTTTTTTTGGTCTTTTGCATTTGGTTTTCCAAAGAGCTTTGGCAAACACCAGGGCCATCAAGGCCAGGGCAGGTAAGGAGCATTCAGCAGTTTCTTATCACAGCTCCAGCTGAGCTCGCAGGGTGCTGAGCTGGTGGTCGGGGAGGGAGGATGGGGCTCCTTGGTCACTTTGTTAGTGTCACTCAGCTCGGCTTCTCATCAGCTCCTGAGAATTGAGAAACTTAGCGCTCCTAAATAATCCAGGATTATTTTTTTTTTTTCCTCTTCTCTTTTGTCCCGCTGTAATGGGATTATTCTTCTTTAAGTTCTGTTTTGTTTACTTGTCCTGCGCTTTGCAAAACTCCCCACGGCAAAGATTGGCTTTTAACCCCTGTTTAGCTGCCTTTAATCTGTTCAGGGACGTTTCTTATCCCACGTGTAAGGGAGGAGGAGGATGACTGCTTTCTCCACTGCTATTGTAGCCACTCCAGGCTGGGAAATAACTAAGTTTTTCATCTCCCTTTGGGTTGCATCTCAAAGGATCTTACTGCCATRCTAAAATTCACCTGATGTTTTWRATCTTCTGCTTTCRTTTTGTTTTGTTTTTGTTTATTTGTTGTTTCGTTTTAAAGCAGTGTGTTTATGTAGTGAAGCAGACAGAAATATCCTTTGGGTCACCGTTCAGAAGAAAAGAAAGACCTGCTTGGCTTCTAGCCACTGGTACAGTGGGAATTTAATCGGATTTACTCCAGCTCCTGGGTCTCGGTGTCTGGATAGATTAATAACAGGCTCTGATTTCACCTCATGGAGATTCCTGGGGACGTGATTCCATGCAGCATTTCCTGCCTGCTGCTCGCTGGCTCCTTGCTGTCCCTTCTCTTCTGACATTTATCCCCACATGCATGAGCCTCTGTCACTGTGCTTTTCCAGCCCCCCGTGTGCTGACAGACCAGAGGAGGAGCTCCAGACTGAGTGTTAACAAGACCCACACAGCAGGAAAGAAATGGGCTTTCCCTGCTTCTTTTTACTGGGAAGCAGTACAAAGGGCAGGAAGCAGAATCGTCTCTTGGCATCTGTGGGTTAATTGTAGAGGCTTCTTGTTCCCTTAGAGATGGAAATGGAACTCTGTAGGAGATAGGAATGCCTCGTGTGATATTCCCCTTGCTTGCAAGTTTGATCTTTACACCAAAGGTCTCTGGGCTTTTCTCCTCTTGTTCCCACTTGCTGCCCTGGCCCTCTCTTGGGTCAGGGGAGCAGGGGGCCTGTGCTTAAGGTAAAAAAAAGCAGATAAATTTGTGTGTATATAGGATAAAGAGTCTTCTTGGCTGTTACTGTTGAAGGGTCTCAAAACTGCTTTTCCCAGGGAAGGAACTTCTCTGCTTTGCTGTCATCTCTCCTGGTGGTGATAAGTGACCGGGGGCCCAAGGACTCTGCTGCTGATACTCAAATATTTCTCCCTGCTGGAGAGGAACAGGAGTATTATTTGCTTTGACATTTGGAGAAATGGAGGAAAAACCAGGTTGCAACAGGAATTTGGAGCAGGTCTAGGCATTGAGGTGATTCAGACCAGGAGTAAAAATAAAATAAATGTGAATGTAAGGGATATGAGTTCCTCACGTTTTATCAGTATGTCCCCAAAAGTTACCCATACATTCTGCTTTACATTTTTGTCTCTGCTGTACTATCTCACTCTTAATTGTTTGCCTTGGTTCAGTGCCCTGTGCTGTGTGAACATGTCAGACCTTGGTCAGGATGATTTCTCAGGTCCTTGGGATTCAAATCCTCTGATTTAACCTCAGTGATTCCAGAAACAGCCTCACTGACACCCTTCTGTAATTTCTGTGTTCTCTACTTCCTGATGTTCTTTCATCTGTAGATATCTGTAATGAAGTTTCCCACATTTGTTCTCTACCATGCCAGATATTTAGATTTYCTTCTGTTCTCCAAGAAGRCAGATAAACTGCAAATAGGTCTGGGGATCGAATAATGGCTGGAAGTCAATTTTATCACTGTTACTTKAAGTCACCCTTGTCATCAGGTACTYCTCTCCCTGGGTCTGTCCTGGCTTCCTCTTGGRYCAGGTTTTAGCTTTCTGCTTGGTTTTGCTGCAGTGGTTGGTGATTTATTTTTTAGGGGCAAGGTTCACTGCCAGCTCTGCTGCTTTCCAAGCAGAGTCCAAATGGTTTTGAAAGGCGTTCGTCTTTCTCTGGTGGCACTTGTGCAAATTACAGAGTTGAAGATAACTTATCATTATGTCAAATGAGGCTCTTAAAATTAGAATGACCTGCTGCTGTGATCATCTTGTTCTTGTTTTTAGTTTCAAAGTAGATGAGTTGTAAAACTTGCTCATAGGTGAACTTGTCTGGGAAGGTTCTTTGTCATCTTCTCTCTGGGCTTTGAGCGATGGATTCTCTTCAATATAAGACACCACAAAGATAATGGTTTTAATTTGTTTTTCAGCACTGAACTAAAACTTGGGGACATCTGCTGGGAAGGGTGTGCATGAGGACTGAAAAAAGTCAGGGAATATCTGTTTCTCTCGTTTCCTTTACGTGGATCCTCCCTGATCCCTTCCCTTTGAACAATGATGCTTCCTGAGCATCACTGACTTGGGTTGTTTGTTTGGTCTTCACAAAAGCATCTTGCTTTTGCCCCTGTGTTTTAGGCAAAGAGTGCTGATGTAGGGCTGGGTTAGTAACGACAGCTCTACACTAAATTTACTGATAACTGTTTCTAAAAGTCCTAGAGGGAGGTGAAAGGTGCCAGTTGAAAATCTCAGCCGGGCTGTGCGAGCTAAGATGCTTACCTCACCTAAAATCCTTGCCTCGGGTGCAGAATCTCGTGCCTCAGGTGAAAGACAGAACAGAGAATTTAACGCATTTGCTAAGTTCCTTGTTTTTGCCTTGGGCTACCTATTTCTGTGCAGCTGGCTGAGCTAAACACTGTGACAGGTACAGGGCCTCTTTCATGCCCTCCCTCAGCTCAGTGTTCGCCCAGGGCTTGGACAAAATTCCCCCCCTGCCACCCCCAGGGGGGCTGCAAGGTTTCTTCAGCGAGCTCTGATTCCAGCAGGTTGTGTAATACAACTGATCCAGCAGCTGGAGAGAGGGATTAGCAAGGGTCACTCATGGGTTCAGCACAGGGACTTTGGCAGCTCTCAGCACTGACTTATCCTCTGCCAAATGTGAACAGAGGGAAGGCTCCTCTGTGATCAAGCTCACTTGATAAAGCTCCTCCTTTAACTGACTGCCACCATTAATGAATGGAATTCCTTGATTTTCCTAGATACCAATGATTAACTCCCTCTTGCACAGTGAGTGTTCTTACAGCATGTTGGAGAATCTTAGACCATGATTCTTTTTGCTCTAACTGCAAAGATTGCTTTTTCTGCCAGAACCAAAATTCTCTTCCCTCTTCAAAATATTAAGATCGTGATGGGGTTCTAGGGACTCTCCAGGCAGGCAGCTCCTGTGTCTACAGTTCAGACACAAAATTAGAATGTTACTGCTTSCMAGTTGTGCAGCATTGCTCTGTTGCTGCCATTGCTCTGTGCTGGCAAAGCCCAACGTTGCAAAGCTTTTGCAAATCCCTGCAAGCATCAGTGACCTGTATTTATTGAAGGGAATGAATGCAAAAAACTCAGAGTGTACTTTTTTTTTTGTAAAGATAACACTAGCTCTGATTTCCCCCCCCCCACCCCCCAAGCATCAGTGCAATTCTTCAGAGTGTTACCATGACTTTTTCCTTTGGACAGAAAGGGAAAAGAAACTCCAGCCTGTTCCTCATGTTGCACCACATTGGCATTTTTGTCTCCTGTCGC
>CADDXX010000346.1:841997-877014 GCA_902810485.1 Alauda arvensis | reverse complement strand
AGCCACTGTGGGGTCACTTCCATGGGGAGGTGACATCTGTGATTTCCAGGGATGGAGCTGGTGCCACGCTGGCTCCGTTCTCACTGGGGATGTTGCTGGCACCAAGGTCACCAAGGATGAAGCTGGTGGCACTGGGGAGAGACTTTTGGGAATGAGGTGATCCCAATTTAACCCTGCTGGGGCTGGGAAAAATGGCTGCATCCCTATGGTCAGAGCCACATCCATGAGGATGCTGCCCACATTCCAGAATTATGGGCAAAAGCTCAACCAGCCAAAAAAACTGCACCACAATCCCTCCCTGGCACCAGGGAATGGGATGGAAGCCCTGTTCTGCTCCCAACTCCAGGAATATTGAGGGGGGTAGGAACTCAAACTTGCCCCTCAGGAGAGGATCTGAGCCTTTTCCATACCCTAATTAAGCTCTGTTTGCCTCCTGGCACCTGCAGGGATGCAATTAACAATGATTTGGGAACTGCTATGAGGATGAAAAGGTTTTTTTCCAGGCAAAACATCACTGGTGGGAACATCTGGATGCTGAGCCCTGATTTTGGATGAGGGCCTGGAGTGCCAGGACAAGGGAGAACGGCTGCCCACTGCCAGAGGACAGGGTTAGATGGGATATTGGGAAAGAATTCCTGCCTGGGAGGGTGGTGAGGAACTGGAATGGAATTCMCAGAGATGCTGTGGCTGCTCCATCCCTGGAAGTGTCCAAGGCCAGGCTGGACAGAGCTTGGAKCAACCTGGRGTGGTGTAAGRTGTCCCTCACAGCAGAGGGTTGGAATTTGATGGCCTTGCAGGTCCCTTCCAACCCAAACCATTCCATGATTTGATATTCTCACCCCCCCAAACCACTTCAAAGACCTCCAGCCCAGCACCTTCTGCTGATCTTTGCAACATTTTCGCCACTCAACTTAAGCCTCCTTTCATTCACAAACTCCTGTTGGAAATGAGCCACATCCCAAGCTCTGAAATCTTTTTGTGGGGCAATTTTGGTGTAAAAGATGATAAAAATTAACAGAAATGTGATTTTACATGATTACACCCCGCTGGCATGGAGCAGGCCACACTGAGAGAAGACAACCCTAAGAAGGTCGCCCTGGTGCCACCCCAAATCCCTCTGGGATGGCTCCATGTGACAGYTCACAGACCACAAAGTCCACATGGGAATAAAAATCCATTTAATTTCCATAAACTCTGCAGCAAGGAGACAAAGACCCAACAAGTAAAAACCCCCACCTGCCTGCTGACACAGGGGCACAGCAGCTGAGGAACTCATTTAATTTACCTCTTCCAATAATTTGGCTAAGCACCCTAAAATTTCATCCAAATCAGGTGAGGAGCTGCTAAATTCCTATCAGGTGCCCCCAATATTGCAGTTTGGTGCTGGGAGCCTTCCCTGCTCCAACCTCAACTCACCCAAGTGCATCCTCCAGCCCCAGCCACCCCACAAACCCCTCGGGGAACACCTTAAACGCCCATCCCCGGTGCCTTAAGCTCCACGAGGATGCTCAGATGATGGTACCTGGTTCAGCAGGTCTCCGTGGTCCAGGTGTTCCCAGCTGTGATGGGAATGATGGAGGGGACTCTCTCTCGTGGATGCCACCCAAGTGTTTCCTTTCCCAACCCAGTGCCTGATGGAAGTTGTCTTTAAACCAGCCCCAAACCATCCTGGTTTAACAGGATCCTGTTTTAGTAGTGGGAAGGGGGTCACCAGCYTCTTCCAAGGTGGAATATTTCCCCTGCAGCACCTCAGGAGTGGTCCCTGTCCAGCTGGCTGTGCCCACCTCAGCCCTGCTCTGGGATTTGGGGATTTTTTCGGTGTAACATCCCCCATTATCCCAGGGATGCTGAGCAGGTCCTTCCCTTGCCCCTTCTCCCCACGGAATTGGGCAATTTGGATGGGGGGGCATCCACCCCCTTTCTGGCAGTGCCAGTGACCAGGGGCCACAAGGGACGTAAAAAATAGCACCTCCTAAATATATTTAGGTAAGGAACAACCCTGGAATTCGAGYTGTTGCACAAAAATCCCCTAAATTGTGACCCGCAGGTACCTGGGCTTCCTGATCCCCAGGGAATCACGGTCACAGAGGGGTGAGTGACACCTCCACTGCCATCCCCCTGGGACACCCGTGGTGTCCCCAGCTCTGTGACCAACCAGGGGTGGTTGGTAGCCAAAAAATGGGGGTTACCACTGCCCTAGGATTGGGGGCTGCGGCCGCGGTGCAGCCGCTGGGCCATGGAGATGAGGGAGCGCAGCTGCACCAGCTTCAGCGGCCCCACTTCGCGGGGGTCCTGYCCCTCCAGCCAGCGCAGCGCCGTCTCCAGACCCTGGATGGCTTCCCGAGCCGTGGGCAGCAAAGGATCCCCTCCTTCCCCACCCCTTTTGCCACCAGCYGCTTCCTCCTCCTCGTCCTCCTCCGCCCCGCAGCCCTCGGCGCCTTCCTCCTCGGCATCCTCGGCATCCTCATCCTCCTCCTCCGCACCCGGAGCGGCGTCATCCAAGTGCAACCAGTCGGACACTTCCTCGGGAGCCAAGCGCTTGAAGGCCAAGGCGGCCAGGTGGGTGAGGTCACTGAAGACCTTGCTGTCCCCTCCGCCTTCCTCCCCTGCCGCCGGGCTGTCCCCGTGCTCTTCCTCGCCGGGCTGGGGCTCGAAGGCGGCGCGCAGCCCCAGCAGCCAGCACTTCTCGATGGAGCCGGGCGGGATGAGATCCCAGGAGAGGCCAGCCAGGTACAACATGTCCTTGAGSAGGAAGGASCKCACGAAGTCSGCGGGGCCGCCGGGGCCGCCGCAGGACACGGCCAAGCGCAGCAATTCCCGCTTGTAGAGCTGCTTGAACGCCGACACCACCCCCTGCTCCAGCGGGGCCGGGATTCGGCCTCCCGCTCCGGCCAAGCCGCTCCCGGAGGGACCCTTGGCGAGGAAGAGAGCGCGGATGGAGCCGTCCGGAGTCTGGAGCGGCGGGGAATCCTCAGCCCCCGATGCCGCAGAGCGGGATGGAGCCGAGCTGAGCAGCAGCACGGCTCTCTGCTGCAGGCAGCTCCGCCGCAGGTACCGCTTGACCCCCGGCACGAAGTCCTCGAAGAACCAAGCCCGCAGCAGCGCCGGMGCCAGCCGGCACTCGGGGCTGTAGCGGTAGCAAGCCGGGAATTTCTCCTGGTTGTGATGCCGGAGGCTGGCGGGATCGCGGAGACCCCCGACCACCAAGGGCTTGAGTTTGTGGGAGCCGGTCAAGTTGGCGGCCAGCAGCACCGTGACGCGCTCGCCGCGGGCAGGACGCCTCGCCGCGATCCCAGCRGCGGGAAGAAGCTTCCAGAAGAGCCTGGTGATGTTGGCGTTGTAGATCTGCTCGTCCCCGTAGCCGCCGGCGTCGGGCAGGACCTCGGCGCGGGCGGCGGGAGCGCGCTCGGGCTCGGCGGGGAGCGCGCCCTCGCCGTAGATGCGCTGGCTGGAGATGCCGTGGCGCTTCTGCCAGCGCCAGAACCAGCCGTGGCTCGCCTTGAAGGTGCATTCGGGCCCGTAGATCTGCCGGGCGAAGGCTTCCGCCTGCGCCTGGATGAGGGGTCCGGAGAGCGGCACGCCGTGCTGGCGCAGGGCGAGGAACCAGGCGTAGACGGCGCGGTCGATCTCCTCCTCGTTGGCCAAGCGCATCTTCTTGCGCTGGGTGCCCACCTCGCCGCCGAGCTGCTCCAGGAACCAGCGGAGCTTCGCCTCGTCCTTCAGCCAGCCCCGGAGCGTGCCCCCCGGCACCCCGAAAGCCCGGCACACCGACGCCTGGCGCTCGCCCTTCTTCACCCTCTCGATGGCTTGGAGCTTGTCCTTGATGGAGTAGGCGCGGCGAAGCGACATCTTCACCGACACCCCCCCGGGTGATGCGCTGCTGCCTCCTCCACCTCCTCCTCCTCCTCCTCCTCCTGCCCGCCGCCCTCCCGCCATTCCCCCGCCCTCCTGCGGCTCCCACCCAGGCATGGAGCGACCCCCGTATCCATGGGAATGGGGAGCGCGTTATAACCGGGGAGGGATGCGGGGATGGGGTGGGGGGGGCGCGGCGGCGCCTTTGTCTCCGCTCCGGTCCCCCGCATGCGCGCACCCCGCCACAGCCACTAAGTGTCGCCGCTTCCCCCCCTTTTCATCGCCACGTTGGAGTCTTCCTCCTATCTCCAGCAGCGCCTTTGGGTTGTACCACTCTGAGAAAAGAGGGGAGCCCGCCACCCCGTTGCCCCCCCTTCACACGTCGCTTCCCCCCCCTTGAGCTGTTCCACTTGGCTTTCGCGGGAGGGAGAAGAGGTGCGCGGAGGGAGACAAAGCGCCGCACGCACAGCGCGGGGCTTCYTCCTCCCCGTAACTCCCTCCGTAAAATACAAGGGATCATCCCGGGAGAGGCCGGGAAATAGCGYGSGGGAAGCGGCGAGGTGGCGCRTCCCCCTTTTCTCAGAGTGGTACRACCCACGGGCGCTAGAGGAGGCACGAGGACGAATCCAACTTGGCTGGGAAAAGGGGGGGCTCCGCATCCTGATAGTTACGAGGGGCGTGGTTCGCGCATCCCGCTTCCACCCCCTCGTGATATTCCACTTGTTACTTTTATTGTGGGGGGGGACAAGCCCCTCGCTGTGGTACTCACATTGTCTCCCCACAGCGCACCCCCTTCGCCACCCCCCAGAGCGCCACGTGTGGTACGCGCCTCCCCCATAAGCCTCCGCGCGGCGCGAGCCGCCTCCTTTTACCCCGGCGGCGGCCGAAGGGAGCGGAGGGGCCTTCAGGGGTCAGYGGTGCTGGTGAGTCCTGGCTTCCAGCCCCTTGCAGCCCCTAGGAATCCTTATGTCCCCGCTTAGGATCCTTTATCCCTCTCCCTGAGCCTCGGTAACTGGAGTTTTGGGGGTCTCCGGAGCGTCCTTTACCCCTCTAGGGCGGGAGGTGGGGGGGGGCCCTCGTGATATTTGTGGGGAGGGGCTCAGGGGGCCCTTCAGGGTGTGTAGGGTTTCTTTATCAGCTCAGAATCCTCAAGAAGGAGGTTGTGGTCACTCCTTTTGTTCTCTTCAGGGCGCTTTTCCTGTGGAAAGAGGGATTTGGGGGTCGCCTCATAGGGAATGGGACCCCTGCTTTCACAGTGGTGGGAAGAGGGGAATTTTGGGGGCCCTTCCTTGTACAGGGTGGGGCTCTCATCCTGTTAAAGCCTCAGAAAAGGGGGTTTAGGYGAGGTTCTCCCATTGTCTTTAGGGTCCATTCCATTCCCCCAGAGTCCTGAGGGAGAAGATTTGGGGTGCTCTTGGTTTTTGGGATAACTTTTCCATGCTTAGAATCCTAGGGAATGCTGGGGTAACCACCCACTTTCCCCGTGGTTTTGGTCCCTTTTCCCTCAGTAGGTCTGGAAAGGGTCCCTAAGAGTTCTGAAGGAGATTTGGGGATGCCCTTGTTTCTTGGGATTACTTTCCCCACTTAAAATCCCAGGGAATGCTGTGRTGACACTCCCACTCCCAATGTTTTAGGTTCCTTTTCCCTTACAAGGTCTAGGAAGGGGTATGTGGGAGCCCCCACACATTCCCTGTGGGGTCTCTCCTCCCCTCACACCCCAAAAAAGAGGATGTGGGAGATCCCCTCATTATCTGGGTGATCCCTTTCCCCCTTTCAGGCACAGGGAAGGGGGGGTTTTAGGATTCTCCATGTCTTTGGGGTCCCTTTCCTTTCCCAGGATTTAGGAACTCTCTGTAACAGGTAAGGGGTGTGTGGACTCATGCTGGGGGGTCTTCCTAAACCTTTGTTTTCCACAGATTATGGGGGCATATTCCCTGTTTTTTGGAAATATTTCTGATAATTTAAAGCCTCACCTCCTCAAGTGTGGATTGGGTGGGAAAAGGGATCCATGTTATTCCTGCCCTGGTGGGGAGGGGAATTTAGGGATCCCACACATCCCCAACTGCTCCAGGTGCTTTGAGGATGTGCTTCTCCCCCCATTCCTGGGATTTTTTTTGTCCAGTCACTTTCTGCAAAGGGAAACTGGAGCTGCTGCCGCGTCCTGGCACGGAGCAGCTGATCCATCCCATATCCCAACCCCCTTGGCTGCCTTTCCAAACTTATCCCGGAGCTGGGAAACCTGGAAAAATCAGCTCKAGGTGCACCTGGGCTCTGCTTATCTCACCTGTCCCTCTTTTCCTCGTGCTGTTGTTCCCAAATTTCCGTCACCTTGGTGTGGTTTGCCCTCTCCCTGTTTTTGTTTTTTTTTTGATGCTCAGGAGGGAGGGATCCATTTCCAAACTATTTTGGGAACGGGCAGAGCCTGCTGTTGTGCTCCATGGGGTTTTTGAAGGATTACATTCCTGACTGAACTTGCTGAGGCTGCCGCATCGGCGCTCCCAGAAATCCCGTGTGGATTTGTTCTGTCGCATCCAGGTCACTGATGATTTGGAATTGATCTGGATGCCGATGTCCACAGTCCTTAGGGATGAGAAATTCCCTTTTCCAAGCTGTTTTGCTGTCATTCTTTCCTTTTCCAGGTGTATCCCATTTCTCCCTGACCTTCAGGTAGGATTTTCCCTCACCTGAGCTGCTCAATTCCCAACTCTTTTTTTCTCTGTTTCTCCTGAAGGTGACACATTCCCAGTCTTTCTTCTTCTGCTGATTACTCATATCTGTGATTATCTCATTAGGAATTTTCAGCTTGGAGCAGAAAGTTGTGTTTTTAGGCGATCAAGGATGGGAATTGTGCTGTTTTCCTGGAATGTGGAGCTTTGTCTCACAGTAAAAGTGTTAATAAGGGTCTGACTTAAGGAAGCGCCTATTTTAGGGCGTGAGACCAGCAGAAGAGCTAGTTTTAAAYAAAATAAAATTAAAATTGAATATTAGATATAAGTGTGTATATTTTGATTTATTTTGATTTCCCTGATGGTTCGTGAACTCATCCTGAATTTCCCAGGGTGACTTTTCCCAGCGGAGAACATTCCCAATACCACAGTGTGGTTATTAATCCTAGAACTTTGTGTTTAAGGAGGTAAAAATGCCAATTTTGGGTGGAAAATGTTGAAAGGTGATGGTTTGTGTGATTAAAATCCCTTTTTCCCAGATTCTTCCAGGAGAACTGATGGACACAGAAGAGAAATTACTTTTTCTTTTTCCAATTTTATCTTATCTAGAAACTTTATTTCCTGGGAAATTTGGGGTTTTTCAGGACTGAATGTGAGGTTTGGCTGCTTGGTTTGGAAGCAAAAAGGTGCTGCAGGAATGTTGGGAATCACCCAAAATTTGGGATCCTGAGTTCCATCAACACATGCCAGGATTGGGAATTCTCAGGCTGCTTGGATGGGAAAATCCTTTTGAATAATACCACAATAATGTTCCTTTCCTTCTTATTAAAATGAAAATAAACTCGTTTTCTGTGGTGTTGGTTCACAAACTTCATGGAATTCTGGGAAGTTCATCAGCGCCAAACTTCATTAAATATGCTGATTAATTAATCCATTAATTATTAATTGAAGGATTTAGCTGAGGAGCTGCTGCATCCATAGAAATTGGAATTTTTCTCTTAATTTTATCCTGTTTTTTTTAATGCTGTCATAGGAGCAAAAAAAGTAAGTACCTTCTAATTGTGTGCTTTTTTTGGGAATTCTGGAAAATCTGGGAATGTCAGCACTGGTGGGATGTTTATTAGACAAATTACTGCAGAGTTTTCTTGGAAATAATTATTTTTAAAGAGTTTTCTTAAATTAATTTCAGTTCTGTCAATTTGAGGGAATCTCATGGGAGTTCCTCATTATGGAATTCCTTCTCCATAATTCACCCCATCCATGAGGGCTGCAATTCCAGGGCTTGGAGCTGCATAAAAACTGGAGCAAAATCACTTCAAAATATTAAATAATGGGGGAAAATTATTTTTTTAAAYTTAATTTTTAAAAATTGGAATTTTAAATGTAGTTTTAAAAAATTTTAGATTTTTTTTTGTGCAAAATTGCACCATTTTAAAATTATTTTACTCATTTATTTACTATAATAAATTTATTTCTTTGTAAAGGTCCTAACAAGAAATTATTGCTCCATGAAATAAAAGAGAAAAACATAAAATAAATTTAAAAATTCAAAATAAGCTTTAGTTTTGAGTTTTTTCTTGAAATTCTGAACTGAAAACTCAATTTTTAACTGTTTTTAGCTAAATCAGTTTCCCAGCTCCAGGAGAAAAAAGAAAAATSTCCTTTTGCCATTCCTAATAATGTGCCTAATTGGACTCTTAATTAATATTTTAAASGCTACATATTTACATGTTTAAAGGCAAAAATTTAATTTAATAATACATAAATTTAAATGGAAATACTTAAGACCCAAAAAAAGGATTTATGTGTGAATTTTAAATGAAATTTTAAATTCATAGCAATAAATTTAAAATTAAAACMAATAAAATTTGAATTGAGTTTTAAATCTAAAATTTAAATTGAAATTTAAAGTTAAGCCTTGGACTTGAGGCTTCCAAAATCATCCAGGAATTCTTGGAATTACAAGTGCTTGAGGGTATTTCATCTATTTGGGMATTTTATTTGGCAGCCTGCCACAGGTTAATTTTTATTAATTAATTATTGAATTAACCACTTGTCCAGCTCCTGGGCAAGTTTAATTTGCCAATAACTTGAATTTTATCCCAAAATTAAATCCCAGTTTTTCCATAGCTGCATTTTATTAGGAGAATTCAGCCAGGAGTAAACAACAACTTCCAAAAACTCAAAAATTGGAGCCAGATTTCCCCAAGTTCTGCCTGAATGGGAATAAGTAACAAATAATTAATGATTAATCCACTAATTTGGAATAAAATCCCATAATTCCCAAGAATTTGAACGAAATCATGTGAGTTTTTTTCCTGCCTTTTGCCTTAAAATTTCGAATAACAGGGAGAATTGTTGGCAGGAATATTTTAGGAGGTTTCAGCCTCACCAAATTCCTTGGAGTTCAAACTTAGCCCAAAAAAAGGGAGAAATAAATGGAATATTTGCGCTTTTCCCCGGGAATATTAACGGATGAAAAAAAATCTCCTGCATGCCCTTGCTTTGCTCTGCTGCCACTACAGTTGTTGTGCTTATCTCTCCATGCTGCCCCTTTTKTTTCGGGAAGATGAGGACACGGAAAAATCCCTGCTCCACGGACAAAGCTTGGCTGGAAAAGCACCGGAACGGCGACGAAGCCGAGCGGGAAGCGCCGGAGCGGGAAGCGCCRGAGCCCGAGGCCATCAACGGCATCTGCCACGAGGATTCCATCGAGGGGGAATTCAAGGGGGACCTGAAGAARCCCAGGAATGGCAAAAAGCAGCGGAAACGGAAGCGCTCCCCGAAGCCCAAAGCTGCGGATTCCAAGCTGGAGGCGATCCTGGCGGGAATGTCGGCGGAGCGCGTGTGGTTTGACAAGCCCTTGTACGACCGCGCCGAGAGCGCCTACAGGAAAAAGCTAGCGGATTCCCAGAGCTGGGAATCGCCTGAGACTGGGAAAACGGCTCAGGAATCTCCTGCCGTGGCCAGGTCGAAACCCAGCCAAGATATTCCCAAGGCGAGGATGCTCCCGGCGTGTTCCCACGGGAACCTGGCTGCCTGTCACCACGTCRTCCAAGGGGTTTGGATCAACAAGCTTGACTTCGATAAGGCCGAGAGGGCGTTCATGGAAAAATCCCAGTTTTCCCTTCCTCCCAACGTCCTGGCCATCCCATCCACGTGGGCCAATCCCAGGCTGGGAACGCCGGATGAGGGCTATGGCACGGCCCTGCCCACTCCCGCCACTCCGGGCTTGGCTCCCGGCATTCCCAACTCTCCCGCGGCCTCCGTTCCCAGCTCCGACCAGCAGACGGTSAACGGGAAGCCGCAGATTTCCAACTGGGAAGTCCTGGCGTCCGAGGTGTGGCTGGAAAAGCCTCTCTACGATGACGCTGAGAAGAATTTTTACGAGAAGATGTTGGACGGGCACCCCGCGGATAAATCCCAGCGGCGGCAACGCGGCTGCCCGGGATCGTCCGAGAGCCACAACCTCGGGAAGCAAACGGGAATCGCCGCCGCCAACCCTCAGCTTCCCGATATTCCCGAGGAAAACCCCACCTGCTTTTTCCTGCACAAGGACAGCGAGCCTGTGTGGCTGAACAAGGTGACCTACGACAGGGCCGAATCCCGATATTTCGCCCTGGAAGCGGCCAGAGCAGCGGAGAAAACGGGGATCCAGGAATCTGCTGCGGGAAACCCGTCCCATGCGGCTGCTCCAAGCGTTCCCGAAACCAAGTAGGAGAAATTGGTTTGGGGGTAACGCCCATGCAAAAGAAACGGCCGGGTCAGGATTGAGCCGGAAGGAATTTGCATGTGGAGAAGACTGGGTGGATCACTGGAGATGATCCCGGTGGGCAGGGAGCAGGGGGGAAAATCCTTCAAGGAATTCCCTTTCTCCTGAGGAGTTCTGGTGGATGAAGGCYGTGTTTGTGTGGAGCTGGAGGTTTAAAGGCAGGGGTGGGAAGTGAGCTCAGTATCCTCATTTTTGCATGGATACAGCATCATCCTCCTTTCCATCCTCTCATTCCATATAAAAACCAGCATCATAACCAGTATCCAGCTTGAAGAAGGTCTGGAAATGACTGGAATACAATTTAGGGAATCACTCTGGTGGGAGCATGTGCTGTAGTTTGGCTTTTTTGAGGGAGTTTGTGTTCAGTCTGTTACTTTTTGGAATGCCCTTGGATCCTCTCCAAAGGCAGAGCTGAGGTAGAGATGGATATTCCTGGAAAAAAAGACTTTTGGAGCATCCATCCTCATTTCTGACACTTCTGATCCATGAGTGTTGTTGGGATTTGTTGGAAAGCTTTTAGGATCTTTGTGTCAAGGGATTTAGGGGGTTAAATGCTTTCACCTGGTCCTGTTTGGGATCATTTCCTCTTTAGCTGGTCAGAACTGGATATTTGGGAAAATCCGTGTCTCTGTGAAAATGTGGGATAAATTTGTATTTGGGATTTTCTGYGAATGATCCTGGTTGGAATTGCAGCAGGTCCTGTGGTTTTCCTGCAGCTCCTGTGGCTGGTGGCCTCTGGTCTCTTCCAAGTGTGTAGATAAGAGGGGATTTGACTTCAGGAAAATAGGTTTTTTTGCTTCTGTGGAAGTGTTTTATGGAAAACTGGGATTTGGGATGATGAGGAGAGGCTTTGTGGAGCCTGCTCCAGTTGTAATTTTCTTGTGCTGCTCTCCACCTCCTCAAAGTTCTGCCGGCTCTGTCCCTGTCCCTTGCTCTCTTCCTCTTTTTCGAGGGCTCTGTTTCCCTTCAAATTAGAAATTTAATCCACCTTTGGAAGCTGTTCCAGACAAATCCCCCACTTCCCAGCAGGATTTGGGGTGTTCTGTGCTGTTTTTCCCATGTMGTGCCAGGTCTGTTCCTTCCAAGTGTTGCTGATTTTTCTCAAAAGATTTCCCAGAGAACTTGTGGCTGCCCCATCCCTGGAAATCTCCAGGGAAAAGTTGGATGAGGYTTGGAGCAACCTGAGATAATGGGAGGTGTCCCATGGCAGGGGGCTGGAACTAAATCATCTTTTCTTTTTTTCCAACCCAATCCATTCCATGATTTCTGTTCCCTTTTTATTCTCCTACACAAGACATTTTCCTTAGCATGAACTAGAAAATCCTGGTTTTTTGGGGTTTTTTTAATGGAATAAAGTCTGGATCAGCTGATTCATCCCATCCCCGCTCCATGCCCAGGTCAGGCAGGTGGGTCATTAATCTGTCCTGCTTCTTTAAGAGGATCCTGGATGCTTTAATCCACAACCAAGCCGAGCTGCAGGCACAGAAACAGCTCCTGAACCCTCAATCCTTGCGGGAATTCACTTCTTGTGGATATTTTCCCCCCTCCTCTTCCCAGGAAAATGGCTGTGGATTGCTTCCTGCACGACAAGGTCTGGTTYGACAAGTACAAGTACGACGATGCCGAGCGAAGGTTCTACGAGCAGATGAACGGCCCCATGGGCRGCCCCTCCCGCCAGCAGGTAATTCCCAATCCCAGCAATTCCAGAGGAAGTCAGAGGACTTGATCCACCTGGATTTTTGTGGGATTTCCTCTCTTGGTGCTTTTTTTTTTCCCCAAGTCTCCCTGGAGCTCTCTAAAGTGTTTATGACCCATTTTGGGGTTTATTTTTTTTTTCCTCGTAGTTTTCTGTGGAATCGGAAGGATTTGATCCCAAACAACTTGGGACCTCAGGTGCCCTTGTAGCACTCCTAGCTTCCAGCAGTTATCCTTAATTTTTCCAGGCTGCTGGGATCAATTTCAGCTGGAAATCCCCAATTTTATTGGCAAAGAGCATTCCTGTCCCCATTCATCCAGGGAAAACGCTGCTTTTGCTTCCATTTTGGAGCAGTCCTTTGGGATATTCCAAGGGAACACAAACCTAAAGTTTAAACAGTGGCACCACAGCTCCAAAGATTTTTTTTTGGGTGGGGGGTGGAATTTTTTTATCCCTCTCTTTGTATTCCTGGAAATATTCCAGGTGTTCCAGTGGAAGACTGTTCGTGGTACTGGTGAGTTGGGGAAGGGGGGGAAGCATGATCCTGCTGAGCTGAAATATTCCCAGCTTCAATCATCCCAAAATCATTCCTGTTCCAAGGTTCAGAGCTTTCCTAACCTCTTCCTGCTCCTAATTGCTTGTGCCTTTGGAATGCTGAGTGTTCAGTGCCTCTTTCCAGGTGTTTGCAGGGAAGCTTTTTGCTGAAATTTTTAACTTTTAGGCATGTTCCAGCTATTCCTGCTGCCCATCCTGGCTTAGGTGCTGGCACAGCACCTGGGAGATCAGGAATTAAAAAAAAATTGGGAGTTCTGGATGAATGCTGGAAGTAGGTTTTGGAGGGAAAACCTCTTGGAACAGTTCTGTTTTAAGGCACATCAGGAGCTTCCAGTGAAGSAGTTTGGCCTGGGAGAGGTGGTTTGATGTTTGGAGATCCTGCAGGAATTTATCAGCCACTTCCCCTATGGAAAAATATCCTTTAAACCTCCTTGGAAGCAGCAGGAAGTGGGGCCCACCTGGATGTGTCCAGGCTGTTTTTCCTTTTTCTGTTTCACTCAGGATTTGGGGGGTTTGTGGGGAATTTCACATCTCAGATGTTGCTGGTGGGGGTTGCAGTCTGGGAAAGGCAAGGAGTGGACAGATCATGGAATTGCCAGGGAGGGAATCTTGAAATCCAGGCTTAAGGCATGGCAGCAGGAGCATAGGGAAAAAAAATTCCTGGTGTTCTGGGTCCCACCTCTCTGGGTAGAGCAGAGTCAGGGTTGTCACTTCCTKCCTGAACTCAGGTAATATTATGGAAAAATCCTGCCGGAGGTTGGGTTTTTTAAGGAGTTCTGGAGTCACTCCAACCCTCTGGCAGCTTCCCAAACTTTTCAGGGTAATCATAGGGAATTTAAAAGCTCTTTGACTGGATGATCCTTCTGGACACCTGACCAGGGATTGCCCGATTTAGCCCCAACCCTTACGGCAAAAAAATCGCTGAATCACGGAAAGGACAATTCCCGATTTTCCCAATTCCCTCACTCTTCCTTCCTTCCATTGTGGTTTTTTTTCTTTTTTTAACTTCCCTGATGAATTTTTTTACCCCCCTGTGTTTTAATCTTTTTTTTTWAAAAAGAAACTCTTGGTTCTTTCTGCGCTGTTTGCAGGAGAACGGAGCCAGCACGATCCTCCGCGACATTGCCAGAGCCAGGGAGAATATCCAGAAATCGCTGGCCGGAGTGAGTACCCAAGCTCTCACCAGCTGGCTGCCTGCATCCCATTTTTTATTTTTTTTATTATTATTATTATTTTTATGGAATTCTGATCCCTTAGATCATTTGGCTTCTTGGTTGGAAGTTGGAGGAGAAGACCAAGGTGTGCAGCGCCGTGTGCCACCGGCTCGGCCGCGTCCCCGCGCGCTGCTCGCCCGCAGCGCTGCCAAAACTTTGGATTTGGGTTAAAAGAATTCCCTGAATTGGGCTTTTCCTTCATTCCCCCTTTTTTTAAACTTTTTTTCTTTCGTTCTGGTGGGATATTCCCATGGGTTTTAATCAGCAGGTTCCAGCTGGCTGAGTGYGTGGCTCCTTTTTTGGGATACACCGGGCTGCCACCTTCTCTTCCCTGTTTTGCTTCCTGTTCAGCAAAAAATGTGCAAAAAAAAAACAAAAGTGGAAATTTCCAAAAAAATCCCATGGAATTTTCCAATTAAAAAAAAAAAAGGTGTTTTCCATCTGCTGCATCCAGGGATTTCAGCTTGGCTACAAGCTCGGAGCATCCTGGAGGAGCTCAGGAATGCACTTTGTGGAGGTGTTTTTTGTGCTGAGTGCAGACAAGAGCATTAAAACAAAAAAATCTTCATTTTTATAAAAAGAATGAGTGGTTTTATGGGAAAGAAAAACCCATGGAATACAGCCCCAGGTGTCTTTTGATTTCCTGCCTCTGCAGTGGGACTCCCAAAGGAATCCATCCATTATTTGGCCTCATAATTCCCTGTTGGAATGTTTAGCACCCTCAGTTTCTGTCTTTGATCAGTCCAATATCAGGGAGCAACAAGGAATTCTCCCTTTCCCAAGGGGAATATTCCATATTCCTCCTTACTCCAGCAGAAAAAAGCCAGACATTTGGGATGAATATAAGGAATCAGGATTTCAGCCAACAGCTTAAGGAAAAATTTTCCTGAACTGGCTCATTTTATAAAAAAAATTATGGATAAAGGAGGTCCCCATCCCAAACAGAGTGAAAAATTCCTTTGGGAAGARCTTTTGGAATTGGGCAAGGGGCAGAGAATCTAAACCCAAATCACCTGGAAGTGCTGTTTATCCTCATTTTCCAGAGTGTTTTGCCATAGATGGGGAATTTCTTTCCTGACTCCTGTTAAAGAGCTTTTTTTTGGGAGAGAATCCCAGAACTTTAGATCATCCAGGTGCTGTAAAAGGGGAACTGCTAAAGCAACAGCCCAAAGCCAGGACAGGAATTTTGGGATATAAATTGTTTGGAGACTTTTTTGAGGATTAGTGCTGGATGTAAAAAAATTCCTGTGCTAGGTATTTTATGTTCCTGGGAGAGGGGTTGGATCTTCCACGTGGCTAAAAAATAGTTGGAATATTCCTCCAGGATCATCATTAATCTTGGATAACCAGGCTTGACTTGAGAACATTCCTAGACTCCTTCCTTGCATTCCCAAACCCCAAATTTACCCTGCGTGATCCAGAGAAAAGAAAATCCCAGGATTTTTGTCTTTCCTTYCTCCAGAGTTACTGTCAGGGGTCTYAGGATGTGGCAAGGGAAGAGTTGGCTGTGAAAAGATGGGGAAATGGGAGTTTTCCCTTTTTGCTGGGAATTTCAGGCTGGGATTGTGTCAAAGTGTAGGAATGAGCACTTGGAATATGAKGAGAGTCTGGAGTTCCTTGATTATGAGGAAAAGCTGGAATTAGAACCGGAAATTCTACCTGAACATCAGGAAAAATTTCATTGTCTCTGATACTTAAAATGTATTTTAGGGATTCAAACTTCAGGGAATAACAGATTCCCTGTTATTATATCCCTGTTTATATCCCAAGTTGTTCAGCTGAAGTCCTGTTTTGTACCCTTCCTAATTCCCAGGGATTTGATTCGTTTGGATAATGAAGTTTATGCACAATTCCAACTTTCCCAAGCACTTCAGCTCTCCCAAAATGTTTGAGATAGGCTGCAGCTCTAAGGGGGGTTCAGCACAAAAATTATAGCTAAAAAAGAAAGGATTTTAGGGTTTTATACAAGAGTGCAGAAGAAGAGACGGAAGTGATGCTGTGGAACTCCCCACCGTTGGAATTTTGGCTTCTTATCCCTGATGAAATTCATGGATACTCGTATGGAGCTGGAAGTTGGAAGATGGAATGTTTTTTTTTGTGTGCTGTTATGGAGGTGTGGTGTCCACATTCCCAAAGCTTGGAGTCCTCAGGGAAGATCCCACAGTCCCRTAAAGGCAGTTTTTCCATCATTTTTGAGGATTTGGGACATGGTTGTGCCTCTTGCATTGTGTTATGGGCTCCAGTTAAGATCTCTTGATTGCTTCAGCTTGGGTCAGGAATCCCTTGCTCTTCTTCCCTCTTTTTTTCCTGAGGAATTATTATTGACAGGGAAGAAAAAATCTCCTCTCCCTGTGCTGGTGCTGCTGGGGCACCTCCAATCCTGGGATCAGGCTCTCATGGCAAGGAGGACATTGAGGGGCTGGAGTGTTTCCAGGGAAAGGAACGGATTGGGAAAGGTCTGGAACACCAGGAGCAAATGTGGGAGCTGGGAGGGCTCAGCTTGGAGGAAAAAAAAAAGGAGGTTCAGGGGGAACCTTCTCACTTCCACAAATCCCTGAGAGGATTCTGAAGTGGGAATCGGGATCTATTCCCAAGGAATGAGGGGCAGGATGAGAGGAAACCATCAGAGGGGAGAATTAGCTGGAATATTAGGAGAATTCCTCATGGAAAGGGCTGTCCAGCCCTGGCACAGAGGTGGACTCCCCATCCCAGGAGGGATCTAACATCCCTATGGATGTGGCACTTAGGGACAGATGTGGCACTTGGGGACGTGCTCGGTGCTGGCCTTGGTTGGAATTCCAGTCCGTGTTGGACTCCATGGGCTCAGAGGGATTTTCCCACCTCTGTAATTCCATGATTTCCATCCTTGGAGCATCAGGGCTGGCATGGTGTGACGAGCCCACGGCGCTGCATGAGCTCCCTGCAGACACAGAGAAGATCCCAGAATTCCTGGGGGAATGTTCGTGTGCAGTGCAAGGCTGCTTCCCACCGCTCCATAACTYTCCTTTGCATGCAGCTCCTCCCTGTGCTTGAGTTCCCCCTCTGGAATTGTGGAACCCTTTCCCATCTTCCCAAACTTTTTCCCATCCYGCAGCAGAAGACACCTGCTCGGAGCAAGGAAGCTCCTTGTGCCCGTCCCAAGAAACAGTCGGGACGCTCCGCTGTAAGTGGGCTGTGCCTGTGGAAAAATGGGAGAGGATTTGGTGGGATGAGGCCTGGAGCGAGTTCTCCTTCCTCAGGGTTTGTCCTTTGGCACTGGGATAAACCTGGATTATGGGATGTGACAGCAGGGAGTTGTCCCAGCTCYGTGTCCAGGGATCTGCACTCACCTTCCTGAGCCTGAATCCACAACTGAGGCATCAGAGATGGGATTTTTCCCTGCTCTTTTCATATTTTCCAGCCTCATCCCTGGAAGTGTCCAAGGCCAGGCTGGACAGGGCTTGGAGCAGCCTGGGATAGTGGAACTTGCTGGTCTGGATGATCCTTAAAATCCCTTCCAACCCAAACCATTCCATGATTCCGGCCTTTCCTTGTGCCTCATTTTATCCCTGCTTTTCCCTCTTTCCATCTTACTTGACTGCTGAGATTCCACACTGGMATGAAAGGGAATAAATTATTCTCTCTTCTTTTCATAGAAATGACAATTCAAGGGCAAATCCTGTTATTTTCTTTCCCTTTGCTGCCTGGAATTGATGGATAAGGAACCTCTTTAACATAAAAAAAAAAAAACAAACTCTTTCTTTTCTTTTCTGCTGTCAAAAAAATCTGTTGGAAACCAGAGTTGGAATAATTATTCCCTCAGGATRTGTTAAAGCAGATTGAAATTGTTAAGAGAGGAATTAAAGGCTGGGCTGGGGAAGGTGGGAGTGCAGAATTCCTGGGATCTTTCCAGCTTTCCCAGTGTTACCTTAGGCAGGTCATTCCTGTCCCTCAGTGGGYTGGGAGAGGAGACCAAGGCACTGCACGATTTTTGGGGGGCTTGGTGTGAAATTTTACGTGGTTTTGGTGGCATTTGGGAATCTGAGAGTGGGAAAAGTTGATTTTATCCTTTGCTCCTTGATGCCAGCTGAAATTCCTCAGGATTTAGCCCGTGCTTCATTYTGTAGAGCTGCTCCATTGGTTTCTRTCCTGATTTAGAGAAAATTCCCTTGGTTTTAGTTCAGCTCCTGAACTTCCTCCCTCCCTGAAGACACGACTCTGCTTTGCTTCATGGATTTTTAGGGAGGAGGGGAAACAACTCCATTTCATCCCACTTTTCCTCATTGCAGAGTGCAAGCACATCCTCCCCTGGGCCTGCTGGTGACCARAATGAGCTCCTGTCCCGAATTTCCCACCTGGAGGTGGAAAACCAGAACCTCCGCAGTGGTGAGTGGGAGAACTCCTTGTCCTGGCTGGAGACCTAATGTGCAACTGGGAATTTGAGGTCATTTTTCCTATTTTTTCCCCTCCTTTTCCCAGTTGTTGCTGACCTCCAGATGGCCATTTTCAAGCTGGAAAGCCGCCTGAACGCTCTGGAGAAATCCTCAACTTCCCACCAGCCCTCAGCTGTTCCTCCAACCCAGGTGAGCCTTGGAAAAAAGCTGGGATTTTTTTCTCTAGGAATTAYAACCAAAGATCCATGTGGATAAACGTCCTCTTTTGATAAATCCATATAAATCATATAAATGGGGATTGTTTGGTGTCCTGAGCAGTGGAGATTCCCATCCCTGAGCTTTTTTGTGGCTGCTCTGCTCCAACTCCAGGTTTAATTTTCCCCTCTTTTTTTTTTTTTTCCCTTAAAAAAACCCTCGGATCTGGTGAAGAAAGTGGAACCCTTCAGCGTTCCCTCCAAAAAAGTGGAGCTCCCRGCCAAGAAAGCTGAGCCAGCTGCTGCTGAGGAGGATGAGGATGATGACATTGACCTTTTTGGGAGTGACGATGAGGAGGAAGACCAGGAAGCCGCCAAGGTGCGGGAGGAGCGGCTCCGGCAGTACGCGGAGAAGAAGGCCAAGAAGCCGGGGCTCATCGCCAAGTCTTCCATCCTGCTGGATGTGAAGCCAGTGAGTGGCAGATTTTGGGATTTGGGAGCTCTGGGAAGTGAGGCTGGGAATCTTCTCTCGTCCAAGTGTGGATGGTGGTGGCACCTGCGGAATTCCAAGCAAGGGCTCGGAGCTGGGTGGGATTTGTTGGGGTGGAAGCCTGGAATGGGTTGGGACCTTAAATCCCATCTCATTCCATAAGCAGGGACACTTTTGACTATCCCAGCTTGCTCCAACCTGGCCTTGGATTCATCCAGGGATGGGGCAGCCACAGCTTCTCTGGGAATTCTATTCCAGGGCCTCACCAGCCTCCCAGAGAGGAACTTCCCAATATCCCATCTAATCTCACCCTATTCCAGTTTAAAACCACTCCCCTTGTCCAAAGTCCCTCTCCAGCTCTCTTGGATCTCATTGAGGTGCTGGAAGGGGCTCCAACATCTTCTGGAGGCTTCTCCACCCAAGGGCACTTTGAATCAGTTGTGGCATTCCCAGAGGTACCCCTTGGAGCTGCTGCTGATCCCCCAGGAAAACACTAAAACCTCCCCAATTCCCACTTTTCCAGTGGGACGAYGAGACCGACATGGCCAAGATGGAGGAGTGTGTGCGGTCCATCCACATGGATGGGTTGGTGTGGGGAGCCTCCAAACTGGTCCCAGTTGGATATGGCATCAAGAAACTCCAAATCCAGTGCGTGGTGGAGGACGAGAAAGTGGGGACAGACATCCTGGAGGAGGAGATCACCAAGTTTGAGGACTATGTAAGTCTTGGGATGGGATTTTGGAAGGGCCTGGAACCCATGGGAGGAGGGGGGGTTCACTCAGGTGTGTTTTCCTGGGAACACCTGGATGACTCCAGCTTTTGTCCCCTTCCAGGTGCAGAGCGTGGACATTGCTGCTTTTAACAAGATTTAGAAGGAAAAACTGTATCCCCTTCCTCTGAACCTGGAACTAATAAAGATGAACGTTGGGAGTGCATGTTGGCTCCGTGGGTTTTTCCCTCGGGTGCRGCTTCTCCAGAGGGATTTGGTGGGAGATTTTGGGATATTTGAGCAACCTGGGCTTAGTGGAAGGTGTCCCTGCCCATGGCAGGGGATTGGAATGAGGGATTTTTAAGGTCTCTTCCAACCTAAACCATTCCATGATTTCCCCAGCCTTCACGGAAGGAAAGATCTCAAGMCATGGACCTGAATTTTGGGGTTGGAATGAAGGCTTTGGGGTGCTTCCAGTCACCTTTCCCAAGGTTTRGAGACCCCAATCACTCCCTACAAAAAACCAGGATAAATAACCAGGAAGCATCCAGGAATTGCTGGTTTGGGATGGGTTTCATCCCTCTTTTCCCACTGACTCCTTGCCCGGGTCACTTCAGCTGAGCGTGGCCTGGCAAGGGGACAGGTGACATTCCTGRCTTGGGGAACACGAGGTCTGTCCCCGTGCCAGAGTCCAAGGTCTGGGGCCACCMARGGSCACGGGAAGCTCCATGGGATTGTGCTGCGAGATTGTCCCTTGTCCTGGTGGGGCCASTCACTTGATASGTGACACGTGTCCCTCGCAGTGCTSSGAGTGCCACTTGTCCCCTGTGCTGCCATCCCGAGTCCCTGCTGCTCCAGGTGCTGGCACAGCAGGTGCCACGTGTGCCCTCCGTGTCCCATTTCTGTCATGTCACCACCACCCACGTGTCCCCCGTGTGTGCTGCCATCCCCGGTGCCCTGTGTCCCTCCATGGGGCCACCATCTCCTGTGCCCAGTGTCCTCCATGTGCTGCCATCCCCGGTGTCCTGTGTCCCTCCATGGGGCCACCATCCCTGTGCCCAGTGTCCTCCGTGTGCTGCCATCCCCTGTGCCCAGTGTCCTGCGTGTGTTGCCATCCCTGTCCCGTGTCCCCTATGTCACCATCTCTGTGCTGCCATCCCTGGTGCCCTGTCCCCGTTGTCCCACGTGTCCCACTGTCCCTGTACCCTCCCTCTGCTGCTATCCGGGTGTCCCCCTTGTGCTGCATCCACCGGGCGCTGCCACCCCGCCTTGTCAAGCTGTGTCGCCAACCCTTGTCCCCCTTGCGCTGCCCTCCCCGCTGCCCCGCGTCCCTTCACCCCCCGTGCTTCCGTATCGCTCCCGCTTTCCCCCGCTCCTCCCCGGTCCCTCCCCGCGTCCCCTCCCCTGTGGCCGTGTCCCCGCCCCGCCATGGCGCCGCTGGCGGACCTGTACCAGGTGTCCATGGCCTACGGGCACTGGCGGGCCGGGCGRCACCGAGCCCCGGCCGCCGCCGAGCTCTTCTTCCGCCGCCCGCCCTTCCGCGGCTCCTTCGCGCTCGGCGCCGGCCTGGCCGAGGGGCTGCGGGGGCTCCGAGCCTTCCGCTTCTCCGCTGCCGGTGCGTGGCGACAGCGGGGGACAGGGTGGCGGGAGAGAGGGACCGTCACTTCGGTGGGAACAACTCCAGGGAGCAGGGCGGGACAGAGGGGACGATGAGGAAGGGACGGGAGAAGCGTCGTGGAGAAGGGGTCCGAGGGGGAGGGAGAAGGGGAGCGACTCAAGGGGACAGCGGGGACAGGAGGGGACCGGGGGAAGGGTGAGAAGTGACGGGAGAAGCGTTGTGGGGAGCGGTGGTGGGAGAGGGAGAAGGGAATCTTGCCAAGGGAGGCTTTGGAACAACTCCAGGGGACAGGAGGGGACAGGGTAGAGGATGAGGAAGGGGCAGCGGGGAGTGGTGGGAGGGACGCGGGGGAAAGGGGGGAAATTCCCCCCAGGGAAGGATGGGGGAACAACTCAAGGGGACTTGTAAGGGACATCCAGGGGTGTCTGGGGACTTTTCAGGGGGACTCAAGGGGGACAGAGACATCTCTCAGAGTGATCTGCGGATGGGAACACATCAGGGGGACTTGGGGAGGACAGGGACGTCTCTCAGAGGGACCTGGGGAACTGGGGATGTGTGGTGGAGGAGAGGAACAGAATTTGGGGGGGACTTGGGGGACAGGGGAACCTCCCTGGGGGACTGCAGGGGATCAGGATAACTTGTAAAGGGACAGGAACATCCCTCAGAGGGACTTAGGGGACAGRGAGACCCTTCAGGGGACACAGGACAGGGATGGACACAAAGAGCCCTCAGGGAAACTCCTGAGATGTCCCTCCGAGGGGACTTGGGCCACCCCATCCTGTCTCGCTCCGTGCTGGAGGTGCTGTCACCCCCCTGTCCGTGGGAGGCTGGGTGTCCCCTCCCACCTCCCCCCGTGTCCCTCATCCCTGGTGTCACCGCGCTGTCCCCGCAGATGTCGCGTACCTGCGCTCTGTCCTGCCCAGCACCACCGAGGACGCCTTCTTTGACTACCTGGCCACCCTGGACGCCTCCGAGGTGACCGTCACCGCCGTTCCTGAGGGCTCCGTCGTCTTTCCCAGGGTGGGACCCCCCTTCCATCTTCTTTCCTGACCATCCCACCTCTCCCAGCTCCCCTTTTCCTGGAACCTGGGATCCCCAGGAACGCCAATCCTGCTTTTCCCAGCGCCCCCCTTTTCCCTGACCCTGGGAGCTCCTGGACCCCCATTCCTGCCTTCCCAATCCCTCCCCCTTTCCTCGACACCAGRGATCCCTTGAACCCCCATCCTGACCATCCTGCATGTCCTCACCCTGTGACCCCCTTCTCCTTCACRCTGGGAATCCCTGGAACCCCTTTCCTGGGCACAGGGACAATCTGGACCCTCATTCCTGGGCAATAGGGTCCCYCTGCACCCCCTTCCCTGGCACTGGAATCCTCTTGTATTCCCTTTTCCTTCACCAATATCCCCCTGCATCCCCTTTCCTGACCATCCCACCTCTCCCAGGCCCAGACCTTCCCTTTTCCTTGACTCTGGGATCCCCCRGACCCCCAYTCCTGCCTTTCCCAGCTCCTCTCTGCTCCAGAGGGACCGGGATGTCACCACTGTTCCCACAGGTGCCGTTCCTGCAGGTGAAGGGGCCTCTCCTGGTGGTGCAGCTGCTGGAGACCACCTTGCTGTGCCTGGTCAACTACGCCAGGTATTYTGTGATGGGGATGATCCCAAAGCCCCTGGAAGATGGAGAGGGGCAGGGAAAAGGGAGTGCAGCACCCCCTAATCCAGAGGGAGATGTGAARGTCAGGGACATCCCAGTCTTAGGTGTCCTATGACCCCAACAATTCCCCTACTGGAATTTAATGCTGGAATTCTACCAGTTGAATTTAACTGCTGGAGGGTGTCCCAGTGTCCCCCCAAATTTTCCTGAGGGCTTTCCATGTACAGCCCACCTTGTGGTCCCCTGAAGGGTCTCTCTGTCCCCAAGGTTCTTCTGAAGGATGTCCTGATCCCTGACAGGTCACCCTTAAGATCTCCCTGTCTTTCAAGTCCCCTTGGTCAGCTCCACCTTGTCCCATGGTGATCCCTGCCTTGTCCAAGCAGAGAGGATCCCAAAGCCTCTTCCCCTTGGCTGTGCTGGCTCTGTGTGACCCTGTCCCCTTTTGTCCCCCCAGCCTGGTGGCCACCAACGCCGCCAGATTCCGTCTCCTGGCGGGCCCGGACGTGAAGCTGATGGAGATGGGGCTGCGCCGCGCGCAGGGCCCGGACGGAGCCCTCTCGGCATCCAAATATTCCTACATCGGGGGTGAGTCCCACCCCACTGCGCCCGGTGCCACCGCGGCCCTGCCGTCACCTGGGTGTCCCCCCCGTTGTCCCTCCTCGCAGGCTTCGACTGCACCAGCAACATCCTGGCGGGAAAACTCTACGGAATTCCCGTGCGCGGCACCATCGCCCACTCCTTCGTCATGTCCTTCAGGTGCCTGGAGGAGGTGCAGCCACGGGTGAGCGGCGCCTGGGGCGGGAATGGGATGGGAATGGGGATGAGGGTGGGATGGGGATAGGGATGGGAGTGCAGGTGAGGGTGGGATGGGGATAGGGATCTTATGGGGGTGGGGATGGAGGGGGTGATAGGAATGGAGATGGGAATGGGTTGGGGTGGGATAGGGCTGGGGATTGGATGGGTAGGGATTGAATAGGTTGGGGATGGGATGTGGATGAAAATAGGATATGGGTGTGACTGGGATGGGGAGAGGGATGGGCAGAGAGAAGTGGGATGGGGATGGGGTGTGGATGAAAATGGGGTATGGGTGTGATTGGGATGGGGATAGGAATGGGCAGAGAGAAGTGGGATGGGGATGGGATGTGGATGAAAATGGGATTATGGGTATGATTGGGATGGGCAGAGGGAAGTGGGATGGGGATGGGATGTGGATGAGGATGGGATAYGGKTGTGRTTRGGATGGRGATAGGGATGGGCAGAGAGAAGTGGGATGGGTTTGTATGGAGTTAGGGATGGGAGGAGATGGAATAGGGATGGCATAAGGTGGGATGGAGGTGGGGATGGGAGGGGAGTGAGGATGTGGGTAGGGGTGAGGAATGGGATGTGGGATGAGGATGGGATGAGGATGGGAATGCAGGCAGGGATTAGAGTGGGATGGATATGGAATGAAACGCTCCACCTGTTCCCACACTCCTGGCACCTGGGATAATGCCCCAGGCTGTGCAAATCCCGTGTTCCCCTGGCAGGAGCTGCCGCCTCGGGCTGGAGGAGATCCCGTGGATCTGGCAGGCCTGGCCGTGTCCTGGCTGCAGAGGGTTTGTGACCTGCTCCAGACTCCTCCCAGCAAGGCCAACCAGGGAGAGCTGGCTGCCTTCGTGTCCTACGCTGTCACCTTCCCCTGTGACTTCCAGGGATTGCTGGACACCTACTGCGTCAGGAGGTGAGGACACCAGGACTTTGCCACYGTGGCACAGGGGTCGGATGTGTCCCTTGTCTTTGGTGGCCTTGAAGTAGGAATGTTGTCTGGTGCAGGGCTTGGAAACGCTGCTGGATCCACCCTGGACCCGTGTCCCACTTGTCATTAACGCTTTCCTTGCCCGTGCCAGGAGTGGTTTGCCCAATTTCTGTGCCGTGGCCTTGGCACTGCACCAGCTGGGATACCAGGCCATCGGAGTGCGCCTGGACAGCGGGGACCTGGCCCAGCAATCCAAGGAAATCCGCGGAGTGTTCCAAGCCTGCGGAGCTCAGTGAGTCCCATGCCACCTCCGGGATGGGTGTCGCTGATCCCCACCATCCTCACCTGCACCCAGCCCCTCGTCCCGCCAGGATTTGGGAGCCCTCACAGCTCCGTGGATCCTCCCAAATCCTGCTCCTCCCAGCTTCCAGGTGCCCTGGTTTGGGACCATCCCCATCGCCGTCAGCAACGACATCAGTGAGCAGAGCCTGGAGGAGTTCAGGAGGGAGGTGAGGAGCCTTCTGGCATGGCTGGGATGTCACTTGAGTGGTGCTGGCAGGGCTGGGATGTCACCTGAGTGGTGCTGGCAGGGCTGGGGTGTCACCTGGGTGGTGCTGGCAGGGCTGGGGTGTCACCTGGGCCGTCCCTGCTGCTGGCAGGGCTGGGGTGTTGATGCTCTCTGTCTTCTCTGCTGCCTCAGGGGAGCGAGATCAACATGATCGGCATCGGCACCAACCTGGTGACGTGTCCCCTGCAGCCATCGCTGGGCTGTGTCTACAAGGTACCGGTGGCAGCCTAAATCCCAAATATCCCAGTCCTCGCTGAGCCACTTCCAGGTGGTCCGCGCCTGTTCCGTGGCCATCCAGCCCCACTGGAGTCACCAAAGAATTTGCCTTGGAAGGGATTTTTGAAGGTTCCACTATCCCAGGTTGCTCCAAGCCCTGTCCAAGCTGGCCTTGGACACTTTCAGGGATGGGACAGCCACAGATTCTCTAGGAACTCCATTCCAGCTCATCACCCTCACAGGGTGGAATTCCTACCCAGTATCCCATCCAGCCCTGCCCTCTGGCAGTGGGAAGCCATTCCCCGTGTCCTGTCCCTCCATCCCTTGTCCAAAGTCCCTCTCCAGCTCTCCTGGAGCCCCTTTAGGCATTGGAAGGAGCTCTGAGGTCTCCCTGGAACCTTYTCCAGGCTGGGCATTCCCAGCTCTCCCAGGCTGGCTCCAGAGCAGAGGGGCTCCAGCCCTTGGAGCATCTCCATGGCCTCCTGTGGACCTGCTCCATGTCCTCCTGATGTTGGACCCCAGGGCTGGAGCAGCTCTGCAAGTGGGGTCTCACCTGAGCAGGGCCAAGGGGCAGAATTCCCCCCTCTCCTGCTGCCCACGCTTTGGGATCAGCCAAGGACATGGGGAAGTTCCAGGTGCCAGCGTTGGGTTGTGGCCAATTCTTTGCCCACCAGAAGCCCCAAGTTCTCCACAGGCAGAATGGAGGAGGCAGAATGCCCAACTTTGGGGTGGTTTTAGGGTGTTTAAATTGTCTTTTTTAATTTGCATCAATGGCCTCCCCAGAGGGGTCACAGGTTCCCTTCCCTTCTCCCACAGCTGGTGGAGGTCAATGGCTCCCCATGCCTGAAGCTCACGGAGGACGAGGAGAAGATGACAATCCCGGGGAAGAAGGCGGTCTACCGGCTCTACGACGCTGCTGGTGAGCCTGGAGACCCTTCCCAGAATCCTGGGGGAATCTCCTGCTCCATAACTCTCTCCCTGAYGTCCTCCTGACAGGTCACCCCTTCATGGACCTCATGGCCCTGGAGGAGGAGCCGTCCCCCAGCGCGGGSCAGGAGCTGGGGATCCGCGTCCTGGGGCGGCTTGAGGAGACCACCAAGGTCACTCCCACCACCGTGGAGCTGCTCCACCGCACCTACTTCAGGGATGGCCAGGTCAGGGGCGGTCCCATCTCCTGGGAAGTCTCCTCTTTCCCACTGGGGGATGGATCATGGGTGGTGGTGGTGGCTTCTGAGATGCGCCAACAGCTCTGGTGCCAACCCGGACGCGGTGGCTCGCTGGGATTGGTGCTGGGTGGTGGCTTCCCACGTGGATCTTCCCACGTGGATCTTCCCACGTGGATCTTCCCATCCATCCCTGCAGGTGTGTGAGCCCCTGCCCAGCCTGCCCGAGGTGAGGAGCCACGCCCAGGTGTCCCTGAGCCTGCTCAGCCCCGCTCACCGCCGGCTCCGCGAGCCGCAGCCCTACCCGGTACGTGCAGCGCTTCCCACATCCCGCCTGGGAATGCCACCGGAGGGGGTGACCCGGGCAAAGCCACCACGGAGCTGCTCCCTGACCCCTCTTGTTGCCATTCCCAGGTGGCCGTGACGGAGCGGCTGCACCGGCTCTTCCTGGAGCTGMGCCAGGGCAGCCACTGAGGGGGTCCCCGCGCGTCCCCAGCTCCTGCTCCGCGCTTTTTTTGGGAAGCCCAGGTGCCTCTTTAGGAATTAACGGCTCTAATTTAGACCTTGCTGCTGCCTGGTGCTGACCCGAGGAACCTGCAGGAACTGGGAGAGCTCCCTGGGGTCCCAGCAGGGAAGCTGGGAACACAGGGATGGGGAAGGCGGGGATGTCCCTGCGTCCCCTGGGAGTGACAGTCCCGTGCCCAAATCGGTGGCCCTGCCAACCTTGTGCCTTATCGTGGTGGCCCGGCCACTCCTGTGCCTTCCTTGGTGGCCCTGCCACCCCTCTGCTCTCTGTGGTGGCTTCCCCATCCTGAAGCTCCTTGGTGGCACYGGGACAAAGTCTGGGATGCCACCAAAAGGGTGGATTGGGACACCCACAGCAGACACTCTGCGCTTTGGCAGTTCTAAGCTTCATCTTTGTGCTCACATTCCAATTCTTTCCAATTCTGGCCAAATTCTCTGGGATGTGGAGGCCAGCTCCAGGTTGATCCCGGCTCCAGGTTGATCCCGGCTCCAGGTTGATCCCGGTTCCAGGCTGATCCCGGCTCCAGGTTGATCCCGGTTCCAGATTGCCACCTGCACTCTCTAACCTCTGCCCCCACAGGAAACGTGGCTCTAACCCACACCGAGCTTCCAACTAAGCAAAAATAATCAATAAAGGCCTTTTCCCACCATGGCTCTGAGCCTAATTCCAGTGAAAAACCCTTTGGAGCTGCATTGGGAATGGGAAGGTAAAAGGGAAATCCCCAGGATCAAAGCTGTGGCTTTCCTGTCCCCCTCCTCTCCACAACCTTAGCAGAAATTACAGTGAAGAGAATAATTAAGAGCTTAATGAAGCATGGCCTGATTAATTCCCAGATTTCTGGGAATTCCCACAGCATTGTATCCCATTTTAAGACAGGAAAAAAAAAACAAACTCCAGGAAATCCAGGATCAGTTTTCTATAAATTAGATTTTTTTTTTTTAAGCAAAGCACCAAAGATCAGGAGTCCATTGTACCTGAGCAGAGACTGTCCTGAGTTTTTGGGAGAGGAGGAATGAAGAGCAAGGAGAGTGACCTGTGCCAGMATTTGTCACCCTCATGGATAGGATGCAATTCCTGATGTTTAGGAACCGTTTTGGTGGGCAGAGAAGCTCCTGGGTGTCATTGCACTTTCTCCTTCAGGTATTTTATGGATTTTGAGGAGATTTCCTGAACCTTTTGTTCTCCAGGCTGGGCAGTTCCAGCTCCTTCAGCCTCTCCTCRTGGGAGATGCTCCAGTCCCTTCATCATCTCTGTGGTTTTTCCTTGGATTTTGTCTCTCTTCTACTGGGAAGCTCCAAACTGGACCCAGTATTCCAGGTGTGACCCCTCAGAGCTGAGCAGAGGGAGAGAATCCCTCCAGGGCCTGCTGGCAACACTTGGAATGCCAGGAAGATCCCAAACCACATGTCCCAAGCCACCAGGACCCATCCAAAGGTCAAGGTTTTGTTAAAATTACTCCAGGTTTTGTTAAAATTACTCCACTCTGCATTAAAGAGGGAGGGGAAAGAGCAGGAATTGGGTTAAACCTGTGCATCTGGGACTCTTGGACACTTTCCTTGAGGTTTTTGTGGAATTTGGGCACCCCACTGACTCCAGGACAACTTCCCACTTAACAGAAGAGAACCCCCAAGTTTACAAATTTATTTAACTTAAGGAACACCAGTTCCCACCCAAACCCTCAACCTTCCCACAGAAAACCCCAGAGTGCTCTTTTTTTTCTATTTTTGCCCTTGGAATTCTGTTGCTTGACCCCAGAACTCAGAAGTGGATGCAAAGATAGGACAGAAAGTGCTAAAAGTGAGGTTGGAACAACTGAATCCTGTGCAGATTTTGCAAAAAAATAATAAAAAAAAATGAAGCAGCAGGAGCCCAGATGTTGCTCCTCTGCTCCTTCCAGTTTTGTTCTTGGAAAARTATCTATTTTTAAAGCCCAGCTTCAGCTCAGGATATTTTTATGATTGGAAATGAGGGATGGTGGGTAAAAGTGCCAGTTAGTGCTGGGTAAGGGAAGTGCAGGGAAATTGAGGGACTCAGGTGAGGAAAATCCATCCTGACCTGATTTTCCTCACTGCACAAATCCAGGTGGGGATGTTTTAGGAAAAGTTGTGGTTTCCTGGTAAAACTGTGGATAATTCATTGGATTTTGCTATGTGCTGGTCCCCAGCTTTGGAAGGAAGGGATGGCAGGGAAACAAGGATGTGGGGATGCTCTGCAGAGTGCCCAGAGAGGGAGAATTGTGGAATGTTGGGAATGAGAATGAATTCGGGCATCAATAATTCCAAGTCCAGCTGTGCCCAAGGAYCAACTGCCACTGGATAAAGCCAGGATTTAACAAACCCAGCCTGACTTGGATAACCTGACACCAAGAGAAGTGAGAAGAGGCAGCTCAGAGCACTCACAGCCTCAGCTGCTTCCACCTCCTGGGATGATCCAAGCTCCCATCCCCGACRCCGGCCTGGAGTCACTTGTAAAGTGCCATTTTCCTGCTCTGGTACAGGTACATGTAGGCATCACAAAAGAGGCGTTTGGCCACCCCATCCATGTCCCGGGGCTGCTCCAGGGCCAGCACGGCCAGGGGCAAGTCCAGGTATTTGGCAACTTCGGGGCACAGCGTCACCGTGGGGATGTTGAAGCCGTTTTCGCCACCTAAAGGCGGAAAGGAGGAGCAAASTCCCAAACCGGATCCCGAAGGGAAYGAGCTCCCRCAGCTCCAGCAGATCCCAGCACGCTCAGGAGTCGTGCAGAGCCTCAGCTGGGAGGCCAAAAGKAGTGGAGGCTGGATGAGGGGAGACCGTTCAGCCTAAAGGGGCTCCAGSAGAGYTGGAGAGGGACTTGKGACAAGGGATGGAGGGACAGGACACAGGGAATGGCTTCMCACTGCCAGAGGGCWGGGATGGATGGGATTTGGGAAGGAATTCTTCCYTGTGAGGGTGGTGAGGRGCTGGAATGGAATTCCCAGAGAAGCTGTGGCTGCCTGAYCCCTGGAAATGTCCATGGAYRRRGCTTGGAGCAGCYTGGGATRGTGGAAGGTGCCCATGGCAGGGRTTGGAAYTGGATGAGTTTTAAACYCCCTTCCAACCCAAACCATTCCAYGATTCTGTGATGGAAGGACAGGAGAACAATCTTTGCCCACAAGCTCAGCCAGCTGCGATGGGATCCCAACTCTCAAACTCTGTTGTTTGACCACAACCAGAAGCTGGAAGCACTTGGAAAAAACTCCCACCTGCTTTGCTTGGCCCCTCTGGAACCGAATTAAAGCCACAGAAAGCCTAAATAGGGGAACTTGAGAGGAAAAGGTGGACTGGGGAGCCCCTGGCAGCTTCCCAAATCCCGTTCCCTCACCGTGCCGGTCGGCCATGCTGTCAAAGAACATCCAGTGCTCGCTGCCRGGGCCGTACTTCACGAAGGACACGTAGTGACTGGTCTCGATGCAGAGCACTGCAAACAGCTCCAGCTTCTCCCGAGGGACCTGCTGGCAGCCCCGGGCACTCCAGCTCTGGAATTCCTCTGGAATGTGCAGCCTCCTGGGTTTGTGAGCTCTGCGGTGCCGATGGGAGTGAACCTGAGGAGAGGGGACAGGGTGGCGTGGGCAGAACTGGCTCTGATCTGCCAGGAAGAGAGGGCAGAGGTCAGGTTCCCGATTTATTCCCTGCTGATGTGATTCCCGTGCTCCCTGCCTGCCTGGGAAGGGCTTTGTGGGAAATGTGTCACCCTCCAAGAGGCAGCAACTGTGGGAATGCTCATGGAGAGGCAGCAGGGAGGGATCAGCCCTCAGTTCCTGCAGGATTACACCTTATCTGTGGAACAGGTTGTYCAGGGAAGCTGTGGATGTCCCCTCCCTGGAATTGTCCAGGGCCAGGACAGAGCTTGGAGCAACCTTGGAGCAGCATCCAGGGGGATGGAACTGGAATGAGCTTCAAGGKCCTTTCCAATCCAAGTTTTTCTRTGATTCCATCATTATTTAGGCTCTGTGTAAGCAGAGGGTTCACAGCCTCTGGCTCCTGCTGGGAATGACCCTCAGGAAAGGGCTGCTGAGCAGGGACAGCCAGGGAAATGTGAGRGTTCATCCCACTGAGAGCTTCCCAGGTGGATTTTGGGAAYAGCCATGGAATACCTGTCTGGAGCAGGAGCTGCAGAACTGCTTCAGGCCCGTGGCTGMGAACACCTTGTCCTTGAAACACTCCGAGCACTCCAGAGTGGCAACATCTCCACACAGGCAGCATTCCCTGGGACCTGCCAGGGACACAGAGCTCAGAGGGAGGGTCTCCTCCACATCCCACCTGAAATCCAGTCTGTCCTGCCCAAAACTGGGACTCAGAGGAAGAGGAATTCCACCCCCTGGTTGCTCACAGCCCGTGGTGCAYCACTCACTGTCCAGCAGCAGATCTGTTATATCCAGCTCCAAGGAAGGGATGATTTTGCTGAACATTTTGTATTCCTTCCCAAAACGTGGCATTTGGATAATGAAGCAAGATGGGATCTGGGAAAAATAAAAAAAGAGGGAAAGGAGTCACCCTGCCAGAAGAGCCAAATCCCAGAGATTTTTCTCTAAATTTGCTGTCATTATTCATAGGACAAAAGGGAAGCAGGGGAAGCAGAAGCTTTTTCCTAAGTCATGCCTGGATTCAGTGTTGGATATAAAACATCCAAGGCCTCTCACAGGTATTTTGGGAAGCAAGAAAAGCAGGAAAGCAGAAGGCAACTGGACTCACCTCCACCAGCTTCAGATCTGAGGAGAGGAAGGAGCGTTCCACCAACTGCTGCACATCAGGGACCACCAAATCCTCCTGTTTATCCATAAATATCTGGTAGCAGTAACATTCATGCTCCTTCTGGCCTCCTGACCTGCAAGGGGAACTCATGGGATTGGGGATGTGGTGACACAAAAATTGGGGTTTCCCCAAGGTTTGTCCTGGGCTCAAGGCACCGAGTTTGGTGTTTGGTGCAACACAAAGCACCTTTTCCACCCAAAAATGCCAAATTTATGCCAGGGGAGCAGGAGATAAGTAGGAATTTTGGCCTCATTATCCCTTTGGAGCAGCACATCCTAAAAGCAAAATTCCATTTCCCCTCCATATAAACCTAAAAGATAATTTTGTATTTCGATTGACAAATGGATGCTTCCATGAAGGATTAATTTAAAAACTCATCCAAAAAAAAAGCCAAACTCAAGGTGAGCTGTGTGCAGAGCTCCCACAATCCCTAAAAGAAAGCAGGGAAAAGGATTTCCTTGGGATGACCCCGTGCAGGGGAGCTGCAGCACAGAGTCCTCTTTGTGCTCGGCCTTTCCCAGCACTCCACGATCCACGGCTCGAGCGGCGGCTCCACAAAGGAGCACAGAAATCCAACAATCCCCTTTCTGTGCTCCCAAACAGCACAGTTATTTTTGGCTTCCTCCAGCCTCTCATCCTCTTGGTAGAGTCCCCAAAAAAACTGGGACTGCATCCATGGGCTGCCTGTTTTGAGAGGCTGCGGGAGCTGAGCCAGCTTGGCAGCCTGGACACATTCCCAAATTCATCCAAAGGCTGTCGGATACGGCTGGATCTGCTCTAAAGTCGGGCATCACCTTTCTCCAACCCCTTCTGGCTCTCCCTGAGGGTGGCACAAGGTTTTTATCCCGATTTTCTGAAGGCAGCACCTTCCAGGGAGAGCTCAGGAGTGTCTTTGCCCGGATGGGAAGATCACAACAAGCAGGATGAGAGTCGGTTCCTAAGGGAAAGCAGAAGGAGCTGCACAAAACTCAGAGCTGGGATTCCAAAAAACTTCGGTGGAAAGGGACAAGTGACCCCTCCCCCCTTCCCCCTGGGATTCTGAGGTGGAAAATTAATGAGCCTGGCCTTGGGAATTGTATCCCTCAGCTGTGGAAGCTTACTGGAGTTTCAATAGTGGCTCAATTCCCAGGATCTGCTGCATTATGAGAGTGAGGAACTCCTCAGGATCTGGAGAGTGAGAGGAAAGGATGGATCAGACCACACCAGTAACTGCCTTGTCCCACTGCACCCAAGAGCTGCCAGATAAAGATGAGCCAATGTTCCAGGGACCTGGAATCTCCTTTTCAGGTTAGGGGACAATTGGGATRAAGGCTGAGAGCACTTGGTTAAGGCACAAATCCCAAAGGGAACATGGAAAACGCCAAAGCAGCTTTCAGAGTTTGCACTTCAACGAATTCCAGGATGGTTTGGGTGGGAAAGGACCTTCGAGATCATGGAATTACAGCTGTTGTCATGGGCAGGGACACCTTCCACTATCCCACGTTGCTCCAAGCCTCATCCAACCTGGATTTGGACACTTCCAGGGATCCAGGGGCAGCCACAGCTTCTCTGAGAGTTCCTTCCAGCCCCTCACCACCCTCACAGGGAGGAATTCCTTCCCAATATCCCATCTAACCCTACTCACAGGCAGTGGGAAGCCATTCCCTGTGTCCTGTCCCTCCATCCCTTGTCCCAAATCCCTCTCCAGCTCTCCTGGAGCCCCTTCAGGCACTGGAAGGGGCTCTGAGGGTACAGAAATTTAAAAGCCGAAGGAATTTCACAAGCGCATTTTTACATCCATTAACATCAGCACCACATTCCTGGGAGAAGCACAAAGGGAAGGTGTTGCCAGCTGATGCCTGGATGAGGCAAAACGCAGGGAAGCAGCTGGGGAAAGGCTCCAGGGAGCTCCYTTACCTTTCTCAGCGTTGGTGAAGCTGGAGCACTGGCCTTTGTCCGTGAGCTGCTCCCGCAGGTGCATCACGCTGCTGGCCCTGACAAAGCCACTCCTGGGAACAACAACCGGCTGCAGGTGAGGGAAATCATGGAATGGCTGGGCTTGGAAGGGATCTTAAACTTCATCCCATGGGCAGGGATGCCACCAACAAGACCAGGTAGCTCCAAGATCCATCCAAGCTGGCCTGGGACACTTCCAGGGATGGGGCAGCCACAGCTTCTCTGGGAATTCCAATCCACGCCCTCACCACCCTCACACAGAAAATTCCTTCCCAATATCCCAGCTCAATCCATGCTCTATCGGTTTAAACCCATCCCTCCTTGTCCTGAACACCTCTGGATGTGGCTGCCAGGTTTCCCTGGGTGTCAGGGAAGGAAGGAAGGCAAATGGGACAACTTCCAGCATTCCCCGCACTCACCTTCGGAGGGGATTGACAATCTCATCCCGCAGAATTCCCTGGACGTTCCTGTCACACAGTGGGAAGGGCATGAAGAGCATGGAGTCCAGCACAGAGGTACAGGAGAAGAGGCTGTGGGAAGAGTGGGATGGGTTTGAGTTGGAGGACTTGGAAGCAACAGCTGGAATTAYGGAAAAATGTGGTGGCTGATGACAGTCAATGGCTTTGATGCCCAACAATCCATGCATGGAATTACAGGGAGGTGAGGGAAGCACATCTGCACAGTGAGGCACATCTGGAACAATGAACACTGGGAGAAAGCAAAGGAACAGCCCAGGGAGAAGGGAATTCCTACTTTGCAGCCAAAACTGCTCAGGGAAGGGCACCACTGAGTCTTTTCCTCTCCAAGCAGGGAAGCTGGGATCTCCTGGGTGGGTTCTTTGGAATGATTCCAGCCAGAGCTTCCAGGGACAAGAGTCAGCAGAGTCCAAATCCAGAAAGCTACGAGCTGTCAGCTGTACCCTGAATGACAGACACAGAGGTACAGGGGCTCTTCAGGGCTGAAAAACCTGCTGGATTTTGGGAAGGAGATCAAAAAAGCAGCCTGGAGGTTGCATYTCCACCCAGGAACATCCTACTCTGCAGCAGGTAAACTTCCAGCCAACTTGGAAATCCAGGGAAGTGCTGCAATCTGGGGCTCCGCTCAATTAAAAAGCCATTTGTTTAAGGAGCCTGCACCACCCAAGCAGGTCCTTACCTGAAGAGAGCTGCATCCATGTAGCAGGAATTACAATGGCCTTGGATGCCYTTCATCCGCCCTTGGAGAACACGGACTGCTGCCTCATTCCTGAGGGGAGGGAAACTCTCTGGACCCYCTGGAAGAACGTGTCTYCCTGCAAGAAAARGRAWTKSCYT
>CADDXX010000346.1:816574-841883 GCA_902810485.1 Alauda arvensis | reverse complement strand
TMAGAYTTGTGRGACATTCCCTAAGGAATCACTSAGGTTGGAAAAGACCTCWAGGATTGAGTGCAGCCAAAGATTGYGGGATAAACACCAAAAAAACAAYGCTCAGAGGAAGGGAAGAAACGCTGCCCCACGGGGTTTTTCCCACATCCTTCTCCCACCACAKCCCCGTTTTCCTGCTTCCCAGAGGACTCACTGTAATCCCCCAGGGCCAGCTCAGAGCTGGGGAAGCTCTGGAAGCGCACGTCGGGCTGGCAGGAGTTCAGCCTCACGAAGAGGCCGCGCTTCGGGGCGCAGTGGAAGTAGGACTTGCCCAGCCACTCTCCAGCCGTGACCCCCTTGTCTTCATCCTGGGAAAAACCAGCACCAGAGATGAGCCTGAGGGCTGGGATTTATGGAATTGTGGTGGGAAAAGGGAGCTGAGATTGAGTGTGGCCGTGCAACGCTGCTGAGGCCACCACTAGATGGTGTCCACAGGGATGGGGACCTCAGCCGTGCCCTGGGCAGCCCCATCCATAAAGGAATTTCCTCAATATCCAACCTGAATGCTCACTGGAGGAGTTTGAGGCTGTTTCCCCTTGTTCTGTCCCTTGTTCCTTGGGAGCAGAGCCCATTTCCCACCTGGCCCCACCCTCCTCTTGTAGGGATCCAGAAGGTTCTCCCTGAGCTTCCTTTTCTCCAGGATGAGCCTTCCCAGCCGCTCCTGGTGCTCCAGACCTTTCCCAGCTCCATTCCAGCCCCTCAATATCCTCAATGTGCCTGGGGATCCCAAAATTCCACCCTCCATGTTCAGCCACTCCCAGGTCCTTTCCCAGCATTCCAGCCTCACCAGTTCAACTCCAGCCATTTTGTCCTTGATTTGGGGCAGGTAGCCCAGCCAGCGGATGATTCCTGAAACTTGAATYCCTTTGTCCAAGGTAATCTGGACCATGGAATTCACTTCCAGGGGTGAATTCCCACCTTCCCCCTCCTCACTGCTCTTGCTGATCTCTGGTTTCATTGGGTTTGGTTTTCCAAAGCCCACATCGGAGTCGAAYGTTGGGAAAAAACCTGATGGGCAACACAAAACATCAGGAGAGGTGAGAATTCCATCCCCTGGRTCTAATTCCAGGTCTGTTCTGAAAAATTCCAGGCTACACACACAAGCAGGAAGCTGAGCACCAGGGACACAAGGTGTAATTCCCAGCGTGTCCAAGCTGGTCTGACAGGATGAGAGGGAATGATCCTGCTCCTTGTTTCCCTGCTCAAAGCTTCATATTCCAACCCCTCAGTGGCCCTGGAGCTAATCCAGCCCTTCCCAGACCACTGGAATGGCAGCAAAGGGGGTTGTTTCTTAATTTTTTTACTAATTTCTTGTCTTGTCCAACAATTCCCACCATTGCTGCTGGCACTTGAGCCTTTCCCAGCAGGATGAAGCTCCTGCTCCATCTTTTACAGCTGAATTAAAGGCTTTTTAACCAGTGGTGCCTCTTCCCTGAGGGAATTCTCTGCTACCATCAGACTCTCCTTCCTGACAAATGGGATTCAGCTTCAGCTTTGTGTGGAACTTGAGGTTTTTCCATAAATCCCAGTCCACCACGACAAGCCGTAGGTTTCATTGGAATTTCAGCTCCTCAGTACCCTGCAGCAAGGGAATAAATTCCAAATTCCCCCAGAATGGGATCAGGAGAGCCACATCCCAAGAYCACCTACTTTGCAAGCTCTCCTTCACAACAGAATCCATGGGGATTTCCCTGAAAAAGTCAGTCGTTCCCTCTTCTTCCTGRAAGGAGTGAAAAATCCATCAGCTAGGGGAAAAAATCCATCAGCAAAACACTGGAATATGAAGGAACTTTTTTCTAAACAAGCCTGGAAAGTTTGCACAGAACCTCACATCCCTTTTGGATATTCCTTCTGCTTCTCTTTCATGTCCATGATGTGATTTTTTTTTCTTTAAAATCTCCAAAAAAAACCCAAAAACATGGAAAAGCTGCTCTTACCGGGCAAACCTTCACGAACCACTGGCTCCCTTCCTTGTAAACTGCCATGGCAATTCCTTTGGTGGGCACCTCATCCACGTAGAAGCTGACAGCATCTCCCACCTTCACAGGAACCTCCTCCTCCTCCTCCTCCTCTGTGTCCTCTTTCCCCAGCTTCTGCTTCCCGTAATCGTTGGGAATGAACTGGATTTTGCTGAAGGGCAGGAAGACCCCGCAGTTCCTCTTGCACTTGAAGTACTCGGTGCCGTGGTAGGACCCGTCGCTTCTCCCTCTGTTTTCCCCCTTTCCCTGAAAGCACGCCAGGATGTCACACACACACAGGAATTTCATGGAAAAATCAGGAATTGGCTGCTTGGCCCCCCCACCCCACTTACCTGCAACTCCACCCCGAAAAACACCGGAGTCAGCGCGGCCAAGCTGGGCTTGTAGATACTCCCAATGTAACGCACGACTCCGGGGAAAAATTCCCTCTCCACCTCCACCACCACGTCCTGCCCCGGCACGGCTCGGAGCGCTCCTTCCAGCCTCAGCCTCTCCAGGAACAGATCCAAGCGCTCGCTGTGGCTGCCCACGGCCAGGAGGAACCCGGCGGCCTCCTGGCGCACGGGCTGCAGGATCTCCAGGTTGACGGTGACCGTGGAGCTGTCGTCCAGCATGATGACCTTGAGGAAGCAGGCGGGAGGCCCATCCTCGGAGAAATTCCTTAGGTAGCTCCTCTCGCTGCAGAAGCACAGGTTGCCAGCCTGGAAGTATTTGCTCCCATAGGCACAGTCCTCCGTCAGGATGTAGAAGCAATTCCCGTCCGGAGGYGGGAGGTTGGACATGGTGGATCACCCTGGGTCGGGAGAGTCACGGCAGTGGGGATTCCTGAGTGTTGGCGCGGAATTCCCAAAGGATCCGGGCGTTGGGAAGAGGTTTTGGATGCAACGCCGCGCTCAAAGCCTCGCCCAGCKGAGTTTGAGTGACTCCCGGAGATTCCCTGCTCCCTCTTTTCCAGGCGTTTCGTCACCCTCGTGGTGATTCAGAATTCCACCTGACTCGGTTTCCCACATTCCTGCTCATCCCTCACGGTGCCTCCATGGGAAAAGTCCAGCTCTGCCTTGTCCACCAAACCCTCCCAGCATGAGGCTGTACAAAAAAAAACATGGAATGGTTTGGGATCATCTCATTCCACAGGCAGGGACACCTTCCCTGATCCCAGGCTGCTCCAAGCTCCGTCCAACCACACCTGGAAGAATTCCAGGGATGGAGAGGCTGCTCCAGCTCGTCCAACCTGTTCCAACACCTCCCAGCCTCATTAAATTCCACCTTTTCTTCCCTTACTCACGGGAGCGAGGCAAAGGATCAATCCTGCCTTTTAAAATTCCTTGGAAAAGGGATTCCTGCTCTGTGTTGCTGCAGCTCATGAATATTCAAAACATATGCAAATCACCYMTTGAGGGTCTAGATTTCCTAGYAAATATTTATTTATTATAYAATTTATATTTATTATATAATTTATATTCAAAGAAATGCAAGGGTTTGGAAGCAGGAATATTTTCTGGTGCTTCTTTTTGCAGTTAAATCCCGAAAATTCTTTTAGTTAAAATTCCAGCAGTTTAATTTGACTGGTGGAATTCCAGGTAAATTCCAGCTGTTACATTCCAACAGTTAAATTCCAGTAGGAATTAAAATCCACTCGTCAAATTCCACCTTTTACCCCTCCCTATCTCTCCTTTGGTGATTCCATGGAAAATCAGGATCCAAAATYTTTGTTTCAACATGAAGAAAGGGTGAATAAAATTAAGGAGAAATTTAAAAATAAACCCTTTTCCTCACTCTAAATGCAAAATAAATTGATTTATCTAATGAAATTCCCCCAAATAAATTATTTATTTAATCCAAACCCCAAGAATAAACTGTTTTTCTCACAAAAATGACCAAAAATAAATTTTCCTCATCAAGCCCATTGTCCTAATGAAAGCTCCAGCATAAACCACTTCCCTCATCAAAACCACATCATCAAACCATTTTCCTCATAAAAAGCAAAAAAATAAACACCTTTTTTTACCACAAAACCCACAGGACTAAACAATTTTCCTCACCAAAAAGCAAGAATAAACCATTTTATTCATCAAGCCCCAAGAATAAACAGCTTTTCTCATGAAAACAAACACGAACAAACCGGTTTCCTCAACAAAACCCCCAAATAAACCATTCTCCCCGCGGAAACACAGCGACAAACCCTTGTCCTCATCAAAACCCAAGCGTAACTCGCGCATTTAAGCCCGAACATTCCCAATTTCCTCGGATTTATGGAAATAAATCCCCATTCCCAAGGCTCCGAGCGAGGCCGGAGCTCGACCCCTCCCCCCTCCCCTCACCGTCTCCGCCGCCGCTCCGGCCCCGCCACTTCCGCGTCCGGGCGCGCGCGCGGCCCGACAGCCAATCGGGAGCGGCATCGGGAGGCGGGCGGCCAATGGGAATGAAGGGAGGGCTCAGAAGGCGGGGAAGGGGGCGTGGCTCCGCAGCAGGCCCCGCCCCCTGGGGGGGAAGGCGGGAACTGCGTGAGGGGCGGCGGGCCCGGGGCGTTTCCATGGGGCCGAATCCCTGTGGGTTCGCGTGAGTTTCCATGATCCCAAAGCCCTGCGGACCCTGGAGTGTGTGTTCCTATGGGCCCAAATCCCTATGGATTCCTGTCTGTCCTAATAGACCCAAATCCCAACGCGTTTCCATGGACCTATGTCCCTATGGTTCGTGTGCGTGTGTCCCCATGGACCCAAATTCCTATGGACTCGTGTGTATCCTAACGGACCCAAATTCTGATGTGTGTCCATGGGGCCAAATCCCTGTGGATTCACGTGTGTTTCCATGATCCCAAAGTCCTACGGAGTGTGTGTTCCTATGGACCCAAATCCCGATGGATTCCTGTGTGCCCTAATAGACCCAAATCCCAAATGGACTCACGTGTTTCCATGGACCCGTGTCCCTGTGGTCCGTGTGCGTGTGTCCCCATGGACCCAAATCCCTATGGATTCCTGTCTGTCCTAATAGACCCAAATCCCAATGGACTCACGTGTTTCCATGGACCTGTGTCCCTATGGTCCCTGTGTGTGGGTCCCCATGGACCCAAATTCCTATGGACTCGTGTGTATCCTAATGGACCCAAATTCTGATGTCTTTCCACGGACCCCAAGCCCTTTGGATCCCTGAATCTGTGCCCCCACGGACCCAAATTCCCATGGATCCACGTATATCCTGACGTACCCAAATCCCTATGGTTCTGTGTGCTCCCATGGACCCAAATCCCTATGGATTCCTGTCTGTCCTAATAGACCCAAATCCCAATGGACTCACGTGTTTCCATGGACCCAAATCCCTATGGTCCCTGTGTGTGGGTCCCCATGGACCCAAATTCCTATGGACTCGTGTGTATCCTAATGGACCCAAATTCTGATGTGTGTCCACGGACCCCAAGCCCTATGGATCCCTGAATCTGTGCCCCCATGGACCCAAATCCCTGTGGATCCATGGGTGTGTGTCCACACGGACCCAAATTCCCATGGATCCACGTATATCCTGACGTACCCAAATCCCTATGGTTCTGTGTGCTCCCATGGACCCAAATCCCTATGGATTCGTGCATGTCCCCATGGCCCCATGCGTGTCCTCATGGACCCGTGTGCATCCCTATGGCCCTGTGATCCTGCATCCCCATGGCCCTGTGTCCCCAAAGCCCTCTGTCCCCACAGCCCTGTGTCCCCAAAGCCCCCTGTCCCCATGGCCCTGTGTTCCCAAAGCCCACTGTCCCCATCGCCCTGTGTCCCCAAAGGCCCCTGTCCCCATGGCCCTGTGTCCCCAAAGCCCTCTGTCCCCATGGCCCTGTGTCCCCACACCCCTGTGTTCTGTGTCCCTCTGCCTTGTGTCCTTCCTGGGTGGCCNCTGTGTCCCTCTGCCTTGTGTCCTTCCTGGGTGGCCCMGCCTGCCACAACACACCCMCARGTGTCCCCACTGTCCCCAGGRACAAGGGTGACACACTGGATCTGGGACTACCAAGCCACCTCCCAGGGGACATCGAGGTGGCAGCAGAGCTGGGAGGGGACAGCAGGTCACAGCAGCAGGGTATAAATATTGGCTAAATAGATTTATTTTCATACAAAGAATACACAGGTCCCCTCTGCCAGGACATCCCGACCCCGGGGGACACCCCAAGATGTCCCCAGCCACCGCCGGGCTGGCCACCACCTCAGCTGGCTTTACTGGCAGGATCTGTCCCCATTCCCAGAGTTTGGTGACAACTCTGGGTCACCTCGGGGACATCCCTGTCCCCTCTGGGGCCACCTTGCTGCCTGTATTTACCAGGTGCCTACTCAGGGCACCCTGTCACAGGCCACTCTGCCTCGTGGGGCACCCCCAGACTTGGTCCCCTGCTCTCTTGGTCCCATGCTGGGACATGTCTGGACATTTTGGGGTCCCCTTTGTGCCCTAATACTGTGGCTGGTACAGACACCCCCTCCCCCCACGCCATATGTACACGCTGGATAAAAGAAGAAAATACAGATATTTATAGCAGGGGAGCGAAATACCCCCCTAACCCCCCGAAAAGTGTCCCCTGTGTCCCCATCCTGGTGCCTCACCCCCAGCCAGTCCTGACACCCGTGCCCAGGAGGGAGGTGGCCGGTCCTGCCCCATCCTGGGCCAGCTGGGCCCTTGTGCCTCAGTTTCCCCATYGGTCACGGGGCTGGCATGGGATGGTGGGACATTGAGAACGTTGGGTGAGGAGGAGCCACTGTGGCCACCCCATGGGGACAAGGATGTGGCCATGAGCCCCAGGGAACACGGGATGAAGCTGGAGGCACCTGGGATCGAAGCCAGAGCRTCCCACCTCCCGCCTCACCCCCGTCACAGGCACAGCTACCCAAGGTCCCCTTCCATCCCCGAGTTTGTCACGCTGCTGTCACCCAGCCCTGGGCGTGGCGGGAGTTCCGGATGTGGCCACCCCACCTCCCTTTGTGGCAGGAGAGGAGGTGGCTGCGGGAGCTCCTCAGCTCAAGTCCCTCCAGCAGCTCAGCTGCGTTTGGTCACCATCTGCCGGTCCCTCTTCTTCTTCTCCATCAACCTGGTGGGGAGCAGGGTGGTGGCCTTAAGGGAACCCTCTGCCAAGAGGGACATCCCGAAGCCACAGGGAGGGGACAACTCACTTGCGGTTGCGGACTTCGGTGAGCTCCATGAGCCGCTCCTGGGCCGCCCGGAGCTCGTCCAGGCGCTGCTGGTAGCGGGAATCGCAGCCGTTGGTGCGCTCGTAGCTGGAGACCTGGCTGGAGAGCTCGCTGGCACGGTCCCGCAGCTGCTGGATGGATGAGTAGAGGTTCTCCTCATCTTCCTCCTGCTCCAAAACAAGCGTGTGAGGCCGGTGGGCTGGGCAGGACACCCCCAAAGAGCTGGCTCCTCTTGTTCCCAGGTTTCCCCAAGCCGCCTGGGCCACCTGCCTTGGCATTGATGATTTCGATGTGGATGAGGAGGGAGGCGAGCTCCAGGTCCTCGGTGTAGCTGTTCTTCAACGGCACCGAGCGGTAGCCTGGACACAACATCACAACACGAACTCAGCCCCACAGCAGGGTCCAAGCCCCTCGCCATGGCCAGGACCCCAGGGAGATAATGATGATGGTTGCAGGGGGCTTGCACTAAGAAACGTTTACAGGTCCCTTCCGACCCAAACTTTTCTATGACTCCATGACTTAATGATGAAGATGATGATGATGATTACAATGCAGGGGAGTTGGACTCAATGACTTTTAGAGGTCCTGTCCCTTCCAACCCAAACCGTTCTATGACTCCATGATCTCTGATGGAGATGATGAAGGGGATTGGGACTGGATGACCTTTAAAAGCCGTTTCCTAGCCAAACCCTTCTATGATTCCATGACTCAACGATGGAGATCATGATGATAACAATTGCAGGAGGGTTGCACTAGAAGACCTTTAAAGGTTCCTTCCAACCCAAACCCTTTTATGACTCCATGACTCAATCGCGGAGATCATGATAGTGATGATGGAGATAATGATGATTGCAGGGGAGTTGGACAAGATGACCTTTAAAAGCCCCTTCCAACCCAAACCCTTCTGTGATTCCATGACTTATGATGGAGATGGTGATGATGATGATGATGGAAGGACCATACCTGTTTTGAGGCCCTTGACGGGGAAGGTGGCTTGTGCCAAGAAGTTGGGGTCACTGAACATGTCCTCCTCATACACCACGAAGCGGAGGAAGGCAAACTCGGGGTTGTTGATGTCAAAGACAAACTGCTTGAAGAGCCAGACGGGGTTGAAGCCGTTGTCAGCTGTGGGAGAGAGCACAAACCCCRGCCCCATCACCCACGTGTCCTTTCAAGAGGATTATGGAGGGCAGAGTCAGGGATGTCCCTGGGGGTGGGAAGGTCACGCTTGTGGTCCCTCACCTACGACATCCGTCTTGTTCTTGCTGTTGTCATACTCGGAGCCGCAAACCTCCACCTCCACAAAGGGGCACACGATGCTCCTSCCGTTCTTGGGCAGGTGCCGGGCACCRAGGATCTGTGRGWGAAAGGGGAGSAAGGGGAGGGTGAGGTCTGGCCACACTGGATGAAGAACTCCCAAGAGTAACAAGCTCCATGGAGCAAATATGTAGCTGGAACAAGTAAAAACCACCCCTGGCTGACCAAAAAAAATAAGGAAGGAGTGTCCATCTTCATGGTGACCACCTCAAGGTGGTGTTGCTGTCCTTGCACACTTGCCTGCAGCTGGACCGTGATGGGCTCCACAATCTTCAGGCTGTTCTTGTCGAAGGGGTCGAAGGTCTCGTCCCTCATGATGTCCGGCTGCAGGACGTAGCCGCTGCGGCCACCGAGCATGAAGAGCGCCTGGTTCAGCTGCATTGGTTTGTCTGTGGCCGTGGGGACAGAGCAGATCTGAGTGTGGGGCTCAGGGACCTCCCCGAGGTCCTTGGGCAGAAGGTCCTACCCTGTAAACCCAACCAAGAGCCCCCAGCCGTGGCTGGAGGAGGGATGCAGCTGAGTTTTGCGTGAATCACCCAAGGACTGCAGGGAGATATTCCCATCAGGATGAGGACAAAGATTGRAGAGCATCCAAACCACCTGTGTGCCCACCAGGATAAGGACAACCCTGGATAATCGAGAGATCATCCAAACCGCCTACTGTGTCTCCATCAGGATGAGGACAAAATTTGGAGAGATCATCCAAAAGCACCTCCTGTGTCTCCATCAGGATGAGGACAAAATTTGGAGAGATCATCCAAATCACCTCCTCTATCCCTATCACAATGAGGACAAAGCTTGGAGAGATCATCCAAACCACTTCCTGTGTCTCCATCAGGACAACAAATCTTGGAGAGATCATCCAAGCTACCTCCTCCATCCCTATCAGGATGAGGAAAAGGTTGAAGAGCAGCCAAACCACTCATGTCCCCATGAGGATGGACACAAAGCTTGGAGAGATCACCCAAACCTCCTCCAACAAGACGACCCAGGGCGGAAGCGGGAATGGGAATTTTGAGACAACTTTCAGGGATGAGGCCAACAACAAACCCAGGAGCAGAACTTACCGGGTGTCTGGAAGTTGAGGGCCACGAGTTGGCTCCCACAGATCCACATGGGCAGCGGGTCGTAGTTGGAGGAGTCCAGGCGCTGTCCTTTGGGATAGATGCGGCTCAGCTGCCGGCGGTTGTACTGCAGGAACTTCTTGCCCTTGCTGCGGTTGGCGTATTTCTCCGCCTTGGTCTCCGGGAAGGAGGACATGTCCCGGTAACACGCCTTGTCCGTGCCAATCTCTGCAGGCACAGAGATGCCATCAGGGAAGGAACGAGACCTGGATGGCTCTTCCCACCTCTCTCTTCCCACGCTCATTCCTTTATCCCACTTCTCCAGGACTTACTGTCCTCATCGAACGGCACCGGCCGGCAATACACGACCAGCTCTGAGAGCTCCAGGGCGATCTTCTTCCTCCGCTCCATGATCTTCCCCTCTTGCATCTGCACCGGGAAAAACAAGAGCTGCAAGTCTCCCCCCAGCCTGTTCCTTTGGAGATGTCAGGAACAATCTCCATGAGAAAGGGACCATCCAGCCCCATCCTCTGCATCCCCTCACCCTGGCGTCGGCATTCTGCGTGGCCTCCCGGATCTTGGCCACCCACTCGCTGAGTTCCTCCTGCGTGTCTGCGGCCACGTCCAGTGACTGGGCTGCGTGGGACATCTGCTGGGAATGGATGGTGAAGACAAATGGTTTGGAGCTCCTCCCGTCTTTGGAGATAACTATAAGGACATCAGAGGGGGGCTTTACTCGAAGACATTCCCAACGGATGGCTCTGTGGAGCAAACGAAACCTCAGCGGTCCCGCTCCCGGGCCCCCACCAGCCCCTCCTGGCACCCCACCATCCATCGGGATTCTCCTCCTGCGAGGATCCCGTTTTTCTCAATGTGTGCTGAAATGTGCCCTTGGAATCAAGGGAAAATGCTCCCTGAATCGTCTGGATATCCCAATTACTCCAAATTCCCCCCAAATCCGTAAGTAGGGACACTCACCGACGTGGCACGATGGGACATCGATGAAGCCCTTCAGGAAGTTCCCCAGGGGGCTGTTTTCTGATGACTGCAAGAGAGGAAGGAAAAAGTAACATGGAGGAGGCCTGTGGGTTACAGGCAGCCACCATCCAGCCCTCCGAGTTGGACAAATCTGAGGAAAAGATGGAAAAAAAACACCCAGGGAATCACCCCAAGGGGTGGGTTGGAGCAGGACCAGAAGCATCCCCCAGCTTCTGGATAAGGGTCTGGGCTGGGAGAGGGCTGGGACCATGCCCCACATTCTGGATAAAGGTCTGGGTTGGAGCAGGACCAAGAGCATCCCTCAACTCTGTGGGACCAGGAGCATCACCCAGATTCTGGATAAGGGTCTGGGCAGGAGCAAGGCTGGGAGCATCCTCCAGTTTCCAGGGAAGGATCCAAGCTGGAGTGTGGCCAAGATTATCACCCAGCCTCCAGACAGAGATCAGGGCTGGAGCAGGACTGGGAGCATCTAATGAATTGTCCAMATGGGAGTGGGGCCAAGAACATCCCTCAGCCTCCAGATAAGAATCTGAAGTGGAGCAGGAGCACGAGCATCCCCCAGGGTAAGGGKCTGGGCTGGAGCAAGACCAAGAGCATTCCTCAGCCTCTGGATAAGGATTTGGGCTGGTACAAGACTTGGAATATCCTGCAGCTTCCAGAAAAGGGTCCAAGCCGGAGTGAGGCTGGGAAAATCCCACAGCCTCTGGATAAAGATTTGGGCTGGAACAGGGTGAGGAGCATTTCCCAACTCCCAGAAATAGCTCCAAGCTGGAGTAGGGCCAGGAACATTCCCCAGCCTCTGGTTAAAGGTCTAGGCTGGAGCAGGACCATAAGCATCCCCCAGCCTCTGGATAAAGTTCAGGGATGGAGCAGGACCATGAGCATCTCCCAGCCTCAGGACAAGGGTCTGGACTTGGTCAAGGCTCCTGGGAGTCTCTGGTGTCCTCGCTCCCATGGTCCCAGGGAGGTGGCACTCACGGCCTCATCCTGCTCCTGCGCCTGGGTGCCGACAATCTCCTCCACGTAGTTGGCCGGAAACCAGAGCTGCTTCTTGCCCCCGTAGTCCCCTCGCCACCTGCACAGGGGTGAGAGGATCAAGGAGAGCGGACAGATTTTGGGGAGGAAGGGACAGGGGTGTCCCTGCTGCATGCAGTGCCAGGGGGGTGGTTGGAGAAGGGGGTGAGGGGACAGAGAAGGAGGCCGAGTTAAAACCCGCCACGGGAATCCCCGGGGTGTCCCCTCCATCTCCCGCCCATGGTGACACCCAAGTGACCTCCAAGTCCTCACCAGCCACCGTCCTGCTTGTCCACGTTGTGGATGATGGCCTGCTTGCAGAAYGACAGCTCGTCCTCCCGTTGTGCCTTGTAGTCATACAGAGCCTTCACCGTGCACTGGGGACACCGGGAAGAGGGACACRTGTGTCACCACCCAGTGCCTCGCTCAGCCCAACCCCTCGAGGCCCCACAGTGGAGCATGGGGGCTGCTGGCCCCAAATCAGGGCACCACAGAATGTTAAGGGGTTGGAATAGACCTTAAAGGTCACCACATTCCAGCCCATCCCASCACGGGCAGAGACACCTTGYACTAGACCAGGTTGCTCCARSCTCCATCCAGCCTKGCCTYGGGCACCTTCAGGGATGGGGTATCCACAACTTCTCTATTCCAGTGTCTCWCCACCCCTCAYRGTAAAAAATTTCTTCCTAATCTCTAACCTGAATTTMTTCCATTTTGTATCCATTACTCCTTGACCTATCTGCAGTTCCAGACAAAAAGTCCCTCTCCAGCTTCCAAATTGCTCATGGCAGTGGGACAGGTTAGAGGGGACAGGAGGGCTGGGGATGCCTGTGGTCCTGCAGGATCACCACATTCAGAGCAGATCAGGTTCCTTTTTTGGGACCCCCAAAACGGTTTCTCCTGGTGCACTGAAGGGTTAATTCTCAGATATTACCACATTCCCTGGGAAAAAACCCTCAGGGTTACATTTTCTTATGTGTGGCCTCGCCTTGCTGTAAAGGGACCAGCAAGGCACCAACAGTGCTGGGCCATGGGATTGTAGGATCACAGGAAAGGAACCTTTAGGGCTCCAGTCCAGCCTCTTCCAGGGTCAACTCCAAGATATGTCCAGTCACAAAAAGCCCAAAGATGGAGACTGGGTCATCTCCAAGTCCCACCTTATCCCAAAAACCTCCAAGGGCGGAGACTGGGTCAACTTCAAGAACAACCAAGTCCCAAAAACCTGAGGATGGAGACTGCACCACCTGGGAACTGACCCTACACCTGCTCTTTAGAGGTTCCCTAGTGCAAAGGGATTTCCTTGCTGTTGGGGCAAACTTCTGCCAGGTCCCTGCTCCAGGCTGGAGCCTCTCCAGCCCTGTCCCCTAACACACTGTGACAATGCTGTCACTGGAGCTCGGACTGTCCCCAAATGATGATGATATGGGCTGGGTTCAGCTCCGGTATCAGAAAAATGCAGCACAACATCACCACTTCTCAGGTCAGAGGTGGTGGGAGGTGTGATGGATCTGGGAAAGGACCACACAGAAATCCCAGCACTCAAATTGCCACATCCCACCACCCACCACCTCCCAGGACACCTTGGCCCCTTACCCTGGCCATTGGCATCTTGTTGGCCTCTACGTAGAAGTGGGGAGTCCGCACCTCATACAGGGCTCCATAGTCCAGTTCCTGCAAGGAGAAATTCCTGAGGGGCTCACCTGGATGTGGGCAGGGGTTATGAGGGGATCAGAGGAGGTTGAGTGGGATCTAATATCCCCTTGCAACTTGCTGGAAAAGGGAATTATGGTGGAGTTTTAAAGCTGGGTGATGACTGTGGGACGAGCTTGGCCGGTTCTGGCTGGGCTCCAACCAAAATTCTGGAAGATGGTGGAGCTGAGGATAGGGCTTGGTTTCCCACAGAACAGAACCCCCAAGCATCCCCACTGCTGGGAGAACTCACAGTGGTGCCCATCTTCTCCAGGGTCTCCTCGTTGATGGGGTAGCGCAGCTTCATCTTGCGGTACAGCGGGTGCTTCTCRTAGTAGCTGATGAGGTCCACGAGGCTCTCGAACTCGGCCGAGCTGCCCAGCATGAAGAGCCGCCCTTCCTGCTGGATGCGGCAGTGCTTGATCTTCCCCTCCGCCCTGGGGCCAGGAGAAATGGGAATGGGATGGGTGAGGRGTGGCCAGATGCTGGCTCCATGATGGGAATGGGTGGGAGGTGATGCTCAGGGATGCCACCAAGGTGACCACCCCGAGGACATCACGGAGAGGGTTTCCCCTTCATGGCACCATCACATGTCCCACTGTGTCACCCACAGCAAACCCCTGCCAGCAGTTTGGGATCACAACAGTCCTCACCTTGGCCAAGCCCAACTGGCTCCGTGGTGGCCACACTCACCGGAAGGAGATGGCGTAGGAGTTGGGTTCACTGCGCTTCCGCACCAGGAACGCTCCATCCCGTGGGACCCGCATCAGCATGTGCTCGGCCTGGAGACGTGTCAGGCTGGCATGGTACCACCTGGCCAGGGAGAACRCGGAGATGGGGGGCTGGCATCGGCATCTCCACCCGCTGCTGGGGCTGGAGGAGGCTGGTGCACCCATGGGATCGAGCGGGCAGGGACTGGGAGGATCCTCACTCTTTGCTCTCATGGGCGTTGGGTTGGGGGACRGGGTCGGTGAGGCGCATCTCGAACTCGTTGCAGCGCAGCGGCACCTCCCGGTAGTGGCAGATGAGGCTGTAGAGGCTGTCAAAGACCAGGTTGTCCGTCAGGTAGAACTTGGTGGCCCCTGCCTCCTGYCGTGAGTGGATCCKGCAGTGCTGCACCCGGCTGGAYCTCCTGCCAYGGGGGYGAAAGAAATCCAAATCAATCTGGGTTCACATCCTCACCATCTCACAGAGTCTACGTGCTGCACAAAAAGGTGACATTCCTCTCCCCCAAAAGCCATTCCAGCCTCCAAACCAGGCACTGCCTGGAGGGTCACCCCAGGGAGGATGGGGATCTTGCCTCCCTGCTGGAGCTCCTACCAGAAGGAGAGGGTGTAGTCGCCCACGAAGGTCTCGCTCTCGCGCACCAGGAAGGTGCCGTCCTTGCCGCCCGTCTCGGTGCAGTACTCGTGCAGCAGCTTCTCCGCAATCTGCCGCCCGTCACGGCCRCCCCCGAGCTTGCCATGGAACCACTTCTCCGTGAAGTGCAGCTCGTTGTTGTTGAACTCCTGCAAGTTCATCCCAAAGTGGGCGCTGCCACCCYGTCACCCGCCCCACGGAGTCGTCACCTGCACCCTGCCCCTCACGCACCTCCTTCTGCTCCACCTCCTCTTCATCCTCGTTGAACTGGTAGCGGGATGTCTCCTCCGAGTAGTAAATCTTGTTACTTGTCAGGACAAAATAATGAGGGCTCCAGGTCTGGGAAGGAGGAAGAGCATTGGTGGGGCAATGAAGAGGATGGCACGGAGGGAGGGAGCTTTGGGATGGGGTTTTTAAATCCCTTTCTTCCCCCTCACAGCATGACAGTGGTCTGGGAGAGCCCATCCCMAATCTCAGTATCTGACAGATCCCACTCAGCCCCTGAGGGCTTCCCTTACGTGGTCAATGGGGTCTTCAAGGTAGAGAATTCCATTCTTGATGGAGTTGCTGATGTCGTTYTCTGAGTAACTGGCAGTGGAGACCTCCTCGTACAGGTTCCCTTCGACCAGTTTCTTGTGCTGGGGAACATCCAGGGAGGGGAGTTCAGTCACACCGAGATCCCAACCCTCAGGATAGGGTTGGGATAGATCTCCCAACCTCCCACAGGTGCCTCCCCACCACCCCTTGTTCCCCTTGACCATCTCYTGGTGTAGAACCCAACAGAATCAGCATCCCTCCTGCGAAGAGAGGSGTTTTGTGGTTTTGCCTGCTCCRCACCTTGATTAGGATTTTCTTCTTGAGCTGGGTGGGTGAGGGCAACTCATCAGCATTGATGTCCACYGGCTTGGTGAGGAGCATGTCCCCAAAAACCTTCTTGAAGTGGGAGGCCATGTTCCTCTGCTGGACGATGCTGCAGTGGTCYTCGATGGAGAGGATGATGGGGAACCTGGAGCAAGCAGGCAGAAATGGTGGCCTCAGATGAGGGCCAGGGAGAGGTTCCCAGAATTCTGAGATCATGGGGGGAGCTGGGGCTTACTCAGAGGTGACAAAGGCGTGCTCCTTGATGGTGTGCAGCACATCCAGGAATTTGATCTTGGAGGTGAGCGTGTGGCCATGGTAGATGATGGGGAGATCATCTGGGCCATCCCAGCAATCCACTGAGAAGGAAAACGCCTCAGTTAATTCATGTTTGCCACCARCTACGTGCTGGGAACCGTTTTTTATGAGCACCCAAATGACAGGGAAAGACCCTCTGCCATGGGATGGGGGCAGGGAATGGTCTGTTTGATGGGACATGAGGGGTTCCAGCATCCCCGGGAAGGGCTGGTGGGACTCACRCTCGATGCAGCGGCAGCCCATCCGCAGGCACCGGGCGTACGCTTCCAGGGAGGACTCACTGGAGAACTGGTCTCCTGTCAGGTACCTGCAGAGGAGAGACAAGGATGCTGGAACGCTCATGGATGTTCCTGAGAAACACCCACGCGAGGAAAATCCCTTACGTATTGTGGGATGAGGAGATCCAGTAYTGGGACAAGGGGTGGTTCATCTCCTCAGGCACCACGCGCTCGTACTTGGCGTCCATCACCATGTTTTCCTTGGAGAAGAGGTATGTGAGGAACTGRGGGTGGAGAAGCAGAGAGGTCAGAGCCTGATGGTGCCGGGGAGATCCCTGTGGGGACGCCGYGTGGGGCCACCCACCTCATCCAGCTGGAAGGAGGGATCCGACGCTTCGTTGGAGCTCTCCTTGAGGTAGGAGCACATGTAGTCCCGCACCATGCCCACGTCACTGGCCCAGGATTCCTGGGATACAAACATGGCTGTTGTTAGTGGGGGGAGCTGGGCTGGAACATCCCACGGGGGTTTTTCTCAGGCTGCAGAGTTCTCAGGGAAGCCCCACCTTTTGGTCGTGCAGCAGGAACTTCTGGAAGTCATAGAGGGACACTTGGCACAGCTCAGGGCGGTCCACATTCCTGGGAAAAGGAGCAGCCACCAGTGAGGAGCAGGAGAAGGAACTGGGATTAATCCCATGGCAGAGTTGAGGCCATCAGTGCCCATCTGCCTTCTCATGACCCCCATTCCCACCAATCCCTCCACCCTGTGACTGGAGAGGCTGGCACTGGCTGGAATGTGCAGCACTGTCCAAGGATACTGGGAGGAGGGCAGGGTGACATGTCCCTACATCCTGGGCAGGCATCCCATCTCCCATCCCTGCTCACCCCTTCTCCCATCCCAGATCCCATCCTTGCTTCCCTCCCAGCTCCCATCATTGCTCCCATCCCTCCTGCACCCATATTCCCATCCCTGCTCCCATCCCTGCTCCCATCCCCATTCCCATCCCCATTCCCATTTCCCATTCCCTGGCTGTATTTCCCACACTATGGATCCAGCTCAGGATATTGATTGGGCTGGGAACTGGGAACTCACCGCAAGGGGAAGGAGAGCTCCAGCTGCTCAATGACCTGCAAGGCAGAGAARGGGTCCAGGCTCAGCTGGAGGGAGACACATCCCACCAGGATGGGGACATCTGAGAGGCCAAGCCGTGGATCTTACCGACTTCTGGGCATCAAACATCAGGTTTTTGTAGAACTGGATGAAGTGGGAGAAAGTCATCTCATTCCTGGCTTCCACTTCCTGTGGGAGACGGGGCTGGATCAGRGTGGGGCCACCTGACTGGAACCAGGGACACCAGAGTGGCCCCCAGCCCATGAGGAGCATCTCCCTCATAGCTGGGCTGTCCAGAGGGTCCTTACCACGAGTTTATCCCGCAGGAATCTCATGTTGGGAACGCGGTAGTTGACCTGGGGCAGCATCGCCTTCAGGTCTTTCACTGTGATGCTGCCAGAGGGAAAACCAGAGTTGGGGCACTGCCAGACCCCTGGATGAGTCTCAGCTCCCAACACCAAGGGTCCCACCCCAAATCTTGGTGCCTGGCATGGGGATCCCACCCTCCCGGCCTGTGGATCCCTGCAGTGGCACTGAACTCAGGGAAATTGTGGATGTCTCATCCGGGGAGGTGTCCAAGGCCAGGTTGGATGGGGCTTGGAGCAACCTGGTCTAGAGGAAGGTGAAACTACATGATTTTGAATGTCCTTTCCAACCCAAACCATTCCATGATTCCATGTTTCTGGGATTAATTWCATGGTGTCTGTCACGAGTGTGAGCAGAGGGACAAGGAGAGGAAGCACATTCAAGAACCAATCAGGTGCTGTGAGCTATCCTAGTTGGACACAATGCCCATTCCCATCCCCATAATAATTTAAGTCCAAATTCCCTTGGTTTTGGGGTTTTCACGTCTTGGGAAGGTAATTATGGGCTGCATTAACGGCCTGGCCCCTCTGGCACTGGTGGAAMTGTGGCACTGGGGATGGGTCCCAGTGGTCCTCACAATCACAAGGATGTGACCTGTACCCAAATCTCTAATTTTCAGTGCCTTCAAGCATCCCAAAAACCCTGGTGGCTCCCTCGTCCCACAAACATCATCCCCAATCTGGCTCAACCTCCAGATTTGGGATGCAACAGGAGAAATATGGTCCTGTCCAGCTTCACCCACCGTGCTGGTGGCTCACCTGCCTTCCCTTGCCCGGTCCATCCCATCAAACTGCTTCCGTAGCCACCTGGGAAGGAAGGGAAGGACAGACAGTGCTCAGTCCCAAAGAGCACCGAGCCCAGGGCAGGTTTTCCTCCCAAAACAGGTGCCAGGAAATGGGATCTGCTTGGTCCTTCCTCACCTCTCRATCTGCAGCGGGGTCTGGGCTCTCTGGGTGTCAGCCACCAGCCAGTTGAGCCCCGTTATCCATAGGTTGATGTCCTCCTCGCAGAAAGCTGTTGGAGAATGAGGAGGGCGACGAGGTTGGGTAGGGGATGATGGGATGTTGGGAAGGGGGTGGCACCCCCAGGATGGACACAGGGGACGGGGAGGGACCCAACGCACCGGCCACGCTGAGAGTCCTCAGCCTGAAGTCCATCCCGTAGAGGATGATGAAGCACATGGTGAAGTCCAGCTTGCGAGCGTCCTCGGGGTAGCGCTCGAAATCCCGGGAATTCTTCCCCAGGCGGATCTCCTTGATCTCCCGGATGTCGACTGCAGGGAGAGAGGAACATGAAACTGTCCCCTGCCACCACAGCCTCATGTGAGTGGCTCAGGGAAGTGGGAATTCCAGGAGAACATGTGTCCTCTGGAGAGCTTTGTTCCCAGGATGGGAGACCCTCAGGAGTGTGTGATGGAATTATGGGCGCTGTGGTCACACGTCTTTGAGGGAGATGTGTCCCCAGTGTCCCCAAGTGATGTGTGATGGCACCATGGGGATGGCATCTCCTTCAGGGAACCGTGTTCCCGGGAAGGGATGTCCTTGTGGCACTGCCCATTGGTGCCACAGGGTGCCACAGCCTTGCGTCCTCCAGGGATCTGTGTCCCAGGATGTCCCCAGGATGAGGTGTCCCATCCGAAGACGGGGTCCCTGCAGTGCTGCTGCAGCTGAGTGACACCACCATGTGTCATTCGGGATGCCATGGCCACGTGTCCTCCAGGGAATCGTGTCCTAGGGATGGGGTGTCTCCATGGCACTGCCCATTGGAGTGGGATGACACCAGGGTGCCACAGCCTTGTGTCCTCCAGGGATCTGTGTCCCAGGATGTCCCCAAAATGGGGTCCCTGCAGTGCTGCTGCTGCTGAGTGACACCACCATGGATGCCACGGCCATGTGTCCTATTGGGATCCGTGTCCCAGGATGTCCCCAGGATGAGGTCCCTGCAGTGTGAGAGGACCAGGATGACATAGCCACCTGTCCTCCAGGGATCCATGTCCCAGAATGTCCCCAGGATGGGGTCCCCGCAGTGTGAGAGGGCCAGGATGACACAGCCACCTGTCCTCCAGGGATCCGTGTCCCAGGATGTCCCCAGGATGAGGTCCCTGCAAGTGCTTCTGCAGCTGAGCGACACCACCATGGATCCCATGGAAAAGTGTCATCCAGGGATCTGTGTCCCAAGGACAGGGTGTCCCTGCAGCCCTGACGGCCCCCATCCCTGTGTGTCCTCCARCAAYTCAYRTCCCCAGGACGTGGCATCCCRACAGCRCTGCCCACTCTTTTCCCAGATTTGYGGCTGCCACGARTCYKYCAGGCTCATCCCACCCCATCCCAACCAGCAAATCTCCAGCCACCTCATCCCTCCCMAATCCAGACCCTGCTCTGGGATAGGCTGAGCTCGTGTTTTCCTTGGAGAACTCTTCCCAAAAGTGGCAATTTGAAGCCCCGGCAGCCGGGACCGCAGGGCGTTGCTTTCCTGCTGCTCTGCTCCCTCATTATCCCGCTAAATAAAGCTCCAATGGTGGCGGCAGGGCCGGGTTTCCGGACCTCGCTCTTCCTCACTGCTACTCCACCAAGGGAGATTTCCAGTTCTCCCASTGGATGCATCCCACTGGGAGCAAGAATAATAACATAACCTTAGGAACAACACACCAAATTGTTCTTGATCGCACGGCCATCACCCCCCCCAGGCAGGTTTGTCCTCTGGGAATGAGGCACTGACACCGGAAAGGGCTTTGTGYGGCCCAGGGCGGCAGGACCACCTCGCCAGGGGTATTGTCCTGCCGAGGAAATGGGTCATTTCCCGGAGAATTTCCAGCCTGGCCGCGTTTCCGATGAGGTGGTGGGGAAGGCTGCAGAGACGTGCCTCGGTGGAAACCCTCGGCCGAACCCAAAGGGGGGGAAAGAAAAGCTGAATGCAGGGGGGAATAAGGGATGGGGGAGGAATTGGGCTGATGAAGCGAGAAAAGAGAGGAAGAATGTTTTTTCTTGGCGGAAAAGCTCCGGGAAACAGTGGAGGCTTTATCCAGCCTTCTTTTGCTGGGTGACTGCAAGCCAAATTTCATGGATCGGGGTGGGATTTTAGCACAAGTGACACACAGGAGCTCTGCAGGAGCTTTGTTTTGGGACGAGATCTCAAGGAATGAAACTCTGTTGTCTCTGCAGGGCTCCTGTGGCTCRGAGCAAACCCTCTTCCGTAAGAACGGGCAGATTTTGGGGATAAAAATGGGTTTATAGGTTTAAAAAGCAGCCAAAACTGACCATCCACAGGGTGCCAGGCAGGGATGAGAAGCCAGTGGCTATCAGGGCTTTGCTAACAAGTTGCAATGCTGCCATTCCCTGGATTTAACTCCACCAGGATCCATCCTTGCACCCAAACTCTGGGTGCTGTTCATAATTCCAGGATGGTTTGTGTTGAAAGGGGCCTTAAAGCTCAYCTCATTCCAACCCCCACCAYGGGCAGGGACATMTTYCAYYATCCCAKRTTGCTCCAAGCCCTGTSCAACCTGGCCTTGGACACATCCAGGGATGGGGCAGCCACAGCTCCTCTGGAAAACCTGTGCCAGGGCTCAGCACCCTCATAATGAAGAATTCCTTCCCAATATCCCATCTAGCCCTGCCCTCTGGCAGTGGGAARMCATTCCCTSTGTCCTGKYWCTCCATCCCTTGTCCCRAGTCCYYCTCCAGCTCTYTTGGAGCCCCTTCARGCATTGGAAAGGCCTGTGAGTTTTCCCTGGATCYTTCTCTTCTCCAGGCTGGACATTCCCAGYTCTCCCAGSCTGGCTCCAGAGCAGAGGGGCTCCAGCCCTTGGAGCATCTCCGTGGCCTCCTCTGGACTCATTCCAGCAGTTCCACATCCCTGTGCTGTTGGACCCCAGAGCTGGAAGCAGCTCCATAGGTGGAGTTTCACCTGAGCAGGGCCAAGGGACAGAATTCCCATTTTTCCTTCTGCCCACGCTGTGGGACGAACCCGGGGGAGTTTCTGCGCTGCCAGCAGCAGTTTTTCACCCACCAACACCCCCAAATCTTTCCCCCCGGGAGTAAACAGCCCATTCCCATGAAAAACAGGGGAAGAGGGAGCGGCGCGGGGCTGCACAATACAACCCGAGCAGCGGCTTCCTGGAAACCACATCTGCAGCGGATTTGCCTCGATCCTGTCAGAACTCTGTCTCCAAACTCCTCCCCGCATTGTCTCCATTGTCCCGGGCGATTAAAACGATCTGGAAGTCGGTTCCAGCTGCGAAAATCCCTTTTCTAATGCAAAGCGTGGTGCAAAAAAAAAGAGATTTGGAATGGCGGGGAGATGATGGAGGAGCAGGTTCTGCCCAGTGGGATTTTAGGGATGCTGAGAGCCTGGGGGATTTTTTTTCAGGCATTAACAGGGAAGCAAAGGGGTTGGAGGGAATGGTTGTGCTGGGAATTCCTGCTGGCCTGGGCACCTTCTTGCAGGATGTGGCAGCTCAGACCCTCCCGGACAAGGGAAAATTGGGAGACCGTATCCTGCCGGGATCCTGCGGTGTGGTTTAAAACCTGGAATAAAATATTTCCTCCTTGTCCAACAGTGATMAATCCCAACTGGATTTTCTCCTCTCAGAAAAAGTCCAAATTCTAATTATTTGCCATTAGCAAGGCTGGAGGTGTCGTCAAACCACCTCTCCAAAATCCCCTTGGATTTTTCATGCTGCCTTCAACCCCCTTTATTTTAATTTCTTCTTAAGATCCTCTTTTATTTGGAGCTATTTTCCACCAGATTCCTTGTGCTGGAAGCAGGGGTCTGCTGAGGGTGACGAGCTGGAAGCCCTCCAGGATGAGGTTAAATTTGGAGGCCATGCTCCAGGCGATTCCAGGCATGGACAAGATCCCAGGCACGGACACACGGACACGTGTCCAGAGGCYGCTTAACAAAGCGTGAAATCATCCTGGGGGTCCCGGGGAGAGCCAGGATCCGCGTCCTGGCCCTGACAGTCCCTAACAGAGACATCAGCACTTCCCGCTAATCCCTCTCCAAGCGGGATGTCGGRTTGAAGGGGGGGATTTAAAAAAGGGGGCAGGCGTCCCCTCCCCATGAGGTCTGGGAGATCCCAATTCTTCCATAGAATCACAGGGAGTGGGAACAGAGGGATGGACCAGGGGGTGAGGATGCTCCAGCCCAGCACCAGGATGGGCATTTCTCCCACTCCAGACTAGGAAAAATAAATGGTGGGATGGGATGGGAGGATTGCTCATTTCCAGAAGGATTTTCCTCCTTTTTTCATCCTTTTGGATGACCTTGGAGGATGCCCTCCRTTCCCATGGGGGAGATTGGGCTGTTGTATGGGAAAAGAYGGATCYTAAAGCTYCAGAGGGGAAACTGAGGCACAGCATCRCGAGCAWCCTGAGATCCTGACCWSRCASCACTTCCRGAAAAAACAAGGAGCTGGAAATGCWTTATTTYCATGCCTGGAYAACAARCTCTKCTCCATGAGGACCTAAAACACCTCTCCAAAACTGGGTGCCCTCCCTCCCATCTCCTCCTGCTGCCCCAAATTTGCTCCTGTATGCAGAGGGTCTGGACAAGCACGGATCCTGTGCTCATCTCTGAGGGCCACCCTCCTTTTCCTGGCTCAAARCTGGAATTCCACCTTGGGATCAGCCCCTCCAAGCAGGAGCTGAAGCCTCCKGGGGATTTTGATGGATCTCTGCCCATAATCAGTTGGCAGGTGGTGATTTTTTTGGGAGGGGTGGGGATCACTGGTGATTTTGGAGGAGCTGCCCCAGGAAAAAAGGCATCTCCCAAACTTCTGGGGCGGGCCTTGCCATCACCCAGGTGAGGTGATATCCCAAAACTGAGTTCCTTCCCTGCACAGGGATGTGGGATGAGACGATGGTGTAGCTCCATGGCACCCCAATCCCAGGTTGGGGTAATCCATCCATTACACTTTTTTAGCTCAATTAAAGCTTTGCGGTAACGAGCACCAAAATATGCACCCCCAGCAATTCCCAGTGTTTGGGAGAACATCCCAACAACCTCCCAACCACCGGTGAATCCACGTGGAAGGGTGATTTTTATGGATGCTCCAGTGGGGTTTTGGGGTTAAAAGCACCATGAGCAGGGACAAGTGATGGTCATTCCTTTCCCTCCTTGCCAGGGAGGGYATAAATCCCCAGGGATGAAACGGAAGCAGCTTGATCCCAGAGAAAAACTTCCAAGGTGGGATGGGGGAGGTGAGGGTTGCTCAGCCCAGCAGCTCCTGATTTTATGGGAATCACCCCGTGGCCAGGCACCCTGACAAGGTAGGACATTCCATAGGGGGGGAACATCCCACCATGGCAGGACATCCCCGTGTGGCCAGGAATTCCATAATGGTGGAATTCCAGTCACCCCACTATGGTCAAACCACATCCAGGCACCCCACAAACAGCCACCCCACCACTGCAGGACACCCCACCAAGCCCAAGCACCCTATAAGCGGTTACCCCACCATGAAAGGACATYCCAGCACAGCCAGGAACCCCACAATCCGGGATCCCACCACAGTGGAACACCCTGACATGGCCACAAACCCCACAGGGGCAGCCTCCCCCTGGTAGGACACCCCAATACAGTCCAGCACCCCACAAACAGTTACCCCACCACTGTAGGACACCCCAATACAGTCCAGCACCCCACAAACAGTTACCCCACCACTGTAGGACACCTCAACACAGTCCAGCACCCTACAAACAGTTACCCCATCACTGTAGGACACCCCAACACAGTCAGACACCCCACAGAGTACCCCACCACTGTAGGACACCCCAATACAGTCCAGCACCCTACAAACAGTTACCCCACCACTGTAGGACACCCCAACACAGTCAGGCACCCCACAAACAGTTACCCCACCACTGTAGGACACCCCAACACAGTCAGGCACCCCACAAACAGTTACCCCATCACTGCAGGACACCCCAGCACAGTCAGGCACCCCACAAACAGTTACCCCATCACTGTAGGACACCCCAACACAGTCAGGCACCCCACAAACAGTTACCCCATCACTGTAGGACACCCCAACACAGTCCAGCACCCTACAGTTCCCCATCATGGCTGGGAAACCCAGCACACCCAGAAACCCCCCAGCCAGACAACCCCACCACTGTAGGACACCCCAACAGATCCAGGCACCCCCACAACCCATTACCCCACCACTGCAGCACATCCCACAAAATCCAGGCACCCCAACCACATCCAGGCACCCCAACACATCCAGGCACCCCACAATCCGTCCCCCCACTACAGCAGGACATCCCAACACATCTGAGCACCCCACAACCATTTACCCCACTGTGGCAGGACACCCCAACACATCCAAAAAAACCCCCAGTCAGTCACCCCAACAGAGCTCAGCATCCCACCAGCACATCCCCAGCCCCCCCGACACCGCTGCCACTGAGACCCCTCTGTCTCCCCAATCCTCCCAGCGCCCCCCAAATCCTCCCCGTACCCCCGATACTCACTGTCCCCCTCCACCTTCTCGGGCGTGCGGCTCCAGATGATCTGGCGCGTCTCCAGCTTCACCTGGAAGGTCCTTCTCTCSGGCCTCTGCGACTTCTTCTGGTAGAACAAGGTGAGCACGGTGCCCATCTCCAGGCAGCGCAGGATCCTGCCCATGTCCCCCGGCTCCATCCTGGCGTCCTCCAAGAAGCCATTGACGCTGTTGAGCCTGGCCATGGACATCTTCAGTGCTCGGCCATCGCCCGGCGGAGCCGCACGGCCGCGATTGTCTCATGCAGGAGAGGACGGAACCGAAGGGCCGAAAGCTTTCCCTGGGGGATTTTTTTTTTGGGATCGCCCCGGGCGTGGGTTT
>CADDXX010000346.1:775190-807121 GCA_902810485.1 Alauda arvensis | reverse complement strand
CCCAGGCCCAAGCCCAGGCTCAGTTTAGGCCGCGCTGTTCCGCCCCCGTTGCCTGGCAACGGTCGCGGGGCGTCACGTGACCGCCCGGGAGCGGTCATGTGGGGTCCGTTGTCGGGCGGCGCCGATTGATGACGTCACGGCGGCTCGGGTTCGTGCGGGAGCGCTGCGGGAATGGAGGAACGGGAGCGGCTGTGCCGGGAGATCCGAGTGCTCCAGGGTGCGGGAATCGGGGGGATCCGGGAATGGGAGCGGCTGTGCCGGGAGATCCGAGTGCTCCAGGGTGCGGGAATCGGGGGGATCCGGGGGATCCGGGAATGGGAGCGGCTGTGCCGGGAGATCCGAGTGCTCCAGGGTGCGGGGATCGGGGGGATCCGGGAATGTGAGCAGCTGTGCCGGGAGATCGGGGTGCTCCGGGATCACCGGGGACACCGAGAAACGAGGGGACACCGAAGGGGAACGGGGCAAAAAAAGGGAGGGGAGGACGAGGAAAAGCGGTCGGGGTCGGGAAAGGGGGAGCGGCTGCTAGGAGGCGAGCTGGGAAGAATGTGGGAGGACCTCGAGGAAGAATAAGGGGAAATCTGGGCGTCCTGGGGGGCGGCGCGGTGTTTTAAAGGGAATTTTGGGAATCTGCGGTGGGACAGTGGCAAGTTGTGACCGGACCTGGGGGGTTGGTGGGGGAGGGACAAGCTGTGGAAAGGGTGTTGGATTTTAGGGGGGGATTGGGGATGGAAAAGATCCCAGAGTGCTGGGAGAAGGAAGGAAAGGGGAGAAGAGAGAGCTCAAGAGTTGTGGGAGAAGAGGGAAGTGATCCAGGGAGTGCTGGAAAGTGAAAAGACCCAGGAAGGCCATGGTAGGGAGGGAGCAGAGCCCATGGTGGGTCCCTCACCAGGGAATCCCCACAGTGCTGCTCTCAGCAGGATCTGGGAACTCTCCTGGCTTTGGGAAGGGGCTTTTCCCTGTCCCACAGCCCCGGGCTGGAAGCACAGAGGTGGAATGTGCATCCATGTGCCCTTCCCAATCTCTGGAAAGCACCAGAACTTATTTCAGCACCAAATCCCCTCTGTTTTTGTCCTTCAAAGTGAATTTTCCTCRTTAGTGAGGCCACARCCTCCGCTCAGGAYTTGGGATTTGCCTCTCCAGGAGCTCCTRCATGGGGGAGTGRTGGGAGGGAGGAAAACAGTCCTTGCTTTTCCATGAGGAATGTGCTGATGCAGCTCCCTCGGCAGCTCCGTGACCTCGGTGGAGGAAAAACTCTGCCTGAAATACCAGGCTSCAAATTCCTTTGGGAATCACTCATGGGAAAGGTTTTTTAAACACTGAGGCTGGACAAGGGCAGAAATTCCCGGATTACCAGGGATGTGGGTGGATCAAAGCGCCAGGGAGAGGTGGTGGCTTCCAGAGGGACACAACAGCAAAGCCTTGGAGTGTCCTTGCTGCTTTGAAGGGAGGCAAAGAAGGGAACTTGGGAAAGGTCTGGAGCACAAGGAGCAGCTGAGGGGCTCATCCTGGAAAAAGGAGGCTCAGGGGGAACCTTCTGGCTCCCTAAAATTCCCTGACAGGAGGGTGGAGTCAGATGGGATCAGGATCTGTCAGCACACAGGGAATGGCTTCCCACTGCCAGAGGGCAGGGATAGATGGGATATTAGGAAGGAATTCTTCCCTTTGAGGGTGGTGAGGGGCTGGAGTGGAATTCCCAGAGAAGCTGTGGATGCCCCTGAATCCCTGGAAGTGCCCAAGGCCGTATTGAATGGGGGCTTGGAGCAACCTGTGGAATCCAGGGATATGGCAAGGAAGTGGAACCAGATGTTCCTGCAGGTCCCTTCCAACCCAAACCATTCCTTGACTTTTCCTTCCACCCCGGCTCGTCCAAACCCCGCGTGTTGATGTAATTCCAGCAAAAGGAAAAGCAGCTCTGTGCTGCTCCCAAATTCCTGCGGGATCAGGGAATTAATCCTCTGTCTCCTCTTGCACAGGTCTCATCAACAGCCACAGGAACGTGCACGGGGACGTCCCGCGCCCGGCGCCGCCGGCTCCTCCCAGGTGGAACAACCCCCACCAGCCCGGCTACGCCAGGAGAGGAGCCTTTCCCACCAGGTACCCCCAGCAGGCTCCCAGGAATTTCCACCCACGCCAGACTCACTCCTGGAGGAAAAAATACTCCCTGGACAACCGGCTGCTGGCATCGGGGTACGACGTTGGAAGCGCTCCCGGCGCTTCCCGGGGTTTTGGGAGCCTCGGGGACAGCCGGGCTCCTGAGCCACCGGAATCGTTGCCGGAGAGGCACGTGGACTTCACCACGGATGGGAACATCGTCGTGGACATCCAGGTGCCACAAAGGGCTGGCCAGGAAAGCGTGGGTCCTCACGGCGAGTTTTCCAGGCGGGAAGCGGCGGTGGCTCCTTCGGTGGATGGAAAYAGCCAGAAATCCCTTCTCCAGAAGGAAGAGAAGAGGCCTTCCCTATCCATTTCCTTCAGTTCCACGTCAAGGACCGTGTGCTTGCCTGGAAGTGGAGCTGGGAGCTCCTTTTCTGCCTCTGGGAGTGAAAGTGCCGTGGCGCTGAAGTCGGAGCCGCAAAACCCTTTGGAATTGCMGGGTCAGGAGCCGGCCCAGCACTCGGCACGGATCAAGGCAGAGCCGCCCTCTCCAGGGCAGCCGAGTGGTGAGGAAGTCCGGGATGCTTCCCTACATCCCAAACTCCTTGGGAATGCTGAGACTCTCTCTCGGCCTGCTCAGGCTGGGGTGGCTCCGGTGAGGAGCAGATTTCCCGTAATTCCCAAAGCTCCCGCTCTCCAAAAAGCTGCCTCAGCACCCGTCTCCAGCAAATCTCAGAAATTCAGGAAAAACAACTACACCTGGGTGGCAAACCCCGGGAAAAACTCTCGGGTTGTGAAGAGGTGGGCGAGCCCTCGAGCCGAAAATTCCAAGAAGGGCCTTGCCGGGGYGGACAAAGGTGCTAAAACCTCCCCCAAAGCGGATTTGGGAGCGAAGGTSAAGAAATCGGGATTGCAATCCAAGCTGGGGGTTTCTCCCAGTAAATACAAGTGGAAAGCCTCCAGCTTGCAGACTTTGCCTTCCACTTCCAAGTCGGCATTCCAGTGGAGGTCTGAGGACCAGAAGAAGCCTCCAGCCCCGAATGTCCCTCGAAGCACCTCTGTCCCTCCGGCTCCGAGCGCGGCGTCCGCGGTTCCTGGTGGGATGAAATCCTTTGGAGAGGCTGGTCTGTCCAGCTACAAAGTGAAGAGTCGGACAAAAATCATCAAGAGGAAAGGGAATGTGGGGTAAGTTGTTGGTTTGGATTTTTGGGTCCTTTGGGTTTCGTGTCRAGGTTGTGGCTGTGGGAAGAAATTCCAGTGAGGGTTGTTGTGTGCTGGAGGATTTATGGAATCGTGGAATGGTTTGGGTTGGAAGACCTTAAAAATCAGGGAATTCCTCACCTCTGCCATGGACAGGGACACCTTCCACTATCCCAGGCTGCTCCAAGCCCTGTCCAGCCTGGCCTTGAACACTTCAGGGATGGGACAGACGCAGCTTCTCTGGGAATTCCATTCCAGCCCCTCACCACCCTCACAGGGAAGGATTTCTTCCCAATAAACCCATCTAACYCTRCYCTCTGGCAGTGGGAAGCCATTCCCTGTGTCCTGKYKCTCCATCCCTTGTCCCAAGTCCYTCTCCAGCTYTCYTGGAGCCCCTTTAGGCACTGGGAGGGGCTCTGAGATCTCCCTGGCTCCTTCTTTTCTCCAGGCTGRRCATTCCCAGCTCTCCCAGCCTGGCTMCAGAGCAGAGGGRCTCCTCTGGATTGGATTTTCTCCWGCAGTTCCAYGTCCTCCTGWTGTTGGGTGATCCAGAGCTGGATCCTGTGAATCTCTGTGGTCACCAACACTTCCTCACTCAGCAGAGGAAGCTGCATTTTCCTTGATTTAATTTCRAATTGTTGTGTTGATTCCTGCTTCTGTTTCCCAGATCCCTGCAGTGCTTCCCAKCAGGTTTCCATCCTTGCCTTGCCCTCCTGCTTTGTCTGGAAAACTGTCAGTGGGTGGATTGTGCTGGGAAAATCACCCAGGGGCAGCCTGGAGAAGCTGGGAATGTTTGGGATTTTTTTGGCAGTTCAGGGAGACCTCCCACACCTTGGTGAATTCCAGCAGAACCAGGGAAGGGATCATCCTCCTGTGCTGGGCACTGCTGAGGATTCTCAAATCCTGGGGGGAGGATATTGAGGATCTGGAGCATGTCCAGAGTTGGGAAAGGAGCTGGGGAAGGATCTGGAGCAGCTGAGGGAGCTGGGAGAGCTCAGCCTGGAGAAAAGGAGGCTCAGGGGGTACCTCCTGGCTCCCTGAATTCCCTGCCAGGAGGGTGAAGCCAGGATGGGATCAGGATCTCTCAGAGAACGGGGACAGGACATGAGGAAACAGCCTCAAACTGTTCCCAGGGAGGTTTAGTTTGGATATTGGGAAAATTCCTTCCTGTAAAGGATGGTCAGGCATTGGGAATCCCCATCCCTGGAGGGATTTTAGATCCCTGTGGATGTGGAACTCGGGGACGTGGTCAGTGGTGGCCTTGGCACTGTTGGGAAATGCTTGGACTTGGATCTCAGAGGTCTTTTCCAACCTAAACCATTCTAGGATTCCATCATTCAATCTCTCACATCTGTTGAGCAGAAGGCAGYGAGTAAGTTTGGCTGTCAAACACCTCATTCTCCATCTGTTCCTTGCCAGGAATTCCCCACATTCTCCCGTTCCCTTGGAATTTTCTTGTCAGAGCTTCTCCTCCCCCCTCAGCCCGAGGAGAATCCCGGTGGGATTTGACTCCTCTTGGAGAAGGACCCCAGGAGCGTTTCGCTCACTTCCCTGCTCCCTCCTAACCCTGTGACCTTCCCTTTCCCAGCTCCCCCACGGATAAGAAGAACATCTCCCCCACCACMGCTCTCAAGAGCCGCTTCCACCTCCGGAGGAGAAATTCCACGCGTGGAAAACCCTCGGCGACGGCGAAGCGCTCCTCGCCCCGGGGGCTGGTGCAGATCTCCAAGCACCGGCTCTGCCGCATGCAGGTGGCCACCAAGGAAGGTAGGAACGGGCATTCCAAGGGCTCACGGACTCGTTGGAGTTGGTTCCARGGGGTTCTTGGATTTGGGAATGTGTGGGTGAATCCTCCTGGAGGTGTTGTTGGTCCTGGGGCGAACACTCAGGGGAGGTTTGGCTCTGTATTTGTGTTGTCCTTTGGCGTCGCCACAAAAAAGCTGTTTCCTGCTTTTCCTGGGGTTTCCCCGGATTTTTAGGAAGGTTTTCCCAGAAGGAAGAGGTTGACAGAGGCAGGAATACACAAATATCCCAGTGCTGTGTGCAGTTTTGGATCTAATCTGCTTAGAACACCGTTAATTAGTGGAATACTGAATCCATTGTGTTTGGGAACAGGGAATTTGCATCCATGTCCTGCTGCCTTGGAGCAGAAGTTGGAGCTCAGAGAGGCACCTCCAAGTGCCTGGAATGTTGTTGGAATGTTGGTAGCTCCAAGTCTGGTTCTTCTGTTCCCTGGGGRTATTTTAATGGATAAAAGGCTTCCCCACACCTGGGATTTTGTTGTTTCAGATGGATGTGAGGCACGTTTTCCCTGTGGCCCCATGAAATTCCCTGTGGGAATTGCAGGAGCTGGGAGAAGGGTTTGGATCAGATGTAGCTGGGATTTGTCTTCAGTTATATTTTGGGATTATTTGGTGTTCAGACAGCTCCAYTGAGATGTTGAGTTTTCCTGGATGATGGRTTTTGGACAAGGGGCTGGAGTGCYGGGACACAGGGAATGGCTTCCCACTGCCAGAGGGCAGGGTTAGRTTGGAAATTGGGAAAGAATTCTTCCCTGGGAGGGTGGTGAGGCCCTGGAGTGGAATTTCCAGAGRAGCTGTGGCTGTTCCTGGATCCCTGGAAGTGCCCATGGCCAGGAGGGAKRGGGCTTGGAGCAACCTGGGATMGTGGAAGATGGCATGGATGAGAAATTCCATGATCTTTGAGTTCTTCCAACTCAAATCATTCTGTGATTCCAGAAAGCTCTGGAGACATGGAKCWATTTGGGATTGCATTTTGACCTCGGAGGGAATTGAGGCAGTGGTGATTCCAGGGATATCAGATTGTTTGGAGTCCCAGTTCCTTGACTGAAGGGAGCATTCCCATACTGAAATCTTGATTTTACTGGATAGGAACGAGGAGATAAAGCAGGAATGTGGTTTTGCTCCAGGCTTTGGGAAGGTGGCAAATGAAGAAGGTTGGAGAATGGAAGTAAAAAAAGAGAATAGGTCTGGAAGTGACCTTGGGAGAGCAGGGAGTTCATTCCCCCCTCCAAAAGTGGATCCAATTATCCAWCCTTTCCTGGCAGATGCTTCTCTGTGTGGCACCTTCTCCTTTGCAGAGAAAGAGCCCGGATTGCCTTGAAATTCCCTCAGTGAATTTTGGGTTTGCTCCCTTTGATTAAAACTGACTTTCTGGATTTGAATCCTTTTGTACTTGAAAATTTTTCTTGGAGAGCTTCAATCCCAGGCAGAGGATTTGCAGCTTCGTGTGTTGGAATATTCATAAACCCTGAGTTTTGAAAGCTGTGGAATCATTTCTCTGTGTGCTCCAGGATTCTTGTGTTGTTTTTTCCCCCAGGTTTAGTAGGAAAAGATTATTGGGTGATGGATGGGGCAGGGATATTCCCAAATCTGGGAGATCCTGGATGCTCACAGGGATTGGGACAACTCCCACTTTGTTCCCTCTAAATGTGTAATTATGGATGTGGTGCCACTGTTTTCTGGTTCCGCAGGGAGCTGGGAATAAGTGAAGTCTTGTGGATTCAATTCCTGGCTCCCAGGTTATCCAAGAGGTTTTGGGAAGGCTGTTTTGGTTTCTTTWGGGGCAAAGTGTGGCTATTAATCCCAGCAAAATATTGTGGATATCAATCACCACAAAGTGGTGGAATTTCCAGTTTTTCCCATTTCTCCTTGGTGTGAGGGAAGTAAATGGAGTTACTGGGATACACTGGGAGCAGAGTGGGGCAGGARTGGAGCAGGGAGCTGGATCCATTTCTGGGATCACACTGGAGGGAAGGACAGAGGGGAGGAATGTTCCCAACTTCCTGCACGGCAGCGTGGCTGGAAAAGCTGGATCAGCCCCTYCTGTCCCCATTTCTGTGGGGCCTGTGGTGACACAGCCTGGCTGGWTTCCTGTTTGTCCTGTTCCGCAGGATTTTGGGATCTGTGGCACACATTATGTGGTACAAAGACATTGTTCCTGCTTTTCCCAAGTCCTGGTCTGTCTCCTGGCTTTCCAGCTCCCTTCTTGGACCCAAATGGATCTGTTTGGTCTCATCTCCAGCCATTGCAGAGTCTTGAATCGGGATTGGTGTTTCCCAATGCTCTTTCCAGAGGCGCTTCCCTCTGTGGGAATTGCTTTTATTTAGGGAATCAGAGAGCCAGTGGGAMGTGGCAGGTTGGTAGGAATTTTCTTGGGATTCTTTGGGCTGTGCCATGAGAGATCCACCTGCAGCTGTTCCCAGCTAATTCCAAAACTCTTGATTCACTGGAATGTTCAACAACAGCTCAGATATTGGAGTGTGTCCCAAATGGAAGTTTTTCCAGTGGGATGATGGAACGGGGAGGAAGTTCCAGGTCAGCTCCCTCACCTCTGGGATCCTCAGGGATGTGATGGAAGAGGGATAAAAGGTGGTGGTTGTTTCTCTCCTTATCCAGGGAAAAGCTGGAGGACCAGCAGGGATCGTCAAGGTCTTGGGTGCCGCTGTGTTGGATAAAACCCTGGAATGGTTTGGGTGGGAAGGGACCTTGGAGATCATGGAATTCCAGCCCCCTGCCATGAGCAGGGACACTTGCCACTATCCCAGGTTGCTCCAAGCTCTGTCCAAACTGGCCTTGGACACTTCCAGGAATCCAAGGTCAACCACAGCTTCTCTGAGAATTCCATTCCAGCCCCTTCCCAGTCTCACAGAGAAGAATTCCTTCCCAAATCCTGTCTATCCCTGCCTTCTGGCATTAGGAAGCCATTCCCTGTGTCCCGTCCCTCCATCCCTTGTCCCAAATCCCTCTCCAGCTCTCCTGGAGCCCCTTTGGGCACTGGAAGGAGCTCCGAGCTCTCTCTGGATCCTTCTGTTGTCCAGGCTGGACACTCCCAGTGTAAATGCCAAATGAGCTTTTTGTCCACGTCCTGTCCCATCACCTTGGGAATCCTTWATCTGCTTTCTCCAAACTGAAGGTGGAATATTCCCAAAAGTTCAGGGGTGGCATCTTTTTCTCCTCAGTTTTGAGGGAAAATGCCAACCTCTAAGTGAAGTTTGACTGATCCAGGTGTGATTAACAGCGGGATATTCCTGCTTTTCCCATCCTAAAAGTCCCATGCCAGAGGATATGGGAATCCCACACTTTTCCAACAGCTTTTTCCTATCTTTAGCTGGGATTTCTTGCAGAATGAGGCTTATTCCCAACCTATTTTTGGATGACAAATGAGTTCTAGTAGCTGGGAAATTTTTCTCACCATCCTGCTTGGGCATCCGAGCTGTCATTTCTTATTCCCAGGACTTTTTCCTTGGGAAAAAAACTAGGAATAAATGCTTCAAAGGAAGATTTATAGACTTTTTTTCCTAATCCATTTTAACATCAGAGATGTGGCAAATGTTTGGATGAGGAGAACGGGAGTGATGAGTGCTTGGTACATATGGAAAAATTGGGATTTTTGCAGGAGAATCTGGGGCTTTTTCCAGGAGAACTGGGGATTTTGGGAAGCGCACGCAGCCCTGCAGAGGGCACTCGTGCCTCTCCCATCTCCTCGGTCCACCTTTTTCTGGTTATTGATGGCCTAATTTCGTCTTTATGTGAAAGAAAGCAGATCTGGAGTAATTTGCAGCAATAACCTGCTAATGCCGGGCCAGTATCAAAATTCCCATGTTCATTCCCGGTGGCAGATAAAACACTAATATATAATTATCCTTGCAAATTGGATTGTTTTAAATAACCAAAAGGCTACGGCCGGGGAGAAAACCCATCCCATTTCCCTGGAGTTCCTATTGCGGGGTAATTGCTGCGTTCAATCAATTTCCTTGGCATTAGAAATTCCATCACAATCAACATTAAGCTTTATTCATTGTGATGGCAAAGAGCCGGATCATTTCTCCTCTTTTCCTTAACTGGCAAAATTAATCAGGGAAAAGATTTTAAACATTTACCCGTGCGAAAGAGGTCAGCTCTGCCACTATATTGCTCAGCAGATAAGGGGGCTAATAAAAAGAAAATTGAATTACTAATGATCGCCAGGAACAGAGTATATAAAACCTGGCAATCGCCCGGTGCAAGGGAAGAAAAAAAAAAAAGAAAAAAGGAATCAATTTTCTCCGGACAAGGTGCGCTCGTTTTTTATTTTGGCTCATATTATCAGCAATTTAATTGGGGGAGAGCATAAACAGGAGGAAACAGTTAGGGAATAATGAGGCTGGAGGTGTAAAATCCTGCAAGGATAGATGCTGGACACAATTTATTTGGCACAACAGATAATCGCTTTAATTGAATCCGAAAGTGCAGCGTTCAGCAGCGCCGGCTCCGCGCCTCGCCCGGGGGGGAGCTGGGATATTACAAAGAGGTTCCTCCGTGCCTTTTCCCCCTCTGAGATGTCCCCTTCCCGGGATTGCTCCGGCACGGTCACAGCTGGCTGGAAGCAGGAGATGGAGGAARCAAGGAGGGAGATTCTCCAGGGACTTTTCCTTATTTATGTTGTGTTCGTTCCTTAAATAATTTGGTTTATTTGCCGGGTTGGATGGTTCTGGGTGAGAGCGGTCGTGTCCTGCTCGAGGTGAACTTGGAATCGTGGAATGGTTTGGGTTGGGAAGGGATCTCAAGGATCAACTCATTTTGCTGTATCCCAACTTCAAAGCCTGGCTCCCTTTTCCTGCTGTGAGCTCCAGGTTCTGGGTATTAAAGGAAATTCTAAGGAGCTTCTTTATCTTTTCCTGAGTGGTTCATCCTGGAATTTATATCCCAGGATGGATTAGGGTTGGAAGGGACTTTGAAGATCATCCAATTCCACCCCTGTGYCATGGGCAGGGACACCYTCCACTATCCCAGGTTGCTCCAAGCCMTGTCCARCCTGGMCTTGGGCACTTCCAGGGATCCAGGGGCAGCCACAGCTTCTCTGGGGAKTCCATTCCATGGYCTCACCACCYTCCMAGGGAAGAATTCCTTCCCAATATCCCATCTAAACCTTCCCTCCTTCAGCYTAARYAGATGGGGAATTGTTGCAATTCCCCATCTGTGACTGTGCAACTCCAGGGCCAGAGGAGGAGTAATTTCCGAGCAAATCCTTGTTGGCTCCACTACATCCAACCTGGTTTTCAGTTGCTTCCCTTGAAAATATCCCTTCCCTGCTTATCTTCCCCTTTCTCCTACTCCARACTGAGATAAGCCAGTGGTTTGTGTTATCAGMTTCCTGTTTTCCCTGCCTTGCCACCCCAGTGTTGAAACTGCCAAGCAGAAGGAATCCTGGTTTGTTTTCCCATCTTCCTAAAGAGGGATTCAAATATCCCACTTCCCTCTGCATCTGCAGAAGCTTCTCCACCTCTTTACTGCCAGAATCACCCTCAGAAAAATTCCTTGAGCCCTCATTTCTCTCCTCCTGGCTCCACAGGATGTGACCTGAGGGGGTCGGGATGGGCCAGGAGCGTTCGCTTGGAAAAACGCTCGGAGGCAGAAGTGGCAGGAGCTGCTTTGCATTGCTCGGGCGAGTAAAGGGGGTGTAAATGGTGAGGAGCAAGTTATGAGTGGCATCCAAATGCTCAGCTGCTGATAATTTTATTGACACCGGGTGTTTGGATCCCTCTGGCAGCTCTGGAAAGCTCAGCCCTGAGGTTTTATACCCTCTCCTATTTTTTTTCCAGCGGGTTGATTCCCGGTGGGACAGCAATTGAGGGAATTTTGGAGGTTTTTCCCTCATTCTTTGTTTTATTTCGTATTTATTTTATTTTCCTTCTGAGTTGTGTGAGGTTTTGCTCCCTTCACCTTCGGGGTGACGCCTCCGATCGCATTACGGCCGAGTTAAGCTCTTGATCCCTTCCCTCAGGGAAGCCCTTGGATCACACACAGAACTCCTCAGAGTTCATCACATCTTCTCCTTCGCCCCATCCTTACTCCCGTTTTCCCAAGTTCCTCCCAGCTGATCCAAACCCTCCCAAGGCGGCCGCTCTCCGTCGTTCCCCGTGTCCCACCTGGGTTTGACCTTTGCCTGGAAAYCATTCCATCGATCCCAGCTCTCTCTTCCTTCTGGCTTGTCCTTGGGGAGCCAGGGGTGGAGCGTGGCTGGCGAGGTGGCTCCTCACTCCTTCAGGAATTGGGGAAAGTTCACATTCTTGGCTCTTTGCCGGCCCCGGTTACGTCAGCGGTCGCAAGTAGCGGTTTTGGGTTTCCGCCTTGACTTGGCATTTCCAGGTGACTCGTCCCGGAGTCTGCAAGAGGAGCTGCAGGCCCGGAGCCAGCTTTGGGAATTCTCTTTTTGCAGGGCCCTCTTTTAAAAATAACAGCCYGCTGGGAGCGAGGGGATGGGCCTTGCTCAAGGAAGTGTTCCCGAGTTGGATTCGGGATCGGGGAAATCGGCGGCTGCCACAGAGGGAACATCTGGAGGGAAATGGGGATCCTGAAGGTGACAATTCCTCTTTCCCTGCGGAATTCGACCTGCACACTCAGTTTGTGTTGGAAGCCACATCCCTGGAAGTATTCCAGGCCAGGTTGTTTGGGACATGGAGCAGCCTGGTCCGGTGGAATGCGTCCCATGGCAGGGGGGGTGGAAGGAGATGACCTTGAAGGTCCCTTCCCACCCAAACCATTCCATGTTTTAATTAAATTCACCTCCCAGTCCCTATTTTAGGTAGTTTTGCTTCAATATTTTTTACCTCAGTCCTTATTTCAGAGCCTCTCCTGTGCAGCTCCAGCTCTGTTGGATTGGGGAATTCCGTTGGTAGCCAGCAGCTCTTTGGGGAATAGGCTATTTATACACTAATAGGAAAAAAACTTGGCTTTGTGTGTGGATGAGATCCTTCCCTTGGCTCTGACCCTTGATATTTCCAGGTCTGTGGGGGGCTTTGTGTAAGACTCCAAACCTTTCAGGGATGACACAGTGGGAAGCTAAAATAGACAGGGAAAAAAAAATGGGAAACAGAGCAGTAGGTCCTGAACTCCTTGTTTGGCTTAAATATTTTCTGGGATGGAGCATCCACAAATGCTCTGGGCAACCAGGACCTCACCATCCTCACTACCCARTAWCCCATCTGAACCTAYTCTCARTTTGAAGCAGATCCCCCTTATCCTGTCWCTCCATGCTCYTGGAAACAGATCTTTRTCTTGGAAAGAGATATTTATTTGTCCATGGAATGCTTTGGCTTGGAAGGGACCATTAGGAGTCTCCTAATCCAACCAAAAATGAAGCTTTTAAACCAGTTTTGCTTGGAATTGGGTGGAATTTCAGTGCTGATCCCTCTTATTCCTCTGCTTGTCTTTCCTTGGGCTCCTAAATTAAAATAAGGAGAATAAAAGTGGATGTTTAAGGCACTTAAAAAAAAAAAAAACATAATCTGAAAAGTGACAATGAATCCCTTTTCCCTGTTTTTTTCCCCTTCCTTTTGCAATTTTCTCCCACTTAATAAACTGTCTGCTGGTATTCCCAGCACGGTCACACTTGGAATTACTGATGCCAGCGTGGATGATCGGAGTATCCTCCACTGCTCTGTCAGGATTCCCAAAATCCCGCCCTGGCAGATGTTCAATTCCCCATCAAACCTATGTRGGTTTCTCTGTTCTGCTTTCTGCTTCCAGTTCTTTCCCAAATCCCCRTTTACACCCTTATTTTTTTAATTTTCTCATGGAAATCTTCCCGTTTTATTTTTCCCTGCAACGACTCGGAAGCGTCGCAGGGAAATTCCTCTCCCTGGCTGCTGAGCCGAGTTAAGCCGCTCATTCCAGGACTTGCTGGATCTCTCAAAGCACTGGAAATGAGTAAAACCCCTTGGAATAGGGAACAGATGCCAGAGTGCACCTGGAAGAAGGGATTTGTGGGCTCGGCAGCATCTCCTGAGTCCTACAAAACTCTGCTGTTCCAGCAGCTTTGCCCGAGTTTCTGCTTCAGCCTGAGGGATGGGGAAATGCCTCGACTTTGCTCGTCAACGGGAATTTTGCTGTCATCCCTCAGGAAATTTGAGTTCAAGGAACGTTTCCTCCTCCGCTGTGCCTCTGGGTAATCCCCACGCGTGCGGGGTTTTCGGGGGGCTGTTTCTATTTCGGGTTGTCTGGAGCGGTGTCAAGTGGGGATTTGGTGTGGATGTGTGGATGGGATCGGCTCCAAAGCTGATTCCAACGTGTTATCGGCCCTTAAGCCGCCCTCRGGGGCTCTCCATTGGAAAAGGGCACGGGAATTCTTGGAGCTTCAGTGTGGGCTGTCAGCTCCAAGTGCTGGTTGCGACGGGAGACTCCGTGTTGTTCCTCACGGCACCGGCAAATGTCCCGGGACATCTTGTCCTTGGATGGGGCAGAGAGGGCCCAGGGAAGGGTGAGTGGGTGGGATGTGCCATCAAACTTTGGGGTTTTTTTCCCATGGAATCACTGAATGGTTTGGGAAGGATCTTAAATATCATCCAGTTCCTGCCGTGGGCAGGGGCATCTTCCTCTATCCCAGGGTGCTCCAAGCCCTGCCCAGCCTGGCTTTGGACACTTCCAGGAATCCAGGGGCAGCCACAGCTTCTCTGGGAATTCCATCCCAGCCCCTCCCCACCCTCCCAGGGAAGAATTCCTTCCCAATACCCCATCTATCCCTGCCCTCTGGCAGTGGGAAGCCATTCCCTGTGTCCTGTCCCTCCACCCTTTGTCCCAAATCCCTCTCCAGCTCTCCTGGAGCCCCTTGAGGCACTGGAAGGGGTTCTGAGCTCTCCTTGGAGCTTTTTATTTTTCAGCCTGCACGTTCCCAGCTCTCCCAGGCCTGGCTCCAGCCCTTGGAGCATCTCCATGGCCTCCTCTGGATCTGTTCCAGCAGCTCCATGTCCTTCTGCTGCTGGACCCCAGAGCTGGATGCAGAATTCCAGGTGGGGGTCTCACCTGAGTTGGGCTGAGGGCCAGAATTCCCCCTTTCCTGCTGCCCACGCTGTGGGATGAGCCCAGGATGTGGGAGATTTCTGGGATGTGAGCACACATGGATGGGGCACATCCAGTTTTTCATCCACCAACACCCCAAATCCTTCTCCTCAGGGGCTGCTCTCAATCCATTCTTTGGGGTGGGAAAGATGCTCAGATCCCAGGGCTCAGGTGGGATCAGTGTCAAATGCACTTTTTGGGATTTAAAAAAGCAGGGAATTCTTTCCTTTTAAAGAGGAGCCCAACCTGCCACCCAAATAATGTTTCACTCCTGGCTGGGTCGAGGTGTTTGCAGTGATTGGTGACCTCAATTCGGCAGCGACGACTTCCAAACGCTTTCCCTGCTATCAGGAATCCAGGAGCGGAGCCCTCCCTTTATCAGGCAGCAAATCAAAACGGGAATTTGATGGGGTTGAGAGGAGTCCATCAGAGATCCCYCTCTGTTGTTTTAAAACAAGATTTACTCTGCTCTCTCCGCATTAACTGGGGCGTTTTACGGTGCTCCCCTTTCCGCGAGCTTCCGTGATCCATCATTTCCTGGCTCGCCTGCTGGAGTGGCTGTTAGATTTTTACTACAGCAAACACTGTAAAAGGGCATTAGAGCAGTTAAATCTGGAGTCTTGCTTCCATAAGGAAAAAAGAAAATGCTGAATTAGGCACCAGAAAAGGCAACCACAGCGATACTTTAATCTTGCATAAATTATCAGAAGAGTCAGAGGCGAGTGATTTTATGTATTGTTAGAGCTCTGCTAATTAATTATTCCGGAATAATTGATGTTTAGGAGCGCCAAAGTTGGGTCCTTTCCTGGCTTAATGGACTTTCAATATGGCAGCTGGGTTTTTTATTTCTTTCTTGGTTTTAACCCTCCCTTTCCATGGGGTTTATGATGATTTAATGATCCCTTTCCTAAATATGAAGAATCTAAATAAGAATTTATCAAGGAAATATCGTCCCACAAATTGTGGGTCTGAGTCAGTGGTGGTTTTGGAGACATTCCTGGCATCCAGGGGCAAGTTGAGTCCCCAGTGGGAATATTTGAAGGATGAAATGCCCTAAAGAAATGGATAAATKTAGATAAGCTGAAGAAGGGCAGGGTTGGATGGGATATTGGGAAGGAATCCTTCCCKGGGAGGGTGGKGAGGAGCTGGAATGGAATTCCCAGAGAAGCTGTGGCTSCCCCTGGATCCCTGGAAGTGTCCAAGGCCAGGWKGGATTTGGCTTGGAGCAACCTGGAATAGTGGMAGGTGTCCCTGYACATGGCACAAGAGTGGAATTGGATGGACTTTAARGTCCTTTCCAGCCCAAACCATTCCATGATYCCCTTTGATAGGAACAGATCRCCTTCCTTGGATTGCTGGAATTGGRCAGACCTCATCCATTTCTTCATCYCTTTCTRGASAGTTTGGATTCATTGTTTCCAAAGGATTTCAGGTCCTGGTAAACGCAGAGCCCTGAAATGGGGCTTGGGAATCACAGAATTCCAGCTGGCATTATCCCTCTTTGTGGGGCCATGCTGGGAACCAGTGGCTGCTTTGGGCCATCCCAGTTCAAGAAGGGTACAAAGAGATGATTCCAGTGGGATTTTGGGATTACCTTGGGAATGTGACAAGGCATGGAGTGACAGGACACAAGGAAATGGCTTTCCCCGGGGGTGGGGTTAGATGGGATATTGGGAAGGAATTCTTCCCTGTGAGGGTGGTGAAGGGCTGGGATGGAATTTCCCAGAGAAGTTGTGGCTCCTTTCATGCCTGGAAATGCCCAAGGCCAGGTTGGATGGGGATCTGAGCAACCTGGGATCRTGGGAGGTGTCCCTGCCCATGGCAGGGGTGTGGAATGTGATGATCCTTAAGGTCCTTTCYGACCCAAACCATTCCATGATTTCCTGATCACGAGCCTGCAGGGATCCTGCCCCTTCATGCTGGACATGGAAGAGTCAGCAATAAAATCCACCAGGCAGATTGGACTTTGCACTTTCATTCCTGAGCTCAGGAATCATCTGCTTGATTGGATTTTGTAGCACATCCATCCCCTCCCCAGTGTTTTGGGATCATGGGGACAGGTGAGGACAGGCTGTGGAGTGAGCAAACACTTGTCCAGTGAGCTGGAGGCGTTTGGGAGGACCAGGACACACAATGCTGGTAAAGTGATCCCTGCTCCTGAGCCATTCCAGCCCCCGGAGCAGGGATGGGGGGGATTCCCAGCCCCASTGTCACCACTCTCCTTGTGGGGCAGGGCGTGGGGTGACAGACATTCCATGGCCTGGRCACAGCGTGGGGGAAAGCAGCTTTGTGGGAAAAGCGTCCCTAAACTTGATCTCCTTGTTTATCTCGTCCCCAGGCCCTGCCTGGCCCCTCGAGATAAACAGGTGCCAGTGCTTGCCATTCCCAACAGCCGGAATCATTCCAGCGGGAGGGAGCTTGTGTTTACGTGTGGGGAGTTATTCCTGCCTCCCTTCGGGGCTGGAGCATCCCTGGTGGCAAATGGGCTGGGAGTGGACACAGCCCCAGGACCTGGAGCTGCTCCAGCCTGGCCTTGGATGTTTCCAGGGGTGGGGCAGCTGCAGCTTCTCTGGGAATCCTGTGCCTCTGGGAATCCTCACCGCCCTCCCAGGGAAGGATTTCTTCCCAATATCCCRTCTAAAGCTGCTCTCTGGCAGTGGGAAGCCATTCCCTTTGTCCTGGCATTCTGTCCTTTATCCAAAGTCCCTCTCCAGCTCTCTTGGAGTCCCTTTAGGCACTGGAAGCGGCTCTGAGGTCTCCCCAGAGTTTTCCATTTTCTCCCAGGCTGTCTCCAGCCCCTGGAGCAACTCCTTGGTTTTGTTCGCTTCCCTCACTTTCTGGACACATCCAAGACATTCCAACCCCTTGGAGTCATCAATAACTTAAAACCCAGGATCCCATGCCTGGATTTTTTTCCTTTATTTTCCCCTTTCTCCCTGCCTTGTGGGATCCCTGATCCTTCTCCCTGCTCCMGCCCAGCTCTCACGTGCCTTGGCTTAGCACAGGGAATCCTCAGCTCCTGTCCTGGGTGCTCCCAGCATTGCTGTCATTCCCYGAGGGAGCACCGTGCCCTGCTCCAGGGCTGTTTAGTGTCTCGAGTTAGAGACATTCCTGAAAGGAACGTCCTGAATTCCCACACAGATGCTGCGGGAACACCATCAAGCCCAGCAATAAAATGTAGCGGAGAATTCCAGAGTGAAATCGAGATGGGAAACCTCTGCTGCTGCCAGGCTGGAAATCTCCAGCCTGGAGTTTCCCCTGGGCTTTTTAATGGAAGCAGGAGCTTGTTTTGTGTTGTCATGGGCTCTGAAGTGAAGCTGGGATCAGTTCTGGAATTCTGGGATCAGTTCTGGCCCCTCATAACAAGAAAGACATTGAGGGTTTGGAGTAACTCCAGGGAAGGGAACGGAGTTGGGGAAGGGTCTGGAGCACCAGGAGCAGCTGAGGGAGCTGGGTGGGGGCTCAGCCTGGAGAAAAGGAGGCTCAGGGGGGACCTTTCCAYTCTCCACAACTCCCTGAGGGTGGAATCAGGTGGGGATCAGGCTCTGCTCCCAGGGAATAAGGGACGGGACCAGAGGATTCGGCCTCAAGTTGTGCCAGGGGAGCTTTAGTTTGGATACTGGGAAAACGTTTTTCATGGAAAGGGTTGTAAAGCATTGGAATGGGCTGCTTGGGGGAGTCACATCCCTGGAAGTATCCAAAAAATGTGTGGATGTGTGGATTTGGCACTTGAGGACAGSGATTAGTGGTGGKCATGGTGGTGGTGCTGGGGTGAGGTTTGGACTCGATGATCTTGGAGCTCTTTTCCAGATTTCAATTCCACGATTCCGGACTTTTCTCTGTGTTATTCCTCTTGCTCTCACTTGTGAGAGCAGGCCTTGACCCTGTGCCTGACAACAATGGTTGGGAATTTGGACATGGAATTTGATTTCTTTTTTTTGGACTATCCCAGAATCCCAGAATGGTGTGAATTGGGAGGGAACTTCATCCARTCCCACYCCTTTCCATGGGCAGGGACACCTCCYACTATYCCAGACTGCTCCAAGCCCTGTCCAAGCTGGCCTTGGACMCTTCCAGGGATGGGACAGCCACAGATTCTCCAGGAATTCCATTCCAGCTTCTCACCACCYTCCCAGGGAAGAATTCCTTCAYGATAYCCCATTTRTCCCAGCCCTCTGGSWGTGGGAAGCCATTCCCTGTGTCTTGTCCCTCTGCTCCTTATCCAAAGTCCCTCTCCAGCTTTCTCGGAGCCCCTTTAGGCACTGGAAGGAGTAATTCAAATTTATTCCTGTTATTTTTTTATTTCATTCCTCAACATGTTCCCAGATTTTTCTGGATTTCTGGTAACACATGGTGGGAAACATCAATTCCAATTTTTTTTTTTTTTCTGTGTTATTCCATCCCCACAGCTCCCAGCCAGTTTTCCCTTCCAACTGAAAGGACATTTYCCTCTTGCATTTCCATTAATGGATTTTCACCCTGGGTCCACTTCCCATTTTGTGTCACTGCCCTGTTCCCAAGGGCTCATTCCACACTAAGTGGTGTCGGAAGACTTTTTCCCTTCCCATTCCATCCTCTTAAAACCCAATCCTGGGCATCACAGAGGCCACTTTGGCTGTGTTGACACTTCCTTTGTCCTGTCCTCCCTTCCCAGGGATCTTAGTGCACATTCCAGGCTGCCCCATTCCCTAATGCTTTGCATTTGTCCTTTAAATATTCATGGCAATAGAGTGGCCAGGTTACTTAATGGAGCAGCATTATCCTTGGAATTCAARGCAGGAGTGTGCTTGTTGTCAGTGTGTTTAAAAAACTTTTCCCAAATCTTGGAGCCTGCAGGATTGAGGTGTTTTCCCAGTTTTTAAGCTGAAATGAATTCTGGAGTTGCTGGTTGTGAATGTGCTGCATTGGGAGAAGGAGAAATTCCATAAACTTTCAGTTCCTCGATAGACAAGGATGTTTTATCCTGTGAAAAGGATCACTGACATTCCTGAGGGATTTTTAGTGGGTGGCTTTTCCTGTAAAACCTGGATAAGAAATACTCAGAAGGAATTTTGCATCACAGAGTCATGGGATGGTTTGGATTGGAAGGGACCTTAAAGATCATGGAATTCCAACCCCTGCCATGGGCAGGGACGCCTTCCACTATCCCAGAATGATCCAAACCTCATCCAGCCTGGAATTTGGGCTCGAGTCAGGATTTTCAGCTCCAGGTGCTCTTGGATATCCCATGGATTACTGAAGAGTAAAATAAAGGAATGTCAGAACTTTTCCAGGGAATGTTTTTTTTCCTTCCAGCTCTGCCAACCAGTGAGCTCCCAGTTCATTGAGGTCACTGGTGGGATGAGAGCTGGAAGTCTGACTCTCCTGCTGCTTCAATATTCCATGTATTTTAGGAGATGGTTCCTGACACATGGCCTAGAGAGAATAATTGGATGTGGCAGCTGAGTGAAAAAGGCTGGATGGGATTTTTTTCCTTCCAGTGGATGGATGAAGTTTGGGATGATTTGTTTTATTTTTATTTATGGGGAAAAAAAAGGGAAATAAAACAAATTCCCACAAAACCACCAACAAAACCTTTTATGTTCAAATCAGCTGGGATCAACTGGGGATTCAGCCAAAACAGGAGGGATTTCTTTTCCCAGTTCTGGAATTTCTGGTGGCCTAAAAAGGGATTTACCATTTGGAAGTACTCTTAAATTGGAATACCAGCAATCCCTGGGATACCTGGGGAATGAGCTTCAAATCCATTTGGAGTTGATTCAAACCAAAAAAGTCTTGACTGTTGCTGGACCTCAGTAACCTTGGGATAAATKATTTTACTGCTGTTCCTGGGTTTTCCTGCCTGGAAGATGGGAACAGACCTGGGAAAAAGAGATCTGTGGGATCTGGGGAAAAACCTCAGGCAGATCCCAGTGCTGTGGGATCTGGGCAAAAATCTCACCCATTGGGCTGGAATTATTCCCTGTGAGGGTGGGGAGGCCCTGGCTCAAGTTTCTCAGAGAATCTGTGGCTGTCCCATTTCTGGAAGTGTTCCAGGACAGGTTGGATGGGTCTTGGAGAAATTTGGGATAGTGGAAGATGTCCCTGACCTGGGAATGGGATGAGCTTTAGGGTCCTTTCCAAAGCATTCCAAGATTCTGTTCCTTGTGTTCTCACTCCTTCCTGGGTGTGGCTGATGATCCCATAGGTCTCCATGCCTGTAGGATCAGAGAAGTTTTGGGGAGATCAAGCAAAAGAAAATGGGGAGAAAATCAAAAGGGTTTGGAGATGGCAAAGGGAAGTGGATGGGAGAGGGGGGCAAAGAAATCATGGAATCACTGAGGTTGGAAAAGGCCTCTGAGATAATCGAATTCAGCCATTAGCACCAGCCCATGTTCCCAAGTTTCACATCCACACAATTTTGGACCCTTCCAGGGATTGTGATTCCACCACTGCCCTGGCAATGCCATACCAGGGCTTGTCAACTCTTTCCATGGAGAAATTTTTCCCTGCTATCCAAGCTGGACTTCYCCTGGTGCAACTTGAGGCCTTTCCCTCTCATCCTTATTCCCTGGGAGCAGATCCCAACTCCCACCTGGCTCCACCCTCCTGCCAGGGAATTGCAGAGTGAAAAAGTCCTTCCAGAACCTCCTTTTCTCCAGGCTGAGCCCCTTTCCCAGCTCCCTCAGACTCTCCTGGTGCTCCAGACCCTTCCCAGCTCCATTCCCTTCTCTTGGACTCACAAACCTTACAGGGCTTTTCCAACCTTACCAATTCCATGGAAAGGAGGGACTCAGGATGAGTGCTGGGAAGAGCTGGATCCGTGAGAAAGATGCTGAGGGTATTTTGTGAGCAGGATTTTAGGGAATGAGAGGAAACCTGGAGTTTCCACCCTTCTCCCTCAGGAGTGGACGGAGGGATCCAGGTGGAAAGGAAAAGCATCAAAGCCTGGCTTGTTTTTCCTCCCCTCCAGTTTTCTCCAAGTTTGGAAAGTTTATTTCTGAGGGAGAAGAGAGGAGCAGCTTTTTTTTCCAGCCCGGAGTGGTGTTAATTGGTTTTTGTTTGAAATATTTACGGGATGGGAACGTCAGGGATGAGCCGCTCTCCCTCTAAGTGGCCTTGACAGGTGACATTCCCTGGCAGCTCCCGGTCCCCGCGGTGCAGTTGGGTGGATTTGAGAAGTGCTGACTCTCCAAATAAACCTGGGCTTGTGGATTGGCCTCGTTCTTGTCCTAAATCTTGTTTTCTTCTGGATTTCATGGGAATGTTTCGTGTGGACTGGGCAYGGTTTGGGATCTTGGGAAGTTTTCGTGTTCAGGTTGGTTTGTCTAAAATACCTCGCTAAAATCATGGAATTTAGGGAGAGGTTTTAATCTGGGAAGTTGGATCTGAGTGCTGGTGGGATCTCACCATCCCAGCATGAGGAGAAGGTGTGGTTTTAGGGATTGGAATGTTTTTGGAATGTGGGGTGGCCCTGGAAGCAGCTGGGAAGTACCAGAGCACCACAGTGAGCCAGAGCTGCGTCTGTGGCAGCARATTTGCACCTGGAAATGTGGGAATCTCTTGGAAAAGGGTTTTAAAGGAATCTCTGCTCTATCATTGATCTTTCTGGCCTTTTCCAGGCCAGGTTGGACAGGACTTGGAGCAACCTGGGATASTGRAAGGTGTCCCTGCCCATGGCACAGGAGTTGGAATGTGATGGTCTTGGGGCTTCCTTCCAACCCAAAAACATTCCATGATTCTGGCTGTGAATTTTTTTTTTTCCCTGTGGAACATTTTTGTCCTGGAATCTCCAAAGGAAGCGTGTCCTTTCTCTTCTCCCAGAAATCTGAAAACCAAGGGGCTTGTCCAGAGGGATCCTTGGAGCAAACTCCCCCGCGTTTCCACTGGGATATTTCTTCCCTGTGCTCTCGTGCCGCCYGTGCCGTTTCCAGCCCTGGGAAGTYGCTGTGTGTATCCAGCACGTTCCTCSGGAATGCGGTAACCCCATTCCTTGGGAATACAATTTGAGCTATGACATAATCCCTGGAGCAAGTGAGGAGCCATTAGCAGCTTCTTCCTTACGGCAGTTGGTGGAGGGGAGCTGCGCCTCGGGATTCTGCTCATTCCTGGGTATTTTCTCAGGCTCCAAACTCTTGACAGGTGGCACCCAGGAATGGCCGGGCAGGGAATTCTGTTTTAAATCATTCAGCACCTCAGATTTGGCTTCCCCCTGTTTGTCTGAATTATAGCACTGACCTCCAGGATTTCTTAGGAATATGTCCTTGATTGGCTCCGTGCAATGGGAGAATCCCATCCCAGAGTGGGATGTTACCTGGATCCCATCTGCTGTCCAAAGGATCCCATCTTGGGAAAGGGAAATTTAGGAGAAATGAGAAGGAAAAGGAGCTTGAGGTGGTCCCAGCTTGGATTGCAGCTGGGTCACAAGTGTTGGAAAACGTTTACAGAGGAGATCTGGGACCRTGTGGATGTGCTCCACGGATTCAGTGCATTCCAGGGCCCATCTCCCAAGCTGACACATCCCACAATCCTTCAGACATTTTGGGATGTGGATGTGATCCATGGATGTGCATCTCCTCTCTCTGCCCAGCTTTTCCTTTGAAAATTGTGGGGTAAAAATTAAATAATGAGGGATGTTAATGAGGGATCTTGGAGCACAAAGAGCTGCTGGTGCGGGAGTGGAAAAAAGGGAATGGAAGGAGCAATGCTGGYGTTTCCCTTTTTAACTGGGAATTAGGGAATTGTTGGATTGATGTGGCCAAAATGCTTCTTATCCCAGCTGTCCCTGCTGCCAGCCAGTCTCTTTCTTGGAATTTTCTCTGAATTTCCATGTTTGAATTCCATGGGAATCTGTGCTTCATCCTTCATCATCCCATTCCTGGGGGGATTTTTGGTTGCTTCTTCCACAGCTCCGGAGTAAGGGACAAGATGGGGTGGTGGTTTGTAAGTTTATCCCTAAAATTCTTGGGTGTTGAGTCCTGAGAGAATGGGAATTGCATGTGGGAAGTAAAAAGCATGAGGTGAAAGTCAAGGAAGAGGGAAAAAAGTGATCTCCACATGTGGGATGTTCCTGGTATCCTGGTCTTGGAGCCAGCATGGAAAACAAGTGTTGGGAAGCAGCAGCATCTCCRCAATTCCTCCTCCTTGCTATCTCCAGGAGCTCCTTCCACAAGATGAAAGGAGAGAGAGGAATGGATTAAAAATTCCATAATTAGCACAGCCAGGGCTCTGCTCCAGGCTGCAGCCAGCATTAATTAGTTATCCCAACAATTATGGCATTGTTAGGGAAAAAATCARCTCGTTCAAGCTCTTTGTTTTGGATTTGTTTGGCACCTCCTGGGATGGGATCCTGGACAATGACTGCGGGATGCTGAGCAGCTGCCAGTGGACTGATCCCATTAAAAATATGGAGATCTGATCTCTGATTCAATTCCAGCTCCAAAGATTATCCTGGGAAGTCRTTTTTGTTGCTCCCAAGAGCGTCTCCAGCTCCAGTGTCACGTTGTCACCCCGTTGGAATAGGCTGAGTTATGGCTGTTGTTATTTCAGGAGAAATATTAACGGACCATTTCCTTTTAATCCCATCACTCCTCCTTATTCTCCCTCCCTGCTTTTCCTTCTGCTCCTCCTCGCAGCATTCCCTGCTGGATTTCAGGAAATTCACCCCTCTAAAGTGCACTTGATTATCTTTATTTACTCTCAGATTCCGGGTCACTGCTCCCTTCCCTCCCTCACAATTCCCGGGGACAAATAAATCCTTGTGCTGTTCATCAGCTCTTGGGAATTGTTGGGAACGCTCCAAGTATTTCACACCTGTAATGGCAAATAATAAGCGCTGCTTTCCTGGGTTTTTGTGGGATTTCAGGGATTTTTTTGTGCAGTGCGGGGGCAGAGGTTGAAGTGATTCCTGTGATTCCTTGGAGTGCTGCTGGCTGTGTTGCAGCCAAGCTTTGGGATTGGGAATATTCAGCATTTGTGGGAATATTTGGTCCTGTAAAAAAAACTCCTGTGAATAATTGTCCTGATTTAGTAAAATTTAGGATTTATTTCCAAGTGGCAGTTTGGCAATCCAGGAAAAGTAAAGCCCTTCCTCATCCAGAGGATGGGCAGAGGATGGTTTGGGAATTTTGAAGGTCATCTGCTTCCAACCCCTGCCGTGGGCAGGGACACCGGCCACTATCCCAGGCTGCTCCAAAACCCATCCAGCCTGGCCTTGGACACTTCCAGGGATCCAGAATCAGCCATAGCTTCTCTGGGAATTCCATTCCAGCCCCTCACCACCCTCATAGGGAAGAATTCCCTCCCAATATCCCATCTATCCCTGCCCTCTGGCAGTGGGAAGCCATTCCCTGTGTCCTGTCCCTCTATCCCTTGTCCCAAATCCCTCTCCAGCTCTCCTGGAGCCCCTTCAGGCACTGGATGCGGCTCTGAGCTCTCCCTGGAGCCTTCCCTTTTTCAGGCTGGACATTCCCAGCTCTCCCAGCCTGGCTCCAGCCCTTGGAGCATCTCCATGGCCTCCTCTGGACTCACTCCAGGACACCCATGGATTGGGATTGGGATGCAGCTGGAATTAGAACCAAGYTTATGACCCCACATCCCATGGTCCTGGCAGGTCCTTGGGCTCCGTRGGTCCAGAAAGGGCTGGAATGATGCTCCAGGATATTCTTCCATCCAGTTTTTCCAGGTAGCAGGAATATTTGCAGGTGTGAAGTGCCAGAGTGCAGGGAAGTGTAGGAGAGGAAAGATCTTCTTCTTTCCTCTAGGAGTACTTAGAGGAATTGGAATTCCTGCTAATTAAGACTTATTTCCCCTCTGTGCTATTCCATRTATTATTRTTTYCCARTGGAGGAAAACAAATGGAATTTTTCTGYAGCCRCGRACAGAAAAGAACATTCCAGGAGCATCCCACGGATTTTTGAGGTGACATTTGTTCCTTTGAGTGACATTTGGACATCTCCAGAGGTTGTCTCATCCCTCAGCTCCAGAATCAGCCCRTGGAAAAGGAACGAGGAATGTCCTGAACTGCTCCTTTCCAGGGCTGTGCCTTGGGTTTGACTCCTGGAGCTCGGTTTCGGCTGCGGAAATATTCCCGCTGAAATCCTTCATGGAAACACCTGTTCCCAGGCATCATCCTTTCCCTTTTCCATCCCTTGCGTCCATATATAACASCAGGAGTGATGAAAATTCCCAATTAGCTGCCTGTGAGAAAACGAGGGAATGCCAGCTGCGAGCAAGCCACTTCTCCCTCCCTGGGGACAGAGTAACCTTATCCCATTCCCGACTTTCCTCCCGATACTCCCAAGCGGGGGGAATCACTCGGTGGGGGAGAACAGGGAAAGAAAGAAAAAAAAGGAGGAAAAACTGGGAACTCCAACAGCGGGTTTGTCCTGGCGTGCTGGATCTATCTTTACCCTCCTTGGCTCGGGACAGAGCTTGGATTTGTCGAGTCCCTACGGAAACATCCAGCTTGGCATCCGACTCACGCCAGGAACGCCGGCCCTGGCTCGGCCGCCGCTCCGCGGCCTCGGGAAGCTCCCCGCTCCTCTCACAGGTGCCTTTCCAATTTTAAGGTTGGGTTCAGATGCGTCGAATTGGTGGAATTCGTCATGGAAAGCCCCCCGGGCAAGATGTGATTCCCGTAAATTAAGAAAGCATCCCGAGCTGGAGAGGGCTGGAGATTCAGGGGCTCTTGAGGCCAGCGGGGGAATCGTGTGGGATTCGATTCCTGACACCTCCCGGGGTAATTTCTGCRGATGATCTCACCCTGATCCTGTTGTTGATTTGCCACTTGGCTCATCTCGTTCCTCGTGGATTGATCCCTCTTCCCTTGTCTGTCATTCCATGAGGGCTGGCAAGGAGCTGAGGAGGTGATGGAGGACGGGCGTTGTTGCTGTGCTCCCTTCGCCTTTTTCCGGGATAAAAATCCCTGCTTGGTGGCTCTCGCCTTCCCAAAATCCTGGAATAATTTGGGTTGGAAAGCACCTTAAAGCTCATCCAGTCSCACCCCCTGCCATGGGCAGGGACACATTCCACGATCCCAGGCTGTTCCAAGCCCGCTCCAACCTGACCCTGGATTGGGAGTTCACAACTTCTCCAGGTTCCTGTGTGTCTCCCTCAAAAAGCAGAGCTGGTGGTGGGGCAAATCCCTGGAAGTTGTGTCAATCCCAGAGCTCCTTTTTCCTTTCTTCACCTCGAATGCAGTGTCAGGGCACAGGGAATGGCTTCCCACTGCCGGAAGGCAGGGTTAGATGGGATATTGGGAAGGAATTCCTCCCTGGGAAGCTGGTGAGGGGCTGGAATGGAATTCCCAAAGAAGCTGCCCCATCACTGGAAGTATCCAAGGTCAGGTTGGACGGGGCATGGAGCAAGTTGGGCCAGGTGTCCCTGGCCATTGCAAGGGTTGGAATTCCATGATTTTGAAGGTCCTTTCCAACCCAAGCCATTCCATARTCCTGTAATCCAGAGTCTGGATGTTCCAGTCTGGCTCTGGTACCATCTTGCTCCCTGCAGTGCCAAGAACTTCCCAAGTGCCACTTCCCAAAGGTGTTATTCCAATTCCATTCCAGCTCCTCACAACCTGCAAATCCCCTTTCCCTTTTTTTTTTTTTTTTTCTTGGACATTTCCCAAAGCTCCCAAACAAATGGGAAACTCCGGGTCAGAATCTGCAGCTGTCCCTGAGCTCCGGCTGGTGGTGAAACAAGTGGGATGGGGTGGGGTTGATTTYCCCTCCCCTTTTCCCACTGGGAATGCCACAGGGCTGGATAATTCCAGGTGTCTGATTAGCCACGCTCAATTAAGAGCCGGGAATGTTGGAATGAGCCTGATGGACTCAGCTGAAGGAAGCCTGGAGGGAAAGCTCAGCTCGTTCCCTGTGGGAATGTCAGCCCCRGGCTACCCAGKCTTTWGAGATTGCTGTGTCCTCATCTTCCYRRTTCCAKGGTTTTCTTGGAATAACCAGTTGGGAAAGGTGTCCTGAGAGCTTGGGGAAGTAGCAGAGTKGTTGCTGGCAGCGGAGCAGGACATTCCTGTGCCCCATGGAARTMATGGTTTGGGATTTGGGATAAACCAGGGCAGCTGCCTGTGCAAAACCTGGGAATTYTGGCTCCTTAAATTCCCTTAAAARGGAAAACCCTTTACCCCACCCCCARACAGTTCATTTAAARAGGAGCAAACATCCCCCTCCTCATCCATGGATGCTCCTCCACCTCCATCCTGTGTCGGGATATTCCCTTTCCATCCCTTTCCTGGGATGGATCCTTCACCTTGGCAGCTCCCTGAGGCAGGAGCAGCCTTTTCCTYRCATTTCTGTGCCTCATTGACTCCATCTGTTCCCACTCTCCAGCTCCAAACCTGTTCYTTTTGGCTTTTCCCTGTTTTTCCCCTTCCACTTTCCCGTTTAATCGTAGCCGTGTTGTTGGACTCAGCATTTTCCCAGAAATGCAGGAAGGGATTTGGGAATGGGAGACGGATTGGTCAGTAAACCTCCTCCAGAGGCTTTGAGCAASACCACATCCCAAAGGGATCCTTTTGGGATGATTTTTAGGGATAACTGGACTTCCCTGAAGAGCTTAATTCCATGTGTGTTGATCCAGCAAAACAAAAAGGGATCTYTTCCYTGTATTCCTTGGTTTGGGATWGATTRTTTCCCTGTATTCCTYRGTTTGGGGTTTAATTGCACCAATTTCCCAGGTGGAAAGGAAAATTCAGAGGGATAACATTTGGAGCGTGTACTGCAAAAGTTTAAAATTCCCACATGCTTTTCTCCCTTTCTTTTCCAATTCTTTACGAAGCATACTCAGGCACAGGTGTGGGAAGAAATTTGATTTTTTCCTTCTGTCTTTTTCCTGTTGGGATACAGAAAAGCAGGATCTGACWCCAGGACCCACCGTGGTTCCCTCTAGGGGGCACGATGCCTCCACTGTTTTTGTGGAGAAAGACTTTTTTTTTTTTTCCATAGGGAAAAACGAACTGAGAGTTACAAGAAGCAGCAAAATATCCGTGTGTTCAGCAGGAATTGTAGCCGGGCCGGAGCTGCTTGGAATTTCCCCGGCAGTGGTGCCTTGCCTTCATTTTTTGTGGGACTTTCAGGATAAATTGGGGTTTAATCCCTAATTCTGCCCTTCAATCCCGAATTAAGTGAGGCATATCCTGGCTCCTCTTTAGTTAAACACCCTCTGGGGTCTCCGTGCATCCTGGGTAATTTGGGATATCCTGGATGACCTGTGAGGTGCAAGAATTGAATTGAAATGCTGTGTTGGTTTTTTTTAACTCCTTCATTCCCGGTGTTCCTGAACTATCGGGAGTGAGACGCTGAGAAAATCATCCTCTGTAAAAAACCCTTTTGGGAATAAATCCTGTTTTCCAGTGCTCCTGTAATTACCTTTCCCACTCCATGTGGGATTCCTGCCTTAGGGACAGAGCTGGGGTTGCTTTTGTGCTGCCTCCGGGATGTTTTCCCACACGGAGCCCATTCCTGTCCTGTTAATTGATTCCCAAGATCGSTGAGTTGACCGGGAATTTTTTTATTGGATCAGCTTATTTTATTTCCCTGCCTTTCTCAAAACTTTCGCCCTGTCCTTAACCACAATTAATTAATTAATTGCTGCTTTAATTGCTCCACAAGGAGAGGGAATGGGGTGGCATCACCTCCGGACCCTCTGGAGCAMAACAGCAGCGGGAAAGGCTCCGTCGGGAAATGAAATCCATCTTTTCCACTCGGTCCCTGCCGACCTGGATTGTCGTGGATTTTATGGCAAAGAACTTCGTGCCAGAGTGACCAAATTAAGAAGTGAGAGGATCCCTGTAAAGGATAAAAATGGGATGTGCATCCCTGGCTTTTCACGGACAAAAATTCGGGATTTAAAAAAAATCCCTAACCACCTTCAATTACAATTTGAGTAAATGGGAACATTCCCTTTTAAWGACATAAAATTCCTTCTGCAAAATAAAAAAGCAACCTCCAAACCCCCATTTTTCCATGAAATACCCTCTGGCTGGGAATTTTTTTTCCCCTTTTTTCCCCTCTTTTATACATATCCAGGAGGGTTTTGTTCCGGAGAGGGGAATGTCGAGGCACAAGCTCCGTGCTGGAACTCCGCTCCAGCCCGATCCTGCTGCATCTGCTTCCCTCTGCCTCATCCTTCTCCAGCTTTCCTGCTGGGTCAGGATTTTTCCAGCTTGTAATCATTCCAGCAGATGGTGGGATAAAGGGATGCTGACCAGGAAATTACCTGGGAGCCGGGAGCAGCGGCACCTTTATGTCACAGAATGCCAAAAATCCGTTTTCAGCACGGCTTGGCTTGTTCGGGGAGGGCACRGATTTATGGAAAAGAGTGGGAAAAGCTCTCCAGCTCTTTTCTGGGAATTAGGATAAGGTGTTTTTGGGATTTTTTTTTTGGGAAAAGGTTGAATTGGTGTTTTAAACCTGCTCTGGTGGTGATTTACGGTGGGGTTTGGTGATGTCCTGCAAAGTTTCCATAGGGAAAATCGGCTGCTCCTGCGACTTGAGGCTCCTGGAATTTCATGTGGGAGAGTGGGATCTCCAGGAAATTCCTGGTGGAGCAGGGCAGAACCTTTGGGATTTGTTGTCCCGTCAGGAAAAGTGGGTTGTCCTATGGATTCAGGTATTTGGTGTTTGGTGTAGGAGGGTGGGATCTCCAGGAGATTCCCATTAAAACAGGGCAGATCCTTTGGGATGTATGGTCCTGCCAGAAAAACTGGGTTCTCCCATGTTTTGAGGCTCCTGGTGTTTGATTTAGGGGAATTTAATTTCCAGAAGATTCCTGGAAAAGCAGGCAAAGCCTTTGGGATGTGTTGTCCAGCCAGGAAAACTGGGCTGTCCTTGGATTCAGGAGTTTGGTGTAGGAGAACAGGAACTGCAGGAGATTCCCAAAGGAGCTGGGCAGACCCTTTGGGAAGTGTTGTCCTTTTTCCCAGGATTTTRCCACCCAAAAAGAGGGAAGTGTAAAAACCACGTAATTCCAGAGGATGAATCCCTCCCTCCCTCCTGCCCCCGTGCCCCTTTTTAAGGAATATCAGCAGGGCAGGTGCTGCTTTGGGAATACAAAGCTCCGCTCCCGTTTTCCCAGTGCCTTCCCCGGAGCTCAGGAAGTATCCAGTCAATCAGACAACTCCCGGCTCACTCCATCCAGTAATGAAGTGGGAATGAACTCTGGAAAAGGGAAAGGGGGGTGGATGAACTCTCCGGAGATTGATGGGATGTGCTGACGTCGGGGCCCAAACACGACCATCTCACTTTTCCAAGCAATCCATCTGGAGCTTCGGTGATCTGTCATCCCGGCGAGCCGGGAAATTCGTTAGGAGACTTGGAAAAGAGCTCCCACCTTTGCGCTTTTTTCCGGCCACTCGCTCCCTCCCTCCCTTCGGGAAAAAGTTGAGGGGGGGGGTGGGATGCAAAGGAATCTTGGAAGCTTTTTCCCGGGAWTYCTGAGTGTGTTAATTWGGTGGCACARGAGTTTMAATGRGYTTAAACACTTGGATRAATCAAGGAATTCCTTGATATTTCSTTTATTARAAATTSGTTTCTTTCCGGGTTCTTTTTTTTAAAGCAGAGCCAGAATGGAGAATGGGAAGGAGATTCCTTAGGATTCAGGGCAGTTAAGGAAGTGTTAAAGCAGCTTTGGAAGGAATGAAAAGGTGATTTGGGGAGTTTTTTTTTGGAGTTTTATCCTTGTTTTTGCTGTTGATCCTTCTGTCTCCTCTAGGAAGAGTCTTTGTCGTTCTGCTCCCTGGTTTTCTTGCTTTGAAACGAGGAAAAGGGGGACGTTAAAGGCTGTGTTGAAAAATTCCTCTGAGGTATCCTAAGGGAAAACCAAAGTATTCCCCATTGTGCTCATTCCTGCCTGGATTTGCATCTGAATTAATCCCMAATTCCATGTAATGATCCAGATTAACCACTTTTTAAATGGAAGGAGAACGATTCCAGGAGTCTGAAACCTGGGATGTGACAGGGGCTAAAGCCCCTTTAAAACTGAGTTTGAGGTTTTCCTACAGGGATTTTCAGGAGAATTAATCCTGAAAATTCCCCAAATTTYGTGTAAWGATCCAAAWTTTTAAGGRTTAATYTCTGGAACTGAAGGGCAGAATGATSCCTGGAATCTGAGACCTGGGATSTRRCACAGGATAAAGYTCCTTTAAACCTCAKCTTGAGGTTTTCCTGCAGGGATTTGCAGCAGAATTAACCCCAAATTCCATGTAAGGATCCAGATTAAGCACTTTGTAATGATGAAATTTTGGGAATTGAGGAGTGGAGCAGTCCCTGGATCCTGAGACCKGTCCCTAGATCCCAACACTTGGAATCTGGCCAGGGCTAAAGCTCTTTTAGACCTCAGCTTGAGGTTTTTCTRCATGGATTTAGCGAAATTCCATGTAATGATCCAGATTAATCACTTTTTAAGGATGAATTTTGGGAATTGGAGGGCAGAGCTATCCCTAGATCAGCGATGATCAGTGGAATCCATGCTGGGGCTGGGACTGGTTTTATGGGAAGGGCCACACAMTGCTTGGTCCAGACTTCCAGCACGCAGTTGTTCCCAATCCAGAGGCACAGCTGGCATGCCATGGCCGTGTCCCAACATCCCAGGATGTATTAATAGCCCCACAATTTGGGAATTCAGGGCTGGACCGAAACCCAACTCCAGCCGCTTTCCCACCCTGCACATGGACACGATTATCTTGGAGGCTCCAGCCATTTCCATTTCCATTTCCCACTGCTGGAAAAGTGCAGCTCTTTTGTTTACATCCTGCTTTTATCCTCTTTTCTGATTTCCTGGAGAAGGGATCAGATGTTAATTGGAGGG
>CADDXX010000346.1:750155-774889 GCA_902810485.1 Alauda arvensis | reverse complement strand
TGGAAAAGACCTCGGAGTCCAAGTGTTGCTTCAGCACTTCCAAGGCCACCACTGACCGTGTCCCCAGGTGCCACGTCCACATGGATTTTAAATTCTTCCAGGGATGGGGATTCCACCACTGCCCTGGGCAGCTGTGCCAATGCCTGGCCACTTTTGCCATGAAGAAATTTTCCCAATATCCGACTTAAACCTCTCCTTGGGCAGCTTGAGGCTGTTTCCTCTCATCCTGTCCCTTGTTCCCTGGGATCAGACCCTGACCCCACCTGGCTCCACCCTCCTGTCTGGGTGAGAATGTCCCTCCTGAGCCTCCTTTTCTCCAGGCTGAGCCCTCCCCCTGCTCCCATTTGTGTTCCAGAGGTTCTCCACAGAAATTATTCCTGCAAATCCACCCTCATATTCTCTTTTTTCTTCCTGCAAATCCTGGAAATACCCTGAATCCCAGAAAGGTTTGGAATGGTTTTGGAACAGAAAGACCACTTCATTCCAGCCCTTTCCATGGATAAGGACAACTTCCACTAAGCCAGGTTTCCGGGATTCCCAGCTGTGGGAGCAGGGAATAGAAAATTTATGGAATACACACAACCCATGGTGTATTTGGCAGCGGTGCTGTCATTGCCTTGCATTCAATTTGGTGAAAATTCCTGATCCCTGCATCAATAATTACTTCCCAACTCGTTATAAATTTTAATCAGATAAATATTGATATTCCACTCCAGCTTTAGGATAAACATCTTCCCGGGCTTCCATATTGTCCCAGCTTTTACGGATAGGAAAAATCAAAGGTGGTTTATGATTTGAAACAGCCTCAAGTTGGTTTGGGTTGTTTTATGTCCACTTGTGTTAATCAAGGGGGAGGTTTGGGATTTATTCCAAGAGAGTTTTTGGTGACATTTGAGGTATCGGATGGGGTTATCCATGAGGAAATCCAGAGGGATTCTGGGACGTGGCGAGTTAACGGAGAAGTCCTGGAGTTTTGAGCAGGACATGGATWCTTTTTCCCTCCTGAGAGTCACTTTGGGAACTTCCCAGGAGCCCGCGGCGCCGCTCCGTGTTTGAGTCACCCTTGGATCTGGAGGAGCTCCTGGAGGGGCTGGAAAATCTCCAGCWGCAAATGAAGCTCTGATGGAAGGTGCTGCTCCTGGGATGCCTCTTCCCGTGTTCCTCGGGGCGGGAAGCAGATCCCGCAGGCACTTCCCATGTGATGTCTGCACCCAGCAGGAAGGGAAAAAGCTGGAGACAAAGGATAAGAGGAGGAATGTGTCGCATTGGCTCTCCCCAGCCTCGAATTGCTTGGGGACAAGGCACTGGCTCTGTGAATTCCTGGGAGCCACCGCCCTGAAGGAAGCACATTTCTTCCCCTCAGAGCCGAGGGCTGTCTGGGGACTTTCCTGCCACCTCTGGGACTCGCACAGGTACAGCAAGAGGAGAAAATCTGCCTCTTCCTAAGGTTTGTGCTGAGCTTGGAGGAAAATTTTGCTTAGCTGACTGGCTTTTGTTATCCTCGAGGAYGTTTAGCCCCCTCTGGAAGACTCATTCCTTGGGCTGGAGCTGGTGGAAGGAGTACACTGGGGACAGYACGTGTTGAGCTCTTAGAGAAGAACAGCTGAAACGTGTAATCCCAGAAATAAGGATCTAAAGCCCTTAAAGTCCCCCTAAAGGGACACGATGAAGGGTCTGGAGGGGAAAAACCTGGCGGAGACTGAGGGAAGAATCGTTGGGATGTGGAGCTTCCTCAGGAGTGGCAGCTCCAGCCTCTGCTCTCTGTAACCATGGCCAGGACCTGAGGGAATGGCTGGAAATGTGTCAGGGAAGGTTTTATCAGGAAAAGGTTCTTCCCCCAGCGGGGGGTGCTGGGACAGGATCCCCAGGGAATGGTCACGGCCCCAAGGCTGCCAGAGCCATTGGAAAGGGCTCTCTGGCACAGGATGGGATTTTTGGGATGTCCTGTGCAGGGCCAGGACTCATTAATCCTCAGGGTTCCCTTCCAACTCAGGATATCCTATGAGTCCAGACGTTTTGGCTGGTGGACAAATCCCTTTGACCCTTAAGTCTATTCCCCATCAGGCACAACTATCCAAGGAATATATTAAAGTGAAATTCAGTCGTTTTCTGCCTTGAACACCTTAAAAACACGTGGTAAAATCACCACCTGCTCAGCTATTTTCTCCTCAAGCCCATCTTTTCCAGGAGCATCTGATTCCCAAGTTCTCAGCTTTTTTCCCCCGCCGTTAATTATTATAATTACTTTTAAAACCTGGCCCCTGATTAGGCACTAGGTGGACACAGTGGCTGGGTTTTATTGCAGAACCTGCTCCTGCTCAAGGAGTTATTTTTGCTGAAGGCTTCCCCGGAATTGCTGAGTCAAGACAACGCTTTGATGGGATAAACATCTTCCCGCTCCCTTCTGTTCAGACCCTGGAGCCCCATTTGCCTGAGTAAAGACATTGAGTTTCTTGGAATGCAGCTCCTGTTAAAGGAGCCCTGGAGCMAACACAGCCAGCTCTCGCTGTGATTTAAGAGTTTATCCCAAATCCGTGAACGATGGATCCAAATCCGGGGGCTGAAAGTTGGTTCCTTGTCTTGACCGTGTCTCTCCCAAGACCTGCAGGTGGTTTGAATTCCCACTGATCCTGGAGCTGCTCAGTGCTTTCCTCGTGGAGACACCACCTTGGAGCCACTGGTGGTCACCTGCTCCCAACGTGGCTTTTTCCAGAAGGGTTTGGCCAAAAGGTCGGCGCTCGACTGCTCGACGGAGCCATTCCTGACGGATGCACGGAGAGGCTTCCGGGGGGAGCAGGCGGGGTTTACACAGGAATAGTCGCTCATCCGACTGAATCGTTAATGCCCGTTGCCCGCGGAGACTAATTAAGGAGAGCTGCAGCTGTTTTGGGAAGCACTTTGTGGGGATTACGCGGCGAGCKCGGGCTGGAGGAGCTCTCGGAGTGTGAAACATTAGGAAAGGCGTTTTGTGCCGCTGCGCTCCGAGGAGTTGAGGGAAGGAGGAGGGGGAGGGAGTTGTGGGGGCAGAGTTTTTTCCAAACTGTTTTCTTGGAGACGGTTTTGAGTTTGGCCAAACAATGGGATGTGAGTGGTGACAGCCCGGATTCAGTGTGGACACGTCAGGAGCCTTGGGAGAAGAAGGTTAATAGGGTGTCCCTGCTGCATTTCCCTAAAATCCTGCTGCCTTTTCCATGTGCTCCTGTGGGCAGTGGGGCAGCTCRGGGGGTTGGTGCTTTCCTCTGTCATGGCCATGGCTCCAAAGAGCTCATGGGAAAGACCTTGGGTTTGTTGTCCAGAGAAGGGAATGGAGCTGGGAAGAGTCTGGAGCCCCAGGAGCAGCTGAGGGAGCTGGGGGGGCTCCTGGAGGAAAGGAGGCTCAGGGGGGAACCTTCTGGCTCTCTACAACATCCTACTCCATGCCCCAAGTCCAGCCTGGACTTCAACACTCCCAGGGATGGGRCAGCCACAGCTTCTCTGGGAATTCCATCCCAGCCTCTCAACACCCTCCCCAGAAAGAATTCCTTCCCAGTATCCCATCTAACTCTTCCCTCTGGCAGTGGAAAGTCTCTACCCCATCATGCTAACATTGTGCTATACCAGATTTCCTTTATTCTTCCTTTYGAATTTTCTGGTGGTTTTGTTTGTAATTTAATTAATATATCTTCATTTGCATAAGATCAAGTTTTCCTGCACATGGGACATAAATTCTCCCAGACCAAGGATCGCTTTGGGCTACTGTGAAAGAAAATACACGGACACTTTGTAAAACCTTGCACCTGGTTTTGTGGAACTCCTGAGCCATCCTGGAAATCTTGGATTCCTTGGTCATAAACCCTCCTGAAGGATTTGCTGTACTGGATTAAATCCTAAGGCCCTGAGAAACAGCCAGTGCATGGATCTTCTGGGAGCCAACGGGAAAACTTTGGGAGGCGTTACTGCAGTTGAGATTCCAGCTGGGAGTCTGGCTGTTCACACTCCCAGTGGCATGTGCAGAATCCCTGGAGCTCCAGGGATTACAGCTTTATGGTTTGCACATGGGATTTGCTGTGAGCTCCTGGTTCTTTTTATAGAGAGTCTATTCCGGGGGGATTTCAGCGAGGGAATTTCTGACCTTTGGACAAGAAGCCATCAAGCTGTGAACCAGCAGGAAATCCAAAGTGATTTAGCCCATGGTCCTTTTTAAAATCCAGCTGTTTCCTGGTTTAGGATGTTGTTTGTTGGGTGGTTGTTGTTGCCAGGGGCTGGAGCTGTGCTGGGGCAGGGTCTTGGTGCCCTTGCCTTGTCACTTCATGGAWTCTGAGAATGGTTTGGGTGGGAAGGGATCTTACAGGACCATCCCATTCCATCCTCTGCCATGGCCAGGGACAMCTTCCACTATCCCAGTGTGCTCCAAGCTCCAAGTTTAGAGTCTGGCCTTGGACGCTTCCAGGAATGAGGCAGCCACAGCTTCTCTGGGAAACCTGTGCCAGGGCCTCCCCATCCTCACAGAGAATTCCTTCCCAATATCCCATCTCTCCCTGCCCTCTGGCAGTGGAAAGCCATTCCCATTGTCCTGGTCCTCCATCCCTTGTCCCAGGTCCCTCTCCAGCTCTCCTGGAGCCCCTTTAGGCACTGGAAGGGGCTCTGAGCTCTCCCTGGATCCTTCTCTTCTCCAGGCTGGATGTTTCCAGCTCTCCCAGCTGGACTCCAGAGCAGAGGGGCTCCATCCCTCAGAGCATGGTGATGGAATCAGCATTCCTGGAAGTGTTGAAGAAACGTGTGGATGTGGCACTTGGGGAYGTAGTTTAGTGGTGAATGTGGCAATGCTGAGTTAACAGTTGRACTTAGTGACCTTGGATGTATTTTCCAACCTCAACAATTCTATGGTTCTGAGTTTATCTTTCCTCCATCATCCCTCSTGGGTCAGGGAATGTGAATGGGGCTCCCACGTGGCTTGTGAGATGTATGGAATTCTGCAGGACTCACACCTGGATGATTTATTTGGAGGAGGAGGTGGAGTGTAGCTGTTTCTCCCTCCAAAATTTGTGTTTGGTTTAATAACAAGCAAGAGCACGTGCCTTTTTCCCTGAGACTACAGAAAAACCCTGGAGTGCTGTCAATAAAAAGATTTCCCTGACAGCTTCGGAAAGGAAATGAAAATTTATCAAATGTTTCCCCCCCCTTCTCCTGTGTGGAGCAGCTCCTCAGATGTGGAGGCTGGAAAAGGGAGATTTGTTGTTCTTTCCTTCTGCCACGCTGACACCCCTGGGCGATCCTGAGGATGTGACAGAGGGAATGCTCTGCTCACCTATCACTCAGGTTTTGGAAAATCAGTTTTTTGTTGGAGTAGGATCCAACAGAGGTTTGGAGTCACAGGAGAAGACTGAAGGAAAGTGGTTTGGGTTGARAGAGGCCTCGAAGATCATCTCATTCCAACCCTCTGCCATGGGCAGGGACACCTTCCATGAGTCCAGGATGCTCCAAGCCCAATCCAAGCTGGCCTTGGCCAGATGTGTTTCCTTCAGGCTGTGCTGTTGGAGAGGCACATGCTCCAACATGGGATGGCACATGCTCCAGGATGATGCTCCAGGGAGGCAGGGATACAAACCTGAGTGTAAAGAGCTGGATCAGAGGGTAGAGATGGGATTATGGGACATTTGGGAGAGAAGAGCTTTTGTTTTCCACCAAATCTGGATTTTTTTCCCTCTTTGTTTTGTTCCCTTCTTTGTTAGCAACCTTGAATTTAGCCAAGTTGGTTGGGATCAGGKGACTTGGAGGTCTGAGCTTTCCTTATCACATTGACCTTGGGAAATGAGGAGCTACCATTGCCAGAGCTTTCTTCTTTTCCCTTTCCTAAAAAAGTGATGTTTGCTCATCTTTGTGCCTTTATGCTTCAAAACCAGGGCTGAAAGGAATCATGGAATATCCTGAGTTGGAAGGGAGCCACACAGGTCATCCAATCCACCTCCTGGCCCTGCACAGGACACCCCATGAATTCCACCATGTGCCTGAGAGGACCGTGAATCAAAATTATTCCAAAGTCTTGTGGTGTGGTGCCTACTTGGGATTTTCTAAGGAGGAATGGCTCTCCTGAGCCATCCAGGTAGCCAGTGGGAATTTCCTTCTTGTAATCCTGTTTTCCACATCATAAATGTCAGTGACCCTGGTCCCCATTGCGGATTTGATCCAAGACAAAGTCTTGCCATTGTGTTTCCATGATTTGAGCTCCCTCTCACTGCAGCCCATCCCAAAGAGGATGTTTTTTAGATCAGACCTGTGAGAAAACTCCATCTCTGGTGCAGGAATGGTGGTTTTGGGTCATCTGGTCCCRTTTAAGCCCTAGTGGTCAATTCCTKAAGTTCWGCCCATGGAATGGGGTGGTGGGTAGGGTTTGGCTGCCTCTTGGTGCCATCCAACTCCGTGCTGAGCATGGAACGCCGTTGGATTCTTTCTCCTCCAGCACAGATGAAGCCGTGGTCTTTGGGGAGGTGGGAGAAGTGRGTGAGTGCCAAACCCATCCAGCTGGATCAACCCAAATGGGCAATCCAAGGAAATCAAACACATGCCTCGATGCTCGTRCACAGCTCAGGCTGTGAAATTCCTTATTTATAGGAACTTAACAGATCCTGTAACGGCTTCAGGCAGATGAACGCATTYCTTTAAAGCAACAGCGACGTTCTTCCTCCTCAAGGGAGAAAGTTTTAACTGAAAGAGGGAAGATTTAGAGCAAAAATMAGAARGARATTCYTCCCTGTAAGGGTGGTGAGGCCCTGGCACAGATTGGCCAGRGAAGTTTTGGCTGCCCCATCCCTGGAAGTGTTCAAGGCCAGGTTGGATGGGGCTTGGWGCAAGATGGGATAGTGGAAGATTTCTCTGCCCATGGTAGGGCTTCAGAACCTGATGAACTTCAAGGTCTCTTCCCRCCCASACCATTCTGGGATTCTCTGAAGTCCCTTTGAGGTGAAAGAGCTGGGATAGAAACAGCACTGAAAAGACCGCAGACGTTTTCGTCTTCTTCCTTCCCATCCATCCTCAGCTTTGTCGAGCGATGGATAAAAAAGGGGGGGGGGAAAAAAAACCAACCAACCCACCCACAATAATCTATAGCAACTGTCAGCCAGCAAACTACTCCCATTTCATAGGGATAGGTTGGATGTCAGCGTGGGATCGATGGCTCTCGCGCCGTAATTATAAAAAACTCGTGGGTTGTGTTGCTTGAGTGAGTTTGGGAAGAGCAGGGTCTCAATCTTCCCTCTAATGGGGCTTTGGCAGTCGGTGGCGCAGCGGCTTCGTCTTAGTTCTGACAGTGTTGTCATTAAACACCAGGTAGCGTGGAACAACAGGGAACACGGCTCCGGAGCGGCCGGGAACACGCGGCTTTGACAGGAGCGATTTGTCATCGAGGAGCTGCCCAAACTCCTGAGCCCGGAGTGCGGGCGGCTGCTTAAAGTGACTTATTGCCCCTGTCGGYGGCTGCAGTTGTGATTTGATAATCGGTAAATGTTTGTCAAAGATGAATTCCCTCCCTGATGCGGCGCAGTGCTGGAAAAGCAAATGAAAAGCAGGGGGGGAAAAGAACATATTGGATGGATTAAAGGAGCGAGGAGAAGGGTGGTGGAAACAACAGGTTTCCCCTGTTGGCTCGGCATCCTTCCTTCAGGGAGGTGAAGTGTCGAGGTTTGGGATGCTGGGGTGGGGACTCGCTGTCAGTGTGGGTGCTGGGGGAGTGCCGCAACATTAATTCCGTTTCAGGAAAAATTTCTTCGTGGAAAGGGTTGTAAAGCATTGCAAGGGGCTGGTTGGGCAGGTGGTGGAGTCCCCATCCCTAGAGGTGTCAAAGGAATAACTGGATGTGGCACTCAGGGCTCTCTCTGGGTGGGAATCCATCACAAATTGGACTCGATGATCTTGGAGGTCTTTTTGCCAACCTTAAGGATTCTGTGATTATAAGGAGAGGTTTTATTTCCAGGTTTTTTAAGATCCTGGAGCTGTGCTTGGTCTTGAGGGWCTGTAGACTGATGTGGAGCAATGGTTCTCCTTTGCTTAACCACATGGAAAGGTTTGAGTTGGAAGAGACCTTAAAGATCATCTCATTCCAACCCCACCGTCCATGGTCAGGGAACCATTGTGGGGTGTCTGACTTCAGCTCCRTTCTCCTCTGTCTGGAAGGTTTCAGGTGTGGTTTTTTGGCAAGGAAAAAAAGTCCTGATTCTTTCTTTCCATGGATGTGATGCTTTTCTGTCTTTTTAGGAAATAATTCCCTCTGCAAAGCTGTTTGCACCTACTCAGTGGTTACAACTTGTAGTTGAATCCCTTTGTTCTCGTTGGGATGGATTTTGAGCCTGCCTATCACCTGCTTTAAATCAAAGTGTAGAAAGAAGAATTAGAAGGATCTTAATGAACCTTCTGCCTGCAAGGTTTTCCTCCCATCTCCCTGAGTTTATCCAAGTTCCTCTGCTGAATGCCGGAGTCGGGTCAGSTTCTTTTTTAAGTGGATACTTAGAAAGCTAAAAGCTGGGTGGCCTTCAGCTGGATAACTGGCTTTGAGGGTGGGGAATACCTAAGAGATTCAAATTTTTCCCCTTGTTAAATTTAAATAAAATAAAATAAAAAAGAAGAAGAAGAAGTCAATCCTAAAGCACGAATGCAAATGGAATTCCAGCCCGCCGAGCRCTCCCGTCGCTTCCCGAGGCAGAGCCACCTCTCCCCGTGCCACGGCGAGGCGCGAACACGAGATCCCTGAACCCATTTGATTATAGCCGGGGTTTTTCCTGGTGTCTGAAGTGCTGGAAAACGATCAAGAGCAGGAAAAGTGGAGTGATTTATTAGACTCATAAAAATTCATACTTTGTTATTCCAGTTGTCTTCCATCTGCAGCTTGTTAGAACGAGCACCCCTGGCAGCTCCCGCCGCGAGGCCGGGGGGAGGAGGGCATTTATCAGCTTTCCTCCTGCCATCGAGCTCTCATTTAGAGGAATGGATCCAGCTCCTGGAAACACATTAATAATCATTCACCGAGGGAAGGGGGGAAGGAAAACCCACCACCCTCTTTTGTTATAATAATAAGGGTTGTGTTTGAACAAGGGCCGATGCTCCAGAGACCCATTCAGGCTCTTTAACACGGGCTGGAGCTGGGAAAACGGTGTTCGAAGCCTTCAGTGTGACCTCCTCTTGCCGATCCTGGTGGAGAACGTGGGGTCTCCTCATCCTTGGAAGGCTCTTCCACTCCTGTGATGTTTGGAAAGGCCRTCCTGGGGCTTTTTGGCAGTGGGGATGTGACAGAGCTGCTGGGGTTACTGGGATGTGTCCTCCTGTCCCCATCAAGACCTTGTTTGGACCCCTCTGCCTCTTTCCATATTTTGGGATTGGAGGGAATAAATAAATATTTTCCAGCGTTTCTGTTGCTGTTGGAATATTGGTACTGGAATTGTAGGGCTGAGTCAAAGGCACAGTTCTCCCTGTTCTTTTCTATGGCTTCCCAAATCACCTGGCTCCGGGGGCTGGTGGTGACCCAGACCCCTTTGGAAAATGGTACAGATTGTTCTTGTGTGGATAAATGTAGGATGGCTTTGGTTGGGAAAGAGCTCTGAGATCGAGTCCCAGCACTGCCAAGGCTGCCACTAATCCACATCCCCAAACACCACATCCACACATTYTTGCATGCTTCCAGGGATGGTATTCCACAAAGGATGGGAAGGCTCTGGAGCACCAGGAGCGGCTGAGGCTGCTGGAGGSGTTCAGCTTGGAGACAAGGAGGCTCAGGGGGGACCTTCTGGCTCTGCACAACTCCCTGACAGGAGGGATGGAGTTGGGTTCAAGGGAAAGGACAAGAAGAAATGACCTGAAGTTGTGACAASAGAKGTTTAGATTGGATATTGGAGAAAAGATTTCTTCATGGAAGGTTGGTCAGGCATTGGAATAGGCTCCCTTGGCAGTGGTGGAATTRCCATCCCCKKAAGGRTTCAAAAAAYGCATGGATGTGGCACTTGGGGACATGGTTTAGTGGTGGCCTTGGCAGTGCTGAGGGAACAGTTAGACTCAATGGTCTTAGTGCTCTTTTCCAACCTGAACCATTCTGTGATTCCATGCTGGATGTTGTGGCATCCTGGGAACGCCCAAACCCCAAAGACGCCTCATCCACTAAACCAGATCCACTAAAACCCTTCCTGTGCAGCATCCCAGCTGCAGATGGAAGTTGGGATTGCACCAGTGGGCTGGAAAAGGGAGTACAGGTCCTCAGCCTTTAGGGAGGCTGATCTTGGGGTGTCTTTTGCAGCAGCATTTTTTYCAGGGAGTTTCTTGGAGCTCTTGACTTTCACGACTGCTGCTTTTCGTTCTGCTTCTCTCCTGTCACGCTCGCTGCCACTGTTTCCTCGGATTTCTCCAGGCTGTGCCATCCCCAGCTTTTCCAGATGCTCKTCTCCTCGCTCCCCTTCTTTCTTCTCAACAGCTCAGGGATCACTTTGYTCCCCCACGACATCTCCACGCATGGTGGGGCTTTCCTAAACCTTTGGATTTTTGAAAGGCTCTAATAAGSTCTCCCTGGAACCTTCCTTTCTCCAGGCTGGACATTCCCAGCTTTCCCAGCCTGTCTCCAGAGCAGAGGGGCTCCAGCCCTTGGAGCATCTCCATGGCCTCCTCTGGACATGCTCCAGCAGCTCCACATCTGTCTGCTCTTGGGAACCCCAGAGCTGGATGTAGAATTCCAGGTGGCGTCTCACCTGAGTGGAGCAGAGGGGCAGAAATCCCTCCCTTTCTCRCTGCTGGAATTTTTCTCTTCAAATCGGGCGATGTTTTCTCACTCTGTATTTCCTAGAAACAAAGGTTCTGTATTTTTCACCTGAACACAGGAATTTTGGATGCAGATCCAGACCCATGGAATTTATCTGAGCAGGATATGTGGATTTGTCCAGAGGGGTCGTGAATCCTYATCCCTGGAAAAGTCCARGGCCAGGTTGGACAGGGCTTGGAGCAATCTGGTCTAGTGGAAGGTGTCCCTGCCCATAGCAAGGTGATCTTTAAGGTTCTTCTAAGCGAAACAATTCCATGAATTTAATCCTTTTCCTGCAAAAATGGGTGTTTCCTTACAGTTAATTTCCAAGTGCCAGTGCCCAGCACAGCCTCGCTCCTGGTGGATTCCGTGAACTTCCTCTTTTCCTGTGGCCCGATTGGCATAACGGAATTAGGAAACAGATTGGGTATTAATTTCCCAAATATTCCCAGCTGAAAGCAGCTGCTAAACAAATTTTCCAACGGGTTTGGATCCCTCTAAAGCATTCCAACTCCAAATCCTACCCTTCTCGTGTCCTCTCAAAATGTGACAACCGGAGCAGCTGCCGTGCTCCGGGTCCCAGGTAAAGCAACTTGGATCAATTGGATTTATTTCCTATTAAGCAGCAGTTCGTGATCATAAAGCATCGTTTACACGCTGGCACAAAGAGCCGTCGCTCTTGAAAGAGCTGGGAACTGAATRAGTGTGAAAATTAAATTCCCCTCTTAAACCCGAGGATGGTCCTTTTGGAAGCTGATTCCAGTCGCAGCATAATTAACCTCTTGCTGTGCCATTCTGTGGGAACATATTGAACCTGCTCCGGGATAATCRTCCCTAATACTGGTGTCTGCTTTCACACTGAATTCCTAACAGCATTACAGTAATCCCAAAGCTTTTGTTGACTCCAGGGACTTGGCCAAGTTGGCAGCCGGGACGTGTGGCTCAAGGGTGATGCCATCCAGGTGTGGTGGGACAGAGGAAACACCAGAGCCGTTTGCTTTGGGGTGGAGGAGCTGTGGTGGRACAGTTTCCCATGGATTTATCCCTGTTGAAAGTCATTCCCAAATGCTTGGAGCAACCTGGTGTACTGRAAGGTKTCCCTGCCCRTGGCAGAGGGTTGGAACTTGATGGTGTTAAAGGTCCTTTCACCCAAACCATTTCATAATTCTTGTTTTAGCCCAACTTCTCTCTGTCTTTCTCAGTTTTCCCCTCCATTGCTCTTCCCTTCCCATCCACAGTTTTTCCCATCCAAGGAAGGAAGTGGTGTTGTGGATAATCCCCAGAAAGTTTGGGTGTTTCCCAGTGATGAGCTGAAGTCTGAGACTGGAGAAGAAAAGGATTTGGGGAGACCTTTGAGCCTCTTCCAGTGCCTGGAGGGGCWCTAAGAGAGCCAGAGAGGGACTTTGGACAAGGGATGGAGTGACAGGACAAGGGGGGATGGCTTCCCACTGCCAGAGGGCAGGGATAGGTGGRATATTGGGAAGGAATTCTTCCCTTTGAGGGTGGTGAGGKCCTGGAATGGAATTCCCAGAGAAGCTGTCCCATCCCTGGAATTGTCCAAGGYCAGGTTGGATGGGGCTTGGTTGATGTGAAGGGCAGTGATTGGGATTCTCAGTCCCTGTAATCTGTAGGAGTGAGGCTGATCCATCCTGGCCATCAGAGCTTCCCATGGTGCTTCTGCTGTCCAGGTTCCTCCTGGCTGCAAACTCCTCTGCTGCCCCCAAATTTGCCCTTGGGACCTTCTTACTAAAATCCTGAAAAGCTCCTSCACCACCTTCCCTTCATCCACGAGTGGGAGGCAGTGTGGAAGGATCAGATCCGTTAGGAAATGGTCTTGCAGGGATTTTGTGGGGGCTTTATTCCATGCCTTGATGTTGGTCACTCCAAACTCCGCATGGGAGCCAGCAGCGAATTGTTTTGAGTCAGGGATTACCTTTTCCCATGGAAAAGAGGGAGGATTGATCCCATACCATCCCCAAGCATCACTGAATGTATGTGATGGTCCTGCTGCAGCCTGGGATGTCTGTGGCTGAGCATCCTAATCCTTCTGGGATTTGAGGATAGGGGTGGATTTTGCTGAATCTTCCTTTCCAGATGTGGAACAAATCCCATGGCGAGAGATTCATCTTCATGTTGGGAAGGGTTTGCTTCCAGAAAACCCTTCGGCAGAGTTTTTTATCTCTTTGTGGAGCTGTTTTGGGTTCCAAGTGTGAATTTTTTACCCTCTGTCAGGAGCTGGGATATTCTGGTAGCTCCTAATATTCCTTAACCTTTTTTTTTTTTTTTTCCCCTCATGCTTATTTGGAAAGAGCAGTTTGGTTTTAGCAGAGATTTTTAGTCTCAGCTTTGCTTTTTTTCCTCGGGGTCATCCTGCTGCATCCCTTGAATCTCTGAGGTTTTCCCTGGCGCTGGGGACAATCCTGGCAGCATATTCCAAGGTTCAGCTTCTGCTCCCCAATTTGCATTTATCCCTGCTGCTGTCTGGCTTCCAAGTGCTGGAAGATCAATGTACCTGTCACTCACTGCTTCCCATCTCGCCTCTGATTGGGATTAACAGCACAGCTCAGCGCTGAGCCCCGATGGAGACACACGGGAAGGGTCGTGGTGGCCAAGGATTGACAATGGCACTTGTGGCACTCAGGTCAGGACTAAATTTAGTTCTTTTCCCCATTCCTGTGCCCGTACAGGAAGCTTTTCTATCCCAAATCCTTTTCCAAAAGCAGCAGTAATCTCTTGGATTTGGGAATCTGCCCTTCTGAAGTTCCCCTTGCTAATTTAACCTACTTTTTTTCCATCSGTATCTGAACAGGATTTACTCCACCAATGTTGTGTTTTCCCTAATCCATCCTGAGCAACATCATCTTCCTCTTGCCTCGTGGATTTAGAATCACAGAATCATGGAATAATCATTAAGGTTGGAAAAGAGCTCTCAGATCATCAAGTCCAAATATTAACCCAGCATTTCCAAGGCCACTACTAAATTCTGTCCCCAAGTGCTGCATCAACACAGCTTTTAGGGACATCTTTCACTAGACCAGGTTGCTCCAAGCCCCATCCAATCCATGGATGGGGCAGCCACAACTTCTCTGGGCARCCWGTGCCAGGGCCTCCCCACCCTCACATGGRAGAATTCCTTCCCAATATTCCRTCTAACCCTGCCCTCTGGCAGTGGGAAGCCATCCCCCCTTGTCCTGTCACTCCAGRACCTTGTCTAAAGTAATTTCCCATCTTTCTTTTAAGCCTCCTTTAAAAGAAGGTTCCTCCAGACCCTTCTCCCGGTGAAATATTCCAGGAGCAAACTGTTTTTGTGCCCTCTCTGCTTCAACTTCTCCAGGGGGCCAATTCCTGGTACTTCTCTCAGGAAAATAAGAGAAGAAATAACGACCCTTGCATCCAACCCCTTTCCTAAGGGATGCTTGTGTTGTCTCCTGGATCCTTCCTGCTTGAAGCACCCTGGTAAAAGAYTTTGACAATAAATTCCCCATCTCAAGATCAGCACTGGATAAGGGGAAACAGCYGTAAGTTGTACCAGAGGAAGTTTTGTTTATTAGGAAAGATTTYCTCACTGAAGCGATGCTGGGGCTGCCCAGGGAAGTGGYRGAATCACCATTCCYTGAGGGATTTAAAARCYRCRTGGACRTGGCACTTAGGGACRTGGTTTAGTGGTGGCCCTGGCAGCGCTGCRTCGATGACCTTAGAGGTCTTTTCCAACCTTAACAATTCCGCATTTACAGTTCACCCGAGGATTATTCCTTTCCCTGGGAACGGGAGGCGCGAGCGGCGCCCGCCGGGATTCGCCGCTCGGCAGAAAGCCCCGAGCTCAGCAGCCGCGCGGCCCTGGCTGATAAATGATGCTCATATCCCATCCGAATATGATGCAAGCAGTTTTTTTGTAGTTTGTCTTCCATGGCGGTAGTAAAGTTTTTAATTAGGAAAGCTAATGAGATCGATTAGTCATTAGAAGTGACCTCTGGATCGCGGCGAGGAGTGGGGATGTGTGCGCCGGGCTGATAACGGGGGACGCTGGGGTATTGTTTGTAATAAAAGCGTGAAGTGTTTGATTTGAGTGAAATGTGCCACGGGGAATACATCACGCGGAGAGGAAAAAATTACAACCCTGGGAGCCTGTAATGAAGGGAATTAAACCAACATCCTGTCTAAATAACATGATTATCTACACAAAACCCCTCAGCTAGCAAGTAATAATAGAAAACGGAGCTCTTCGCGGAGGYTCTTTGAGGAGGTGGTTAATGCCGGAGTCGCGCATCAGGCACTTTCCAAGGAGCAGCTTCGGAATGAATACACCATCCAATTACCTCTGGGAATAGAGTTTACCAGGTGCCAGCCTGTTTTTGGGGGGGGAGGAGGAGGGGGATGCCTGCAATAATTTGGGAGCTCTCTTTCTTGTCAGGCAGGAGTTTGATGCAGTTCTGGGTTGATTGGTGGCAGCTCGAGCTTGCGCGGGGGCAAAAAAAATGTTAATTATGTATTCAGAGAATTCCCAGCTTAGTTATTCCATGAGGTGGGGAGTGGAGGAGGGAAAGGAGCAGCTTGTGTGGTTGCTGGCTGGGGAAGGATGTGGGATTGTGGCTYTCATCCCTTCCCCAGTGGGATGGAAGTGCTTTGGGTACGTGGTTGGTGCTGAGTCCGCGAGAGGTTGGGTGTGTCCACGTGTTCTAGATGACAAAAGTGACAGAAGGCAGGTTTAGGTGGGATATTAGGGAGAACTGTTTTCCTGCCAGGGTGGTGACACCCTGGCAGACACTGCCCAGAGGATCTGTGGCTGCCCCATCCCTGGAAGTTTCCAAGGCCAGGCTGGACAGGGTTTGGAGCAACCTGGGATGGTGGAAGGTGTCCCTGCCCATGGCATGGGGTGGGACTGGATGGTCTTCAAGGTCCCTTCCTACCCAAAGCATTCCATGAGTTCATGATTTCAGGACAGTCCTGCCATCACCATAGCTGGAATTTCATCATGTCGGTCCCTGCAGGGGTTGGCACCTCTGTCCTTTTGTTGTCCCCATTTTCCTGCCCTAAATACAGTTCCCTGAAGGAAAAAACTCYTAAGTCTGCCGGTACTTGGGAGCAATTTTAATTGTAATTAGAGCTTCAGCCTTGCAAAGGCTTTAAAAGCCCACGCAGAGGTTTGGTCASTGCCCTGAAGAATTTGATCTGTTGCAAAAAAATCCTGGGACAGGGAAAGAGCAATGAAATCCCATTTGCTTTCCATGCAGTTTCTTGTTTCTCTTCTTGCCTAAAGTGACCTCTGAAGTGCCTCACCTCTAAAGTGGCTGCAATTCCTCCAGTCACTGAATCATCAAATGGTTTCCACTGGAAGAGAACTTGGAAGATYCTATAGTTCCATGATTTATCCCATGGGTTCAGGTTACTGAACAYTGTGAGTGTCATCTCTATCACGAAAAATTCCCGTGATTTTTCTGTCATGGCAGAACCTGGTTTTTCCCTTTTTCCCTTTTCCCATCACTAGGGGTTATAACTTTTTTTGCTGAATTTGGCAATGGAAATTTGTGTTGCCCGAGCCCTCCCAAAGCCAACACAAGTCATCAACTTGCTGGGAATGCTCAAGAAGGAAAATATTCCCTGTATGAAGCTGTAAAACTGTCGATTGTTGTTGCCACTATTGCAGGGAAATGGGGGAGCTGGTTCCTCCTTTCTAGGGAACGCTAAAAACGTACTTCCCTATTTTTCCTAGTTTACCTGGGAATCCTCCTTATTCTCCCTCCTCTCACAGAGACAAACATGGGGATGGGCCTGATGTTTTCACTGCAAATAACGATCCCACTTTTCCCSTCCCAACCCCTCCATAATTTTAATGAGAGGATCTCCAAGAAAAACAGCCGGCCCTTTAAATCAGTTATAAAACCCGGAGACCAAGGCTCAGCATGGAGTGTCAGCTTTAATTATCTGGGCAGTTACAGCTGTATGTTATAAAAGTCAGGCAATTAGGTGCATTCCTGAAAGCTTGGGAAAAGAAAAGGGGCTGTGAAGGAAAACCACAGTCGAACATAGAACTGTTAATTGCACGAAACGTTCCGTGGAATAACCCGGGATGCAGATCATCCTGCAACATAGAGAATCTGGGAATGGGTAGGGTTGGAACTGGTTGCTCACCCAGTTCCCTGTCCATGGAAGGGAYCTTCCACTATCCCAGGCTGCTCCAAGCTCTGTCCAACCTGGACTTCCACACTTCTGGGGATGAAAGAGACTGTGAAAATGCCAAGGATCAAAGGTGTACTTTTGTTTCCAGTGTGGATGTTGAGATCAAGGTGTTGTTGGTGAATCCATGATTCCCATGGCAGTGTTTTGCTGATGGACTGGTAAAGCCAGTCCCAAGGCCATTCCTTTCTGTTACCGTGAGCTGTAGTGGTCCCATTCCTGAACCTTGACCCCTTTTTTCAGATGCTCAAAAGTTGGATTGAGCMGGGCTTAAGTTGGATGCGGGACCAATGGCCATTGAACTTGATGATCTTAAAGGTCCTTTCCAACCTTCAAAATTCCATGATTCTGTGAGAATGTCAATGAGATCCCTCCTGTGCCCATGCACAGCTGAATTTCAGGCCTGGTTTTTCCATGTTTTTTTCTCCTAGGATCCAACTTCCACTTCGTAAGGAGCCCCCCCGCCAACAAGGTGATAAAGACGCGCTACAGGATCGTGAAGAAGAACGTGGCGTCTCCAGCCTTATCATCCTTCACCAGCCCCATTCCCACCTGGAAGAGGCGCCCCGTGACAKCCAGGTAATTCTTCCATCCCTGGAATTCAGCTGGTTGGAATGTGGGAGCCACGGGAACTCTCACATTGGCTCCGTGTTTTCCTGTTGCATCTTCGCTGTTTAATTTCCCTCTTTGTTTGGTCTGCTCCAAGTTTATTGACTTAAAGTATGAAATCATATTAGGAATTGTGTTATCCCGAGCTGGTGCAAACAGCTTATGCCTTTGGCTTCCTATTTATTCCCTCTTGGAATTAATTGTTTCCATGGAGCAGTTAAATAAGCTGAAAAGAGGATGAATAAATGTGTGGATGTTGGTGATGGAGGGCAGTGTGTTGGATGCTCTGAATTTACACCAGGATGTAGGAGCTGTTCCAAACTTCTTATCTTGCTTATTCCCAATTATTTGGATGGGTGGAACACCAGGAAATRTTTTGCCACTGCCTAGAGAAGGGAGGCACTGAAGGTGCCTTACCCTTGAGTTGGAATATTCCTAAATCCATRGAGGTGGAGATGTTTCCAGGGAGCATCTCAGAGGCCAAGACAAAACCTGGAGCTTGTGTAGGAGCAGAAAGGTCGTGAAAATAATTGATTCTTCACAATAAGGTGCAATTAGAAGTGGTGAGTTTGGTGAAAATACAGATTTTGGCTATTTTTAGGTCAGGAATAACTTGTCCTCCCACTGAAATGCCAGGAGTCACGGACAGTATTTTGGGCAAGGAGAGTCTGCTCTGCTCTTCTCTGGCTTTGTTCTCCCTGCTCCAGGTGATTTCCTCCAAAATTTATTCCCCAGCAATGCCCTGGGGATTAATGGCTTTTATGATAGAGCTGTGGAGCGACAAAAATCGTGGTGATTGTTTTTAAAGCCTGACTTTGCCTGATWTTTYCMTTTAAAAGTGAATTTTGGGATTCCYRGATCRGTATCTGAAGGGAAGGTTGGCTTTGGAAGAGTTCAGGGTGATGAAGCAAAGTGTAGGATAAACAGAGAGGTTGGGAAAAAAGGTTGGGTCAATTATTTTGTCTGTTTTCCAAGCTCTTGGTTGAGAAACTCCTCATCTCCTGTATCCTACTGGTCTCAAAGTGCTTCTTCCAATATGGAAACTGGGATCCTTTTGGGCTTGTGGTCAACCTTTCCTGCACCACCTCCTCCTTTGTCTTCACATTCTGCTTTTGCCTGTGATATTTGCCCACCTGGTCATCACCCCTGGGATCCACAGGTCTCCTTTTGTTCTGGGTTTTCTCCTGCAATTACAGCTCCACTGGAAGCTGTAATTTGCACATCCTTGGGACCAAATTCCTGCATTTCCCTTTCCAGAAACAAACCGTGTCATTTTTGCCAGCAATTTCATGGAATCACAGGATGTTTGGGTGGGAAGCAACCTTTAAGATCCTTGAGTTCCAACCCCCTGCCATGGCCATGGACACCTTCCACTACKCCGGGTTTCTCCAACCTRGCCTTGGGCATTTCCAGGGATGAGGCAGCCACAGCTTCTCTGGGAAACCTGTGGCAGGACCTCACCAGCCTGGAAAGTGTCCAAGGCCAGGTTGGATGGGGCTTGGAGCAACCTGGAATAGTGGAAAGTGTCCCTGCCCATGGCAGGAGGTTGAAAYAWGATGGTCTTGAACGTCCCTCCCAACTCAAATGATTCTGTGACTTTCAGCCTTMATTGATAGGAAACAACTCATCCTCCAACTGTTGGGCTCAGCTTCTTCCCTCACACCTTGTTACTCCAGGTTTGGATAGTTGATGGATGGAGGATCCATGGTAAGAATMAAGGAGGGGGAAAGCTCCAGAAATTCCCAGAGCAGGAATGTCTGGGATCTGTGTGGTGGCTCTTGCTCAGCCCCGTGGTGATTCTCCAAGGAACGACCTCGTTCTGCCGCGATTGGCTGAGACCTCCCACTTGTAGGATCATTTTCTCTGTATTAATCTCCGACTTCATTAAATTGGTGTAGTTTAGATCTTACAGCTGCTTCAGACAAATCTTGATAAAATGCCATCAGCAAATTAAAACAATTATGTTTTAAAGAAGCCATAAATCTCCGTCTCCCAATTACCTTCATCGGGGGTGATCAATCATCCGGCCTGTCTGGAGGAAGCACATGGCAAATGCTTCTCCTGGAGTTCTTACAGGATTTTTTGCTCCATCATTCCTATTATCCTCTTGGATCTGTCACAAGCAACACGCCAGGATCTGCTTTTTTTCCTGATGTTCTTTGCTCTTCCCAAAACAAGAAGAAGCTCTGGTGATGGTGGGACACCCCTTTAGTCACTTCAATTTTATTTTTCATACTGAGTAGTCAAATTTTTAAAATATTCCTATTTTTAATAATTTTAATTTTTTTATAATGATTTGATATTTTTAATATCCTCTTCCCCTTAAGCCAGGAGTGGGATGTCAACTGGTGAWGCTGCCCTCCAGTGCTACTCCCAGCTGGCACTAAGGAGTAATTTCTTCCATGAAATCCAGGTTTTTGGATATCTGGAAGTAACGTGCCAGGGTTTTATTTTGCTGGGACATCCAGGATGTCGCCCTTTTGGCCAATAAATCCCCAAATCACCAGACTTCAGATGAAGAAGGATGTGGCTTTGGGAAAGGAGTGACAGGGAGAGTTGCTGGAGGTACCTGATGTCAATCCCTTGGGAATTAATTCCATCCTCCCCTTCTTGCTGGGTTGCATTGAACTTGGCCCTGCTGCTGACTTTTCTTCGAGGCGATAGGTGGGAGTATATTTTAAATTAATTTTACTCCACTTTTTGTAATATTTTTGTTTTAAATAGATTTATAAGCAACTCGGGGCCTATTTCTCCAAATTTATGAAGATAATTTTCACTCTCTTGATAAGGTGGAATTTACACCTGCTATTTCCATATTAATTCACATTGCTAAGTGGATCTAATTTTCTTCCGTTCTTCTATCTGGTGAGTGTGGCCTTTCCTAATGCAATTTCCCCTTCACTAAATCACTGTGATCGGGAGTCATGATCGAGTTAAATTAACTTAAATTAATTTACTTAATAAGAGCTCCAGATCATTGTGAATGAGGTTAAGATTTATTGATTCTCCTTTTCACTCCTTCCCCCTTATCTCCCGCGGCTTTGCCGGGAGCGCGGCTCACGAGGGCTGCGATTTGCTGGCCTTAAATTTCGGTTGCTCCTGGTGACATTGAGGTTGCTCATCCCTTAAAAAATCGTGGAGGGAGATGTCTTCTCTCCTCACAGCCTCCCTCTGCTGGGAAAGGGATGAGGAAGAGTTGGGATGGAGGAAGTGTCGTGCTGAGATTTGGCAGGGATGCTTCTCCTGTTTCCAACCTCTTTCCATGGTCCATGTGGATGTGGCCACGAAAGAAGTGGGATGTCCACGTGTCACAGACCTYGCACAGAGGCAGCAGAACCTTGTGGGGTTGATGATCAGAGGGATGGAGSACSTTTCCTACMAGRAAAGGCTGRGAGAATTGGGATTGTTCAGCCTGGAGAAGAGAAGCTTCAGGGTRACCTCATCGCAGCTTTCCAGTGCCTGAAGGGGCTGACAGGAAAGAKGGAGRGGGAATTTTTGYAAGGAGTGRCAGGACAAGGAATGGCTTCCCACATTTCCAAGGAATGGAAACAMGTAGTGWTAGATYGGATATCAGGAAGAAGTTCTTCCCTCTGAGGGTGGTGAGGCCCTYRCACAGGTTTCCCAGAGAAGCTGGATCCCCAGGGAAGTGGTCATGRTCCCAAAGCTTCCAGAACTCAAGGAACATTTGGACAACACTCYMARGCACAGGGTGGGATTTTTGAGGTGTCCTGTGCAGAACCAGGAGTYRGCCTAGATGATYCTTGCATGTCCCTTCCARCTCAGAATATTCTAGGATTCTATAAACTCCCTCAGAAGACTCCACTTCTCCCTCTGGAGAGCCAGAACCACTTTTAAGGCACATTTTTGGGAGCAGAGAGCACTTTGAGTTGAGCTTATAGACCCCCCCAGTAGGGGAATGAAACACTGACCCACTTYGAAGAGTTTTCTTCTGAAATCCTGCTGCAAGAGTGGAAAACAAAAGTCACCTGTCTGCAAATAATGAGTTGTGTCTGGCACTGCTGGGGAAACTCTGATATTTCTTCCTGAAAACTTTACAGCACCTCTTGAGGGACAATCCTACCCCTCCAGCACTATAAATAAGTAAAGAACAAGATAATCCAACATTTGTCAGAGAAATGCCAGCTCAGGAGAAAGGAACTCGTCAGTGGAGGATTCACTCGTGTGGTTTAGTTTTGTTTTCTTTTTTTTCCTTTTATTTTCTTCTCTTTTGTTCTGTTCCGTGGCCTGGAGCCACGTTGAGCAGATGAAGATGGAAACAGTTGTCACCATCCCTGGAGGTGTTCAAGAAGTGTCTGGATGTGGCACTCAGCACTCTGGTCTGGCTGACAAGGTGGTGATTAGTCCAAATTTGAGCTTGATGGTCTTTTCTAGCCTAAATGATTCTGTGATGTGGTGATTACAAGGATTTTCTCCCCAGGTTTCAAAGATGTGAAGCCTTTAGGGATTAGAGCTGAAAGATAAAGTGGGTGATGCAGGCTCTGAAATGGGGCTCAGCCACTTCCCTGGGAGAGGGGAGATACAGCTGAGCATCCAAGAGGAGGAGGAACCACCATCCCTTCCAGCCATCCTCTGCAGGAGGTTGGGATATTGTGTTCCAGGTCACTTGGACACACCAACCTCMCTGTCCCATCCCTTCCTTTGCTTCACAGTGGGCGGTTTTGGATTTTCCAATTTCCTTTTGCTCCCTTAACAACATCTTTTAGACACCAATTGCCAGCTGGATGACCCAACTCGTGATCCATTTCAGAGAATCATGGAATGGTTTGGCTTAGAAGGGACCTTGGAAGARCATCTGGTTCAACCCCCATGCCATGGGCAGGGATGCCTTCCACTAGACCAGGTTTTTCCAATCCYTATCCAGCCTTGAACACTTCCATGGGATGGGACCACCAATTTCATGCAGCCCCTGTCACTTGTTCCCAGGGAAGCCTTCCTGGTTTTCCTTYCCATTTTTCTGACATTCTTTGGGTGCTGTTACAAGTTTCCCTGCAGAAGTGGTTTCACCACCTTGAGACATTGGGATCGTGTGGTGGGGAAGAGCACTTGGCTTCCCCTCTGTGGTAGATTATTATTTTCCATGTTATTCCAAGTGTGTGAACCTGGTGTGCTGTTAGTGTGTAATTAACTCTTTCTGCCTAAATCCATGGAAATCTGGTGGAATGGGAATTCTGGATTCCGGAATAGAGTCCCATGTTGCCCATTGGAWGCATTCCAGTTCCTGTGCCTCATTCCCACGGAAGGGTGTGGTTGACTTGCCATGGATGAAATGAACGTGAAAACTCAACATATCCCCTCTCCTTTGGGGAGGAGAACGTATCCTTGGGAATTCCAGGGAAGCTTCCTCATYCTYTCCATCTTCYYCTTGTTGTGTTGGAGGCTGGGGCARTCAGAKYCTGCAGGGAGTCATCCACCATAATCCCACTGATGGACCTCAGTGGGTTAAACCAGACTAATTCCTTCTGAGCTTTTCAGTTGCACTCTGAGGGTCCCTAAGAAGTCCATCCATTCAGGAAACGGGATGGGGTCACCCAACAACTGTAACACCTCTGGGAACTGTTGGGAAGCTCTTGGGATGTGTTGGTTGCTCGTTGTACAATCCAGCATTGGATTGGAGGGGGGTGGTGAGGCTCTGACACAGGTTGCCCAGGAAAGTTGTAACTACCCCATCCCTGGAAGTTCCAGGCCAGATTGGATGGGGCTTGCAGCAGCCTGGGACAGTGGGAAGTGTCCCTATCCATGGTTGGAACTCGATGGTTTTTAATGCCCCTTCCAACCCAAACTGTTCCGGGGTTCTTTGTTCCCCATCGTGGAAGGTCAGCGGTCGGAGCTGAGAACAGAGAGCAGAGTTTGGGGCCGTAATTCACAGTGGATGGAGGAAAATCCATATTTCTCCGGTTCCGGGGCGTCATCTGGAAAGTTGCAGAGAAAACAGGGAAAACTGTTAACGTCGGCTTCCACGGTGGAAAATTGCCGAGCGCTCCGACGGGAGAGGCTTTAATCGACGTTCCCATATATTGTGAGCAGACAGGGATGGGCATTTTAAAGATCTCAGCAAATGCTGTCTTCTCTCCTTGAGCCATTTCTTTTTTTTCCACCAGTCCTGTACCTTCTAGGGCCCAAGAGGTGGAATTCCAACCTCCCACAGAGCAGTTTGGAACACAGACTGGACGGGTGTTGTGAGCCAGGTGCTGCTTTAAACAGTGCAAGTGGTTCAATTTCCCATTTTTGGGGGATTTTCAAGCACAGCTTTTTATTTTATTTAATTGGGACGATGCTCCCGTGGGATTTTCCCTCCTGGCGCCGATTGCTCCGGGATCTTCCCGCACAGAATCGTGACCAGAGGGGCAGAGGTTGGGACACCGGGAGTTAATTTCCTTTTATCAAGATGATAAAAATCCCCCCTCCGCCTTCCCGGCTTTCGCCGCGTTAATCTGCGAACGGAGCCGGAATGTGACGAATGGCCTTAAAGTTCCTGTCAGTTTTTTTCTTCCCAAATTCATTTGACATGAAAGTGAGAAGTAAACAGAAAGCCTGTGGTTAAGCAGATAACTTGGAAAGCCTTTTCCATCACATTTAAAAACGGCCGTGTCATGGATTCTGCGAATTGGCGGCTCCTATTTTGTTTGATTTTATTTTGTCTGTGTGGTAAATTTTCTTTTAATAATCCCGACGTGGTTTGACGAGGTTTTAGGCCTCGGATTTTTTTTTTGAAGGGATGTTAAACCATTCTCCAAAATGACATCTCATTAAAGTGAAATTCATCTGCTGGGATCGGAGCCGTTGCAGGCGGGAGGGAACAGTAACTCCCGTTTGGAAATACATTTTTTTTTTGTTTCTATAGGAAGTACTTTTAATCCCTTTAATGAGGCTGGGATGAGRTGCACAACCCGGATTGTTTCGGAGCAGCCCTGACATCTGGCCCAGCATAATCCAGTTTCTTTCTGGACTGGTTTAGAGGCTTTAAAAGACAATGGCACTTCTTTGGGGCAAAGCTGGGGATTAATTCTCCCTSTTCCTGGTGCTCCCCTCCTTCCCAAGAGGCGGACACTGGGAAAAAGTCACTCCTCTCTTCTCTCTTCCTTTGCTATTTCTTATTTCTTATTTCTTATTTCTTATTTCTTATTTCTTATTTCTTATTTCTTATTTCTTATTTCTTATTTCTTATTTCTTATTTCTTATT
>CADDXX010000346.1:725885-749960 GCA_902810485.1 Alauda arvensis | reverse complement strand
TTGCCTTTTTTCTCTTTTCCTTTTCTCCCTTTCCTTTTTACCTTTTCCTTTTTTTGTTTACTCCTTTTATCTGCTTCCCTGTTTCCCTTTCTTACATTTTCCTTTATTTTTTCTCTTTTGCTATATTTGTTTTTTCCCCTATTTCCTCTTTCCTTTTTTCTTTTTTACATTGGGTCCTTTTTTATCTTTTTCCCTTTTTCTCYTYTTCTTTTTTCTTTTATGYTATTRTTGTGTCTTCTCCCTTTTTTWWTTYCYTTTTTTCCTTTATTTCCCTCTTTTAACTTTTTCCTTTTCCTTTTTTTATCTTTCCCCATTTTATCTCCTTCCCTCCTTTTTTCTCCTTTTCTTCTGGGTTTTTTCCCCTTTTTTCCTTTTTTTCTCTCCTCCCCTTTTTCCCCTTTCATTCTTTTTTCCTTTCTTTTTCTCCTTTTCCGATTTCTCCCTTTTTTAATTTTTCACTTTTCCCTTTTCTTTCTTTCCTTTTTTTCTGTATTTTCCTTCTCCCCTTTAAATATTTTTTCACATTACCCTTTATTTCTCTTTTTCCCCTTTTCTTTTTTCCTTTTTCTTCCACTTTTCATTTTTTCCCCCCTCTTTTTTCTCCTTGCCCTTCTCCCAGCCGGTTGCTTTCCCACCCGGCAAACTCAGCAGCAGATCCAGCGGGATTCAGGGATTCCACCACTCCTACTCCCTGCCCTGACCCCCTCCATCCTCCCAGTCTCCCCAGTCCTGTCCAGTTCCCGGGTAACTTTATACTGGGAGGTTGGATTTTTCCTGCTTTTCCATGAATTCCAGGCTGCCGGTGCTGGGGGGGAAGCGCTCCCGTTCCCTCCTCCTGGGTCAGCCGCAGTAATCGAGCTCCACTCCGGAGGAAGTAATGAAACCAAAATAAAAGCAGGACTCGGGGGTTAATGACCAGCTCTAAATGCACATGAACGTCCTTAGGAATAATGGGATTTTCCTTTTTTAATTTTGGTTAATGGAGTCGTCGCCTTTCGAATGGGTTCCATTAAAAAGAAAACTGCCACATCCGATCCCGGGGACGGTGAGGGGTTATTTACTCGGCAGGGTGSCGTGTGGATCCTGGATCAGCTCTTCCCTGGAGCCTGGAGCATCCTTGTGTTCCAGGAACTGGATCTTTTCTTCCTGGGAAATCTTGCAGCTTCGTCCCGTGCTGGAGCTGTGTTGGATTTGATGATCTGGAAAAGGCTTTTCCAACTCAATCCATTGGGAGCTCCCAGCAYGGCACCGGCTCCCTGCTGCKTGAGATGGTGGATTTGCTGCACCCTTTGGCATGAGATCACAAAATCCCAGGATCTCATAGGTTGGAAAGGATTTCCAAGATCATCAAGCCCAACCTGTGTCTGATTTCCACCTTGTCACCCAGACCAGAGCACTGAGTGCCACATCCAGCTGTTCCTTGGACACCTCCAGGGCTGGTGATTCCACCACCTCTGGTGGCCCATTCCAATTCTGCTCTTTTTTTTTTTTTTTTGTGAAAAAAATTCCTCCTAAGATGCCCAAGTTGGATGGAAATCATCTGGAAATCATCCAGTCCATAGCTTGGATAACATAATTGGAGTGACTTCCTTCTGTCTCATTTTCCCCCATCCCAAACCAAATTTGATGSTGCAAAACCACTGTCACAGAGCACGGTGCCACCATTCCTGATTGGAATTGGTGGCATCCTCAGTGGGATTTTCACCTGGATCAGGACAGAGGTTCAAAATTGGTCTCCTGAGTGAGACATCCTCAGTTGTTGGGCTTCCCAGACCAATCTTGGAGGTTCAAACCCAACCCCTGGTGGATAAAACCATTCCCGAGGRTGTTCAGCAGCTCCTGGTGGGCTTTGGATTGTCAAGGCCAGGTGGGAGCAAAGCAAGGGATGTGTTTTTGTTGGAATGTGTTTGATTTGCTGTGTGGATTTTGGATCCTCAGCACCACGTTGGCTCTCTAGATCTGCTCTGAAGGGTCCTCACTAATTTAGGGATGCTGTGAGTCAGGGACAAGGAGATTCTGGAACCCTGACTGAGTTTGCAAGCAAAGGATCCTACGGAAAAAAGATGAACTGAGATAAGCGAGATAAAAAAAAAAAGGAGACTCTGCATTCCAGGAAATGCTTGTTTGGAGAGGTGCAGGGGTCTTGTGAGTGGTTTGGGATGAGGAATCATCTCCCAGTTCCATCGGGGTGCTCCACAAGCATTCCCAGCCCCTAGGGCTGGGCAAACCAAGTGGAAAGATCCCATAGGGACTAAAACCAGCCTGGAGGGCATCCCCTCTGTTGTGTCACAGAGCAGAGGTGCTTGTGGTGGTGCTGCTTCTCAATGAACTCCTGGGCAACATCTTCCTGCTCCCACCATTCCAATCCCGTGGAATTTTGGGTGAATGTTTTCCTCAGTGCTTTCAATAGGCTGAGAGCACACGCACGGGCGGCTCGGGGAGGATTTGCTCAGGAGCGGTTTTCRTCAGCCAGGATTTCTTTTCCTCCTCTTTTGTGAGGCCTTTCTGTGCTTTCTGAGTCCAGCAGCTGTCAGAGAAAAGCGGAACATCCTCAGCAARGAGCTTTAGAGGGATTAAAAGTTGGGAGTTTGCAGCTGTGGATCAGCGGTYTTGGGTCGGGGATGGATCATCTGATGCAGCAGCTCAGGTGGGAGAGGTGAAAGTGTGAGCTCTGGGAACCCAAAAAAGGTCTTCTCCAATGTTGGGTGCCRTCTGCAGGTGCTGGGACCTCAGATTGGAGAGGGTCCTTCCCATGCCATGGTGGAAAAAGTCAAAAATTCTCTGCATGCTTTGGGAGAGCTAGGGATGTCCAGCCTGGAGAAAAGAAGGATCCAGGGAGAGCTYAGAGCTCCTTCCAGTGCCTGAAGGGGCTCCAGGAGAGCTGGAGAGGGACKTGGGACAAAGGATGGAGTCACAGGACACAGGGAATGGCTTCCCACTGCCAGAGGGCAGGGTTAGATGGGATATTGGGAAGGAATTCTTGGCTGTGAGGGTGGTGAGGGGCTGKGATGGAATTCCCAGGGAAGCTGTGGCTGTTTCACCCCTGGAAGTGTCCAAGGCCAGGCTGGATGGGGTTTGGAGTAACCTGAGGTAGTGGAAGGTGTCTCTGACACCTGGGGGTTGGAATTGGATGGTTTTTAAGGTCCTATCCCACCCAAACCGTTCCATGATTCCATAAAAAATGTTAATTATGGCTGTAATGCTGTTTTTTATGGATTATTGCACAGGGTCTGGGATGGGCTCTCGGCAATCAGGGCAGATGCCCTGGGAAGGAAGAAGAAGATTGATCCTTCCTCATCCAGTCTTGGATATATCTTGTTCAAAATCCCTCAGGGACTGAGCGTGGTTCTGTTGGAATTTGGAGCCAGACTCTCAAACCCTTTAACCCTCTCGGTGCTGCTCCCTCTGTCCCAGGGCATCCATTTATTCCTGCTCAGGTGCTCTAGGATTAAATTTCTCATGGGACCATGAAGTTCCAAGTTCAACTCTTCCTTCTCTCCATCCGAATTCCCCAAACACCAGCTGTAATTTCAAATAAGTTAAATTTTGTAGGATATTATTCACCTTTTCTAACCCAGGCTTCAACAGCAATGGAGCAGCTTGGCCAGATGAAATCTCCCTGTGGATAAAGTTCTCCAAATTGGCCACATGCTGTATTTAAAACTCACTTTGAAGTGGTTTGGATCCTTTGGAAGTGGTTTTTCTAAGGCTAATTATCCCTCCTAACAACATCCCTTTTGAAATATATTTTCCAGTGCTGGATATTTACACACTCCCTGTTTTTTCACCTGACAGTGACAGCTGTGGSAGTGAGGAATGTATTTAATTCCTAAATATCTGCTCTAATAACAGATTAGTAATGGCAGAGCTGCTTTTTTTCCACTCTTTTCCCAGATGGTTTTCCCTACAAAGGGTCGTAACTTCTCCGAGCTTTCAGCAGCTCGAACCCCAAAGTTTTCCTGTGCCAATTCCAGTGTGAAAGTTGGGATTTAAAGGAAGAAACACCCAAAAAAAGGAGGAAGGGGGARGCAGAGCGTGGCTGAGTGGCAGCTCCACAAGGCGCAAATTCCCTGAATTACTTCTTACCCTGAAACAATTGGGATAAAATTGGGATAAATTCCTTTAAACTTTTCCGTGAGCTGCTGCGCTGAGCCGAGTCCAACTGGTGCCGGCATCTGGGCTGAGCTCCGGGCTGTGCCCGGGCAGGTCTCGGAGCTCAGGAATGAGCAATCCAGTTTTTGGGGGCAAAAAAGGTCACTTGGCAAGTGTTGGAGCATCGTTTTCCACTGATTAATTCTGTCCAGGCTAAGTAAACATTTAGGCTTCTTTCAGGCTGAAGGATGGATCCATCTGTTTCATCCTGGTGGGAGAAATCGGGGAGTATCCTGAGCTTGGAAGGATCATCAAATCCAACTCCTGCCCTGCATGGGAACATCCTAAAAAAGATGCAAAATACTCTTTAAAAAGCTGGAGAAAACTCCTGGATTGGCAAATGCAGAGGGATCCTAAATAAGATCTCTGAGAGCTCCACTGGGCAGCAGGATCTGTTTTCCAGGAACTGGAAAGGGCTTCATGCAATGGAAGGATGGAAAGGAAGGAAGGAAGGAATTTGTGCATCTCTCCCATGAGTCAGATTTCACCCTTGGGCTCAGTTAATGAAATTTCCAGTTGAATTTAAGCATCTGTTGTACTCAACATGGAGAAAAATTCCTAAATAATTATATATTCATATCCAAAACCTATATAATRTTTGGAAGTTCTGCTGGAAGGTTCCCTGCCCATGGCAGGGGGTTGGAATGAGATGATCTTTAAGGTCCTTTCCAACTCAAATTATTCTGGGRTTACGTAATCAGCTTTCTTGATCCCTGGGTGTTCATTTCCTTCTGCTGCCTTGAAAATAATTGGAATTAGCTCATTAATACCAACTAATATCCTAATATCCCTCCTACCAGGTCTGGTCTCTTCCCCAGCAGAGCGCTGAGATTTCCTCTTTCTACACCCAAATTCTCCGTCCGACGGAGCTTCCTTTGGGATGAARTTCCCTTCCAAACCTCGGTCTCATTCCATTAGGGAGTGTGTGGATGMTGCAGGACCATCCAGTCTCTCCCAGGGCTGGATCTTCCTGGCACCTCTGTGCGGGTTTCAGCACGAGGCCGGGTTCGGCACCGCCCTTGGCACCGGCAGAGCCGACCATCTGCGTCCGGCAGCTTCCCCGTCCCATCCATCCMTCCGTCCATCCCCAGGTGCCMGTCGGGCTCCACAGCATCTGCAGCTCCTGCTGCCCTCCGGGCTCGCCTGGAAGGAGGATTTGCAGGAGGATACGGGGAGGTCTGAGAGGTCACAGCTGTTAGAGCTGGGAAAGTGGGGGAGAAAAAGAGCAGAGGGATTCCCGAGGTTGGCGCRGATCCCGCGGCCACCTGTCCGTGAGCAGGAATGGTTTTCCAAGCTGAAATAACGTTTTGATTGCAAATAATTTCCTYTAATTTSMMCCCCCCYTCCCCCAAATTAGTGGAGATTTAAKAATTKCTCCTGGAATTGTTGGTAGTGTATCCAGGTCTGTGTCGCTGCGATCCTCTGGAAGATGTAAATGTAGGCAATGAGAGGTGAATCTCTGGGGAAACCCCAAAGCTGCTCCAGTTCAGGATATTTTATATGGGAAAAGGTTTTGTGGCTCAATAAGGAGGAGCAGGGAGTGTTGAAGGCAATGTCTGTGCTGCTTTAAATTCCTTTTTAAACGCAAGGATAAAAGGGGGCAAAGGGGAAATGTTGTTTTTGTCACAGGAAGGAACTTTGTGGGAGTTGTGGGATACAGAGGGAGTGTTTTCTTGTTCCCTCCCTCTAACAAATTCCTGKTCTCTTCTGCATCTAAACTAATGCTGTTTCAAATCAGGGTGTGGAACCRTGGAATCATTGAGGTTGGATGAGCCCTCATTGAGTCAAACCATTCCTTCAGCACTGCCAAGGTCATCACTAAACCATGTCCCCAAGYGCCACATCCACRMAGCGTTTAAATCCCTCYGGGARTGGTGACTCCACYCCTGCYCTGTGGGGGCAGCTGTGCCAGGGCTTGATAACCCTTTCCAGGAAAATATTCATCCTGGTGTCCATCCTGAACCTCTCCTGGCACAGCTTGAGGCCATTTCCTTTTGTCTTTGTTCCCTGGGAACTGATCCCAAACCCCRCCAGGCTGCACCCTCCTGTCAGRGAGTTGTGYAGAGCYRGAAGCTCCCCCYGGAGCCTCCTTTTCTCCAGGCTGAGCCTCCCCARCTCCCTCAGCCACTCCTGGTGCTCCAGACCCTTCCCCAGCTCTCTTCCCTTCTCTGGACACGCTCCGTCTCCTCAGTGTCTGTTTTTCTGAACTCCCAGGTTTTTAAGAATAAAAAGCTGATGAACAAGGAGGAAGGAAAAAGGTCTTCCTTTTACAACATGTGAAGATGTGCGATTGGAATCATGGAATCATGGAATGATTTGGGTTGGAAGGGACCTTTAARACCATCCAGTTTCACCCCCTGCCATGGGCAGGGACACCTTSCAYTATCCCAGGATGCTCCAAAGCCCTGTCCAGCCTGGCCTTGGACACTTCCAGGGATGGGGAAGTCCACACCCTCTCTGGGTAGTGTGTTTCAATCCTGTTTGTAATCCCTGACATCAATCCTGTGTCATCCGTGAGTTTGTGGATGAACAGGGAATTAGGCAGGATGAATCCGACCCTGGACCTGCTTTCCTGTCCCAGGGGTGGGCGGCTCCTCGTGGATCTGCATCATTCCCACCTGTGCACAGGTGACACCAACCAACCTGCGAACATGAGGGAGGGCAGGGGTTGCATTGGCCGCATCCAGAGCTGTGGCAAAACCCTCTGGAGGCTGGGATTCATCTGGGACAGCATCTTGGCAAATCCTCCGTGTGAAATCCAAGTAGGAATCGCTTCGTGGAGCATCCAAAAATGCTCTGCCTGCCCGGAGAGCGCAGCTTCGGGAGCCTTTTTGCCTGCCTTGGTGAAACTCTCACCTCCTGTTTTTCCCCYYYTTTYCYTTTTTTTTCCCATTGGCACTGCTGAAGTGAGGCTTCCTCGGGCAGGTTTTTTACAGTTTGGATTTGATGAGAGCGGTCGGTTACGACTCCCCGAGCGCCGTAAAAGTTGATGCGATGGTCGCTCCGCGCCCGTGCTCATTTTTATAATTTTTTATTTTATGAAACAGGACAGGGAGCTTAGTGACTTATTACTATTCATTTCGTTTCAATGCAGTAAATATTGATTCAGTTGGGGCTTTTCAATTTAAACCACTTGCCGATTATATAAAATATTACCAGCCTCTGGAATTATGCTTACGGATCCCTTCGGCTGCTCATTAACGAAGGAGTGCAATTTTTAGATCCCTTTGCTTTCATCATCCAAATAAATGGGCCGAGCTCCCTCTTCCCAGGGAAGGTGCTGTAGACTCAGCTCGCGGGGGCTTGACAGCCTCGATGGAGCTCTTAATTTGGAGCCGCTTTCAAAGGATTTTGTACGTCGGGATTTTTTTTTTTTTTTTTTTTTTTTTTCATTTTGAGACTTGAAGTCTCTTCCTCTGATTTTTCAGCTGTGGAATGACAGCTGGGATAAATGGAGTTCATCCTGTGCTCAAAGCGGCTTCTCCTGCCGGTGGGTCGTTGGATGTTGTGTGAGCTCCAAGGATGTGTTTACATGAGTCGTGAGAAGCAGGATCAGAGGTCTGGGAAGAGGGAGATGGGTGTAATTCCAATGGTGGAAGGGTCTTGGTGGTTGTGGTCAGTTGGGGTCATCTGTGATGGACATTCCCATGGCAGAACTTCCCACAGAACCAGATTGGACTACTCACAGAGTGTTGCTTCAGCATTGTGAGGAGATTTGGGAGCCCATCCATGTAGGAGTTAAATAAGCTTTGGGAAAATGCCATTGGTGCCACCAGAGCTCATGGTGGTTGGTCGGTGGGCTTGGGGTGTTGCCCATCCAWAGATGAGCCCATTTCAGGAGTTTTCCCTTTCCATTGTTGGACCTTTCCATCCCCACTGTCTCCTGTTGAGCCCTTTGGAGTGTGAGCTCCTTGCCATGCTCCTCCTGGCATCTCCTCACTAGAAGGACATGGGATCAGGGTCRTGGAAATCAGGACAAGCTCCTTCTCCAACCCATTTGTCCTGRAGACACGGAGAGCGGGGCATGGGCAGATCCAGGATATTCTAATGGGATTTGAAAGAAATGAAACAAATCATACCTAGGGGAGCATCCCCACAGTTGAGAACTGTCACTTTTTGGGGGTTGATTATTGGGGAAGGAACCACCTTCAAGTGGTTTCAGGTGCCATCAAGATGAAAAGAGAGAAAAGTTTGATTGACCTCAACTTCTTGACCACTTTTAAACCCAAGTGAGGACACACAGTGCTCAGGAGGAGACTCAGAAACCGTCTGGTTTAGCAAGAGCTGCATTAATKGGATCAATGTTAAAATGTGATTTAAAGCACGTTGTCAGTGGAGCAGAGGATTTGGCCAAGGACCTGGTTCCAAGGGTGAGTTACGACGCTGGATCTGGGGGGGGCCAAGATGTTCTTCACGTTACGCTTTGTGCAGCGCTTAACCCGTGGTGGATTTCCCCAAAAAAATAACAAATGATGTGGCCAGAAAGAACCTGGATGAGGCTTCGAATTGGGAAAGGAAGAGCTAAAAGCTCCGCTGCTGTGGAGCCAACTTACGTTATTAAACACTGGTTTAAGCACAGCTTTTAGGCCGGGTTTAAGTGTGGTAGTAAACCGACTTCACAATAATCAATAGTTTTTAGTCTGCCTGCATAATTCAAACTCATCAGCCCCTTCTCCCCCAGTGGTTCAGAGGTAATCTCACCAATTGGTTGCAGTAGGATCGACACTGTCACGGTGAAGGTGACCTGGAATCCCTTTGTGTTGAGTGGGTTTTTGTCAGCTGAATTCACAAATTTATCCTTTTTAATGCAAAACCTTAGGGTAATGTATTCATCAGGTTGCTGGCTCACCTATTGCTGGAGATGAATGTGTATTATTTTAATGCTGGGATTAATAGGGACTTTGTGAAGTCCTGCTTAAAGTATTCCCTGRTGGTGTTTGAGGACTTAATTTGAGTGTAAAGCTGGGATAATTGTGTGGCATCGCAGCACATGGGAAGCACTGGGAGTTTTGGAGCAGGGCAGAGCTTCCATGGGAGACTGGCACAAATTGGGWAAAGGCTTCCTCACATTCCTGTGGAGTCCCTGTGTGCACTTCAACCACGTTAGGATTTTTAATTGCTTTGAAAAATCGTGAAATCATTAGATCATGTGGGTTGGAAAAGACTTTTCAGGATAACCTCGTTCCAACCCCCTGCCATTGGCAGGGATTCCCTTCCACTATCYCAKGTTGCTYCMAGYSCTGTCCARCCTGGCCTTGGACACTTCCAGGGAYCCAGGGCAGCCACAGCTTCTCTGGGCARCCTGTGSCAGGGCCTCACCACCCTCCCAGGGAAAAAATTCCCTCCCRATCCCAYMTAACCCTGCCCTCTGGCAGTGGGAAGCCATTCTCCCCTGTCCTATCCCTTGTCCCAAGTCCCTCTCCAGCTCTCCTGGAGCTCCTTCAGGCACTGGAARGGGCTCTAAGCTCTCCCTGGATCCTTCTTTTCTCCATTCCCATCTCTCCCAGCCTGGCTCCAGAGCASAGGGGCTCCAGCCCTTGGAACACCTCCGCAGCCTTCTCTGGAATTGCTCCAGCAGCTCCACATCCTTCTGATGTTGTGCCTCAGAGCTGGAGGCAGCTCTGCAGGTGGGGCCTCACCTGAGTGGGGCAGAATCCYGGCCTCACCTGCTTTCCAAACAGTGGGATGAGCCCAGGACATGGGGGAATTCTCAGGTTCCAGCCAAATATTTGGGTGTGTTGTATTATCCCATTCCCATCACTGCATTCTGGTGGTGTGGGTTGTCTCATGTGCCRCGGAATCACTTTGGGATTCCCAAGGCAAGGCAGAAAGCTGGAGATTTTCCTTCCACATTGCCACACCAGGTGGTTGTTCCCATTGTGCCACCCAGGAGAATATTCCCAATATTCCATCTTTCCCYGCCCTCTGGCAGTGGGAAGCCATTTCTTGTGTCCTGTCACTCCATCCCTTGTCCCAAGTCCCTCTCCAGCTCTCTTGGAGCCCCTTTAGGCACTGGAAGGGCTCTGAGGTCTCCCTGGAGCCTTCCCTTCTTCCGGGGCAGGTTCCTTTTATTGCGATGGGGACGCAGAGTCGTTTGTCCTCGTTGACTGAGTATTTATGATGGGAGCTCTGGATGSTGCTTCCCTCAGATTGGATTTCTGCAGCTGGCAGGAATTGCTGCCGTCCTCCCCAAAGGTCCCTTTTCACCTGTCAGGACACACCGCAGCCTTTTACCTGTTTGTTCTTGTCCGTTGATTTAATTCCTGGCCGTTCACGGAACACCGGAATTTCCATACTGCCCTGCATGTATGGATTGGATTTCTCCTACTCTTCCTTTTTTAATTTTTTTTTTATTTTTAAATCCTGCTCAATATTCAAGGACCATAAAAACATTCCCCACTTATCATGGGCTGTTATCTCAACGACTCCTCGCCATTATTAATAATCACTCTCAGTGTCGTGTATTGCTCTTCCTTACGGCTCCCGAGGCAAATCACGGATGCAGGGAAGGATTTCTAACGATCGAGTCGCTGGCTGGGGAGGAGCAGAGCTGTTTGGCCTCTTTCTGAGAGCAGGACAACAGGTTTGGAGTCGTTTCTGTGGTTCCTGGTGGCCACCTGCCGAAGGGGAACCTCCTGAACGTGGTCACGCTGTGTCCTCCTGCAGACGGTGACACCCATGGAGATGCTCCATGGGCATTTTGGTTCCTACCTGGCACAGGGATGTGCAGATGGGAGCTGGTATCCAGATGCATCCGAGGTGATGGAGCCTGGCCAGTACCACCAGGGTGCTGGGGAATCCCAGAACAACTCAAGCTCTGGTGTGAGATCTTCCCCCTTCAGGTATTTGAAAACCACAGAAGGGTTTGGATGGGAAGGCGCTTTCAACATCATCAAGTTCCACTCCCTGCCATGGGCAGGGTCACCTTGCACTGGACCAAGTTGTTCCAACCTGTCCTTGGACACCTCCAAAGGCAGCCACAGCTTCTCTGGGAATTTCATTCCAGGGCCTCCCCACCCTCCCAGGGAAGAATTCCTTCCCAATATCCCGTCTCCTCCTTCCCTCTGCCAGTTTAAAGCCATCATCCAGATCTGGTGTTTGGCAGCTGGTTCTGGATGGTTCTGCTTGAGCAGGGGCTGGGGCCAGACTTCCAGGGVTTCCTTCCAGCCTCAAACATTCCATGATATCTCCTGAAAACCTCTGGGCTTTGCTGTTGGTGATCATGGTACATCCCATCTTGGGGCACTGGGACGTCCAGAGGAATTTGAGATTTGTCCAGAGAAGCTTCGGCTGCCCCATCCCTGGAAGTGTCCAGGGCCAGGTTGGATGAGGCTTGGAGCAGCCTGGTCTGGTGGAAGGTGTCCCTGCCCATGGCAGAGTGGTTGGAATGAGATGGTCTTTAAGGTCTCTTCCTACTCAAACCATTCCAGAATTTTATGATTTCACACCAAAAATTAACCCTGGGCAGGCCTACAAACCTGGAGGCAACTTGATCTTCATGAACTCTGCGATACCTGGAGCTGCTGGTGGATCAAAAAGCTCCAATTCCCACTTTTAGTCTGCCAAATCGCTGTTTCCAAACCCACCCTTGANATCGAGTTCCACTCCCTGCCGCGGGTAGGGTCACCTTCCACTGGACCAAGTTGTTCCAACCTGTCCTTGGACACCACAGCTTCTCTGGGAATTTCATTCCAGGGCCTCCCCACCCTCCCAGGGAAGAATTCCTTCCCAATATCCCGTCTCCTCCTTCCCTCTGCCAGTTTAAAGCCATCATCCAGATCTGGTGTTTGGCAGCTGGTTCTGGATGGTTCTGCTTGAGCAGGGGCTGGGGCCAGACTTCCAGGGGTTCCTTCCAGCCTCAAACATTCCATGATATCTCCTGAAAACCTCTGGGCTTTGCTGTTGGTGATCATGGTACATCCCATCTTGGGGCACTGGGACGTCCAGAGGAATTTGAGATTTGTCCAGAGAAGCTTCGSCTGCCCCATCCCTGGAAGTGTCCAGGGCCAGGTTGGATGAGGCTTGGAGCAGCCTGGTCTGGTGGAAGGTGTCCCTGCCCATGGCAGAGTGGTTGGAATGAGATGGTCTTTAAGGTCTCTTCCTACTCAAACCATTCCAGAATTTTATGATTTCACACCAAAAATTAACCCTGGGCAGGCCTACAAACCTGGAGGCAACTTGATCTTCATGAACTCTGCGATACCTGGAGCTGYTGGTGGATCAAAAAGCTCCAATTCCCACTTTTAGTCTGCCAAATCGCTGTTTCCAAACCCACCCTTGAATTCCCAACCCATGCTCCTCYTGCTGCCTGGATGATGGTCCCAAAAACAGTGACCACCCCCCCAAAGCTTGACTGACGAGCACCATCCCACTGGGAATGGTGACTTCCTTCCTTTCTTCTCCAAGCCAGTGGTGGATTTTAGTTTTTCCCTATTGTTTTGGGGGGTTGTTTTTGTTGTCTGTTTTCCCACCTCGGCGCAGTTCAGCGCTCCGTCCTCGCCAGCTGGAACGCCCGGATTAATTTGTGGCTGGATCTCTGTTAGAGATTGCATCCACTTCCCCAGTCAGCACTTAATTGGCAGCCGCTTGATTTAACAGCGTGGGAGCCGGCTGCGGAAAAATGGCCCGGATAAATCACTGCCTGACGCCAGAAAATAGATATAATCTCAACATTAACTACATTAATAGTAGCAGGAGCCGAATTAAGAAAGCCATAAAGTAGAGGCAGGAGAGTATAAATTACGGCCATCTCGCTGTCTTCTTCTCCAGGCTCTGCTTTCCATCCTCTCCCCGTTGGTGGGATGGGATCAGGCCAGTCCTGGGTCCGGTTGGGTTGTGGTCGGCTTCGTTGGGGACAGGGAGAAGAGGAATTCCCACAATTCACATCATTCCCAGCTCATGGCCCAGCTTTGGGACAACACCCAGAGCGGGTCTGGTCGGTTTGAGTGGCTGAGTGTTGATTACAGGGATGCAGAACGTTGAAGTCATGGATTTGATTTATTCCCTCCGGAGTCCTGACCTGGGATATGAGGTCTTTCATGGTCTTCTGGTCACAGGGATTTATAGGATGATTATTTGGGGTTGGATAAGGGGAGAGAAGACATTTCCTAATGATGTGGGTGGAAATCTTCGTAGGGAATGAGGTGAGGGGACCAACTCCCAGCTCCTGGAGAACCCTCAGCATATCCCTTGATTTTGGGTGTCTGTGCTGTTCTTCCCAGGGGAAGCTTTGCCTTTATTTCCCATCTGTGAAAACCAGGGAAATCAACTCGGGATAAGCTCTGTGAGGGCTCCTTTTTCCTGATGCTCTGGATAATGGTGAACTTCACAACTCCTCCTGCTCTTCAGGAGTCCCAGGAAAAGTGTTCCTCCAGCTTTTGGAGATCTGTGGGATGCCAGAAACCTTCCCAGCTCTTCCAGCTGTTGCTTTATCCATTTGTTCAACAGTGTTGGCTGTTGATAAATTCAGATCTGGTTGGTTGTTCCTTTTTTTCCCTTCAGTCAGGTGTTAAATCCAACTTTGGTTCAGAAGGTGACATTTTAGGATTTCCTGTGGACATCCTGGAGTGGAGATGCTCCACATGGAGGTTTTTGGGAGTCCTGGGGTGGGGGTGGAGGCCGAGCAGCTCCATGAGGACCAAACCTGCAGTGAGGAGATGAATTACAGATGCTGTTGGTACCTCCTTGCTGGTGAGAGGGGTTCCAGAGCAGGTAATGATGCCTTAGAGCATCATAAAAATCCTTTTCCATCCACTTCTCCATGGAAAARTGGGAAGAGGGGGATGATGATGCCMGGGAAGTTGCCTTGGAAGTCACATCTGGCCATGTGGAGGGGCAGGTCAGTACTATGAGCTGGAGGCAAGTTTTGGGTTMATTTAGGAAGTTTTCCTCAGTTTTTTTTGGTTGGCCTGGAGATTTTTGTGAGGTTTTTGGGAGTTTGGGAATTGCTCTGGGTGTGGTGTCAGCTCTGTCTGAGTCTGGTGTGGGAAGGGCTAATTTGGGCTTAATGAGAGAGCAAGAATTRATTTGTTTGGTCTTTGGGCACATGTTGCACACGATGTGCCAAATTTTGATGGAGCCATCAAAATCTKATATAACGCAATCCCTTCCCAAATTTTTCCCCACAATCTCTGATTAAAAGCATCTCTGGGCTGTTTAGGAGTGCAAATGCTGCAATGGCTTTTATTTTATTTATTATTTTGATTATTATTCATTGATAAATTTATTTTCTTTACGGATAAATTATTTTATTTATTTATATTTATTTTATAARTGTAGCTTGTTTTCTATCTCAAGGAAGCATCCACATTATAAAATCGTGGAATAGTTCGGGTTGGAAGGGAATATCATCCCATTCCAAACCCCAGCCATGGGCTGGGACACCTTCCATTATCTCAGGAAWCCCYRARGATTGGTGGGAAAACCCTGAAAATTTGCGGGAAACCGTCAAAATTGGCAGAAAAACGTCAAAATTGAAGGGAAAACCCTGAAAATCGGCAGAAAACCCCAAAAATTTGCGGGAAACCATCAAAATTGGCAGGAAAACCCTGAAAATTGGCAGAAAAACGTCAAAATTTACGGGAAAACTCTGAAAATTGGCGCAAAACCGTCAAAATTGAAGGGAAAACCCTGAAAATTGGCGGGAAACCCCCAGAAATTGGCGGGAAACCCTGAAAATTGGTAGGAAACAGTCCAAGCCCCATCCAGCTCATCCCTGAACACTTCCAGGGATGGGGCAGCCACAGCTTCTCTGGAAAACCTGTGCCAGGGTCTCACCATCCTCCCAGGAAAGGATTTCTTCCCAATGTCCCACCTAACCCTGCCCTCCTGGCTTTCCATCCCTTGTCCCAAATCCCTCTCCAGCTCTCCTGGAGCACCTTCAGGCACTGGAAGGGGCTCCAAGCTCTCCCTGGAGCCTTCCCTTCTCCAGGCTGGACATTCCCAGCTTTCCCAGCCTGGCTCCAGAGCAGAGGGGCTCCAGCCCTTGGAGCATCTCCATGGACTTACTCCAGCAGCTCCACATCCTCCTGATGTTAGCCCTAGGACTGGAGGCAGCTCTGCAGGTGGGATCTCACCTGAGCAGGGTAGAGGGGCAGAATTCCCTTTTCTCTCAGGTTTATCCTGACCTTTTCAACTTTATTTCCAGCTTTTTTGGTTCAGTTGCCACCCCCCCCCCCTTCACCGCGTCCCGTTTTCTCCCCTGGAAATGGATTTTTAAAAGCGTCATCTTCCAGCGAATTTCCCTTTCCATCTTGTTGTTTATTAGGCTCTTAAAGGCAAAGCTTGTAATGCATCCATTGATCCAAATTCCAATTGAAGAGATGTGAGCRCATAAAATGGTCCCGACCCTTTCGTAATGGAGCGATATCCCTTGGAATGCAGGCAATGCAATTAGGACAAGGAACCAGCCCCCTGCCCCTTGATGGGGGCCTTTGAATCATTTTTTATCCATTCCATATATTCTGAGTGGGAGCTGAGTTCCTTTAAGTGTCTTCCTGGTGAGTATCTGATGGACTGACGCTCTCAGAAGTGTTGGACCTTTTTTTTTTTTTTTCTTTCTCTTGGAAGCAGGTCCARATTTTTATAGATGCGTATTTATTAACTATGCATGYCTACATTTATAAAATATAGATAATACGTATTTTACATGTGGATAGAAATGGGGTGGATGGGCTGAATCCAGGGGTGTGAGGGTCAGCAAAGCCAAGTGTTGGATCCAGCACACTTGAATCGCAGCAACCTCATGGAATGCTCCRCTCTTGTGGATAAAAGGGCTGGAGAGATGGAAAGGGACTTGGAGGTGATGGTGGCAGTGGCCAAATGTGGGCAAGGAGGCCACTGGCAGCTGTTCTGTGTCCACAGTGTCCATCCCCGTGTTCTGGCAGCGCTGGGGCACCTCCAGTCCTGGCAGGAATTTTGGATCCTTCACATGACACACATTGAAAGGCTGGAATGTGTGATGCCTTTAGTTTTAGCCTTTATGTTTTTCAGATTCCATGCTGTTTTGGRTGYAKTTTTAAGMTTCAYATTAAGTGCTAGTAGGTAGTAGGTAGACAAAACAAATCCTTTCCTGCCGAAAACCAAGGACAACTTTCTGGCCCAAAAGCATCAACAACGACGGACTGAAGAGGAAAACAAGAAAGATGAGACTTCACAGCCTGGAGTTGTAATTGGACAATTAAACCCAATATGCAAATAGACCCAAGGGGACAGGGGGTGTGGCCGGGGGTCGCCAGAATCTGTTGCCTTGGGAGGGCTGACCTGAAACAGAGACTGGACAGAACTAGAGAATAAAACAAATATTTATTAAAAGGCCCCCAGGATACCCCGGGACCTTCCAACCAGCCCCGACCGCCCTTCCAAAACCCCCTCTCTCCTCCCAGAAAACCCCAGCCACCCCCTGTCCCCTTGGGTCTATTTGCATATTGAGTTTAATTGTCCAATTACAACTCCAGGCTGTGAAGTCTCATCCTTCTTGTTTTCCTCTTCAGTYCATCRTTGTTGATGCTTTTRGRCCAGAAAGTTGTCCTTGGTTTTCGGCAGGAAAGGATTTGTTTTGTCTACCTACTACCGACTAGCACTTAATATGAAGCTTAAAACTACACCCAAAACAGCATGGAATCTGGAAAACATAAAGGCTAAAACTAAAGGCATCATGTGTCCAGGGAAGGGGATGGAGCTGGGAAGAATCTGGGCTCCACCAGGAGCGGCTGAGGGAGCTGGGAGGGCTCAGCCTGGAGAAAAGGAGGCTCAGGGGGAGCTTCTGGCTCTCCACGACTCCCTGAGAGGAAGTGGATCCAGGTGGGGGTTTGGAATCTGCTCCCAGGGAACAAGGGACAGGACAAGAGGAAATGGCCTCAAACTACACCAGGAGAGGTTCAGGCTGGACATCAAGAGGAATTTCTGCATGGAAAGGGTTGGAATGGGCTGCTCAGGGAGGTGGTGGATCCCTATCCCTGGAGGAGTGCACGGAGTGCCTGGAGGTGACACTCAGTGCTCTGGTCTGGGGTGACAAGTTTGGGATCAGTCACAGGTTGGAATTAATGATCTTAGAGTTTCCAATCTGAATGATTCCATGATTCCATATATGTTRTCTATTCACTTATCCAGGCATAGACAGCATTGATATTAATAAATATTTACTGGATCGTGGAATTACAGGGATGCTGAGAATTCATGCCAAGGAATCAGAGCTGATCATGCTGCTCCAGTTGTTTTGTGGGTCATCTTATAAATGATAAGGAGACCACAGGATGGGATAAATCCTTGGATATACAACCACCTGCTTAAAATTTGGAGAAACAAGCTCGGAGTCAACATCTGAATTTCTTATTTATTCCTTAAGTTTAATATAATGTCAGGAAAACCAGTTCTTAAGGGGAAAAATAATTTATACACTGTTTCCTCTGCCTTTGTAGCTAAATTTAATTTAAATTTTAATTAATTAATCAAATTTAAATTCAGTTTTCAAAATGCATCACCCATAGATGTATCCATCCCTAGTCCAGGCTGTGAGCATGGGGTTTTCCAGAGGCAGCCAGTAGCTGGTGTTTTCCCAGCAGATAATTCCCTTCAGCTCGGCCCTGCTGAACTTCTTTAACCTCTTCCGTGCTGAGTTCCCGTTTTTCCATGGAATCCTGCTCCTTGTCCTAGATATTTGCTTTAATTAAAATGTATCAGCTGTTCTGGCTCTTCATAGTATTATTGCTGTTTCCTGCGTGAGGAAAAGAGCATTTARAGGGAAAATATCTTTGGAAAAAGCAATTATCCCAGGTATTTTTGGAAAGCGGGCAGGAGGGGAAGCCTCCAGTGGGATTTGGCTCCGTGTCTGACTGATTATTGTGATAAATATTCAGAGCTGGAACCGTTTGGGCTGGGATACGGACACAGCATTGGAATGATCCTCGGCAATTAGCCTTCCTGGGATATTCCAGTGCTTGGAGCGCATCCAGAGTTCTGAAATGGGATTTACAGGGATGAGCAGAGGGAGGAATATCACTTCTGTGCCAGGACCAGGGGAAGGTCCAGGAGCTGCTCTCGCTTTTCCCTCTGCTTTTAGCCCATCACTGAGGGTGGTAGGACACTGTCTGGGAGGGATTAAGGATTAATCCACGTGGACACAGGTCCTGGAGCTTCCCAAAACGCAGCCACTAAAGCCGGCAACACCTGCCTGGGACGCGGCGAGCTCCGTTTCAGCTAATCAGAGTTAAACCCTAATGAACTTTGCCCAATCGCCTGAGCTAATGGGGGTAAAAGGAATCTAATTAACGGGACAATAGTTCCCGGTCTTCCCGGTGTAATCACTGATCCGCCACCGGCATTAGAGCAGCGGGATGGAAAGCTGAGYATTAGGGACTGTCAGCATTTCCATTCTCAGGCTCAGCCTAAGCGGTTTAACGGGACCTTGKCAAGGGGGGGGTTTGGGCTGAGACTTGACCTACCTTGAAAACAGCCTCGTGTTGGGRAATTGTCTTCTCCTGAGGGTCTTCTGTCTCATCCCCAGGGAGGCGTTTTCGTTGCGCAAACTTCGCTGGAGGAGTTGGAATCGTTTCCGAGGATCCTCTCGGGTGGGTGGGATCAGGCCCAGGGCTGGGGAGGAATCAAGGAGATGGTTTGGAGCTGGGCTGTCAGGGAGTAGGGAAGACAAGAGGAAATGACCTGAAGTTGTGTCATAGGAGATTTAGATTGGATATCAGGGGGGATTTCTTCATGGGAAGGGTTGTCAAGCATTGGAACAGGGCAGTGGCGGAGCAAGGCAGGAAGGGTTAGGTGGGATACTGGGAAAAGGTTTGTCCCTGTGAGTGTGGCGAGGCCCTGGCACAGGCTTGGAGAATGGTTTGGGTTGGAAAGGATCTTGAAGGTCCCACCCCCTGCCATGGGCAGGGACACCTCCTGCTATCCCATGTTGCTCCAAACCCCATCCAGCCTGGYCTTGGACAYGTCCAGGGATGAGACAGCYRCAGCTCCTGTGGACRACCTGTGCCAGGGACTCCCCACCCTCACAGCCAAGAATTCCTTCCCAATATCCCATCTTTCCTTGCYCTCTGGCAGTGGGAAGCCATTCCCTGTCACTGTATCCCTTACCCAAAGTCCCTCTCCCTCTCTCTTGGAAACCCTTTAGGTTCTGGAAGAGGCTCCAAGCTCTTCCTGGATCCTTCTCTTCYCCAGACTTTTCAMCCCCAGCACTCCCAGGACAATTCCATCCGTGCTGTCCTTACCTGGCAGCACCAGCCCTTCAGCACAGCCACTCACAAGGCAGATTTTTTTCCCTGGCAAATTCTTTCCCTGCTTTTTGTGCTTGGCAGATGGAGCTGGGTTTGTATCCAGGCTCTCCATCCCCCGCAGGAATGAATTGGGTTRCAAACAATAGTAGGGATTTAGGAAACAGGGGCAGGGAAAAGAGCTCTCCTCTCCCGCTGCTCTGAGCTCCTCGAGGTGTTACTGGATCTCCTGTGTTTTTTTTGGAAGGTTTTGGCAGGATTTCAGGGCTYTCTCTGGCTTCAGGCGGGATCGTGAGCCCTGCAGGAGCTGCCAAGCGCTGTGTGGAGCTCTCTGGTTTTTCATGGACACAGTGGAGAGATGAGAGGGAATGGCAGCGTGGGGCTGAAGGGCTTTCAGAGGGGAATGGCAATAAATCCAGTGGGAGGGAATGATGTCACTTGAGGGAAGGGATGGCATCCAGAGGGGCCATTACAGGCTGGGCCAGTGCAAACCTCAGTAAAGTCATGGCCAAGATCCTTCAAGAGGATGGAACAATCCCAAGGACAGACCCAGGCTGGATGGGGAATGGATTGAGWGCAGCCCTGAGAAGGATTTGGGGGTGTTRGTGGCTGAAAAACTGAATGTGCCTCATCCATGTGTGCTGGAACCCAAAAATTCCCTGTGTCCTGGGCTCATCTAACGGCGTGGGCAGCAGGAGAGGAGGAATTTCTGCCTCTCCACCCTGCTCAGGTGAGATCCCACCTGCAGAGCTGCCTCCAGCCCTGGGGTCTAAMAACARAGGGATGTGGAGCTGCTGGAGCARATCCAGAGGAGACAATGGAGATGTTCCAAGGGCTGGAGCCCCTCTGCTCTGGAGCCAGGCTGGGAGAGCTGGGAATGTCCAGCCTGGAGAAGGGAAGGATCCAGGGAGAGCTCAGAGCTCCTTCCAGTGCCTAAAGGGGCTCCAGGAGAGCTGGAGAGGGACTTGGGACAAGGGATGGAGGGACAGGACACAGGGAATGGTTTCCCACTGTCAGAGGGCAGGGTTAGATGGGATATTGGAAAAAATTCTTCCCTGGGAGAATGGGGAGGTGCTGGAATGGAATTCCCAGAGAAGCTGTGGCTGTCTCATCCTTGGAAGTGTCCAAGGCCAAACTGGATGGGGCTTGAAACAACCTGGGATAGAGGAAGGTGTCCCTGCCCATGACAGAGGGTGGGACTGAATGATCTTGAAGCTCCCTTCCCTCCCAAACCATCCCATGATTCTGTGGAATATTCCCCCTCAGTTTAGCCCAAAGTTGCCTGTAAATCTTACAGCCCTTTGAGAGGCCACTGCAAGGAGATTGGGATATTTTGTTCATACCCGCATCTTTCCAAGTGGAATTATTTGAGAAGTTTTCCAGTCTATGTAAGGATTGGGAAGAGGCATCCTTCATGGGATGTGGAAACTGGGGAAAACCACAAAAAAACCCTCCACAACAATTCATTGCAGGTGCAATCCCATATTTCTAATTTTTTGTGGGTTTTTGGGTTTTTTTTGAGGAACCTCTGTTCTCATTGGTTGATAACCATTAAATTTATTTGCGACTATTTTCCTTTTCAGGTCAGGAGGATTTATTGGGAAGGTACATCTTTATTTAGGTAATTAAGGAGCTTATTAGGTGCTCATTGAAATTCTTAATTTTTTCCCAGGTTTTGAAAATGCTAAATGAGATCTGGCCTGGATTATTATTTTTTTTTTCCTYGAGATTAACATTAAGCTGCATTTGAATGGAAATTCAGACTCAATTGAACCAAATTAAAATAGGGGGGTGTTTTTAAATGTTTGTTTCATAATTAGAAGTAATTATTGAAAGGAGGGAATTGTTTATGGGTAAATTAATGTGTTTTTGCTGGTCACTGTGTATTTAAAACTAATGGATCCTCTGCATTCATGGATGTGTGTTGGGAAAAGACACATCCCTTTCCATTTTTAATTTCCAGTCACTTTTCCAACCTCAAATACCATCAACAGTGGACTGAATTATTTGAATTATCCCAACCAGGTTCTTCAAATAAATTAAATCTTAACGTAGAAAGTGTTTATTTGAGGTTTGACCTTTATTATTTTAAGGAGAAAACATCAATGTTGATATAAACCCCACAAATCAAACACTTTAGTGGAATTACTKGCTTTTAGCTGTAGATTTGGGATCTTCAAGGATGTGGCAGGTGAGGATAGAGATGGAAAAGCTTCCAAAGGGCGTCTTGGAGCATTCCTGGAGCGTCTGAGGAACACTTTTAGCCCTAAATCCTGTGTTGTTTGCTTAGGAATGATGAATGACTGAGGAAAATGTGATTTTTTGAGTTTTTTTTTCCTCCTGAATGAGGATTTTTCCATTGCCACCTTCCAGGCTTATGGCAGACGAGCTCCCTCCTTCCCCACCTCTCTCCCTGTTGCTTCCCGTTGCCCCCGCGATGATCCGCTCTTTCCTCGGGATTCGAATGCCAGCATGCAAATGTGATTTCTGACTATGCAAGGATTACTTTCTGAAAAAAAAAAAAATATATATATATATAAGCTAAGCCCAAAGAAGAAATCCAGTAGTAAAAGAAAACCATTCTTTAAGAGCCACTCTTGTATCGCCGCCGGCGCCGGGAAATCCTCTCCGTTTCAGCCGGCTGGGAATGCCGCCGGGATGTTCCCGCTCTGCTCGTGGGGTTGTGTTTAACTTAGAGACACCAAATACTCTAAAAATGTTGTATTTCGAGTGTAGGGGAATTTTTGGGGGGCTTTGGGTGAGATTTTTGGATCACGGGGTCTTGTGTTGACGAGGGGTGTTAAATCTGAGCACGCTGGAGCGACTCCTCCTTGTTTTTGACCTTCATTTTCCGTGTTGGCTTGGAAATTTCCTGGGTTTTTTTCCTTTTTATAGATTATTTAAAGAGGGAATTCTTTTCCCAGCATCACTTGCTGGCTCCTGGCTGAAGTTTTGGTGGTTTTGACTCCGTTCTGAGCAGGTTTGGAGCTCTGTTCTGAGAAGGGAATGGAGCTGGAGAGGGGTTTGGAGCACCAGGAGCAGCTGAGGGAGCTGGGAAAGGGGCTCAGCCTGGAGACAAGGAGGCTCAGGAGAAATCTTCTGGCTCTTCACAACTCCCTGACAGGAGGTTGGAGCCAGGTGGGGATCAGCATCTGTTCCCAGGGAAAAGAGGAAACAGCCTCAGGTTGTGCCAGGAGAGGTTTAGTTTGGATATCGGGAAGCTTTTTCCATGGGAAGGTTGAGCGGGCTGCCCAAGGCAGGGGTGGAATCCCCATCCCCACAGGAATTTAACATCTGCGTGGACGTGGCACTTTGGGACATGGCTTAGTGGTGGCCTTGGCAGTGCTGGGGGAATGGTTGGATTATCTTGGAGAGCTTTTCCCACCTAAATGCCTTTGGAATTCTCTGAAGGACACAGCAGGGTGGTGTTCAATCCTGGGAATTCAGACCTGGTCAGCAGGAGCACCTACYAAGCAGAATGAGGCAAAGTTGAGGCTGCTGCTTCACGAAATGGACTGGAAAAGCCTGAACCTCATCCTGCAGAAACGTGGAATGGTTTGGGTTGGAAGGGACTTTAGAGGTCATCTTGTCCAAACCCCTGCCATGGACAGGGACACCTTCCACTAGCCCAGGTTGCTCCAAGCCCCATCCAACCTTGCCTTAAAGTTGGGACCTCCCTTTGTGACATTTTTAGCACCAGACTCCGATTTTCCCCGCAGTCGGCTCTGAACCTGCGCCGTTTTTTTAAACATTTTTATATAAATTCCTCCACCCCCCTCTTCATTAAAAAAATTTTTCTTCCGCTGTCCACCCCGGGGGTGGGGGGRAAAGACAACCCTCAACCTTGTGTAGTCAAGGTTATGGCGATAAATTCCGGAGCATTGTCACTTCTATTCGGAGTAAATTGGCCGGCCGCTCTCGGGCTGAAGGGGAGATAATTTGCTGTAGTATTTCAAATGGATTAGAAATGGATTTGAAGGGARAGTTCATGCCTCCCATTACAAAGGCTAGAAAGAAGACTATCTTAAGGCACTGTTCACACTCCAGCCTTCATTATCCACGCTTAATACCTTTCCTATTTTCCAGCCTTAATGAAATTTCCTGCCGGAGCGGGGGCCTGGCGGACGGACGGGGAGGACTCTTTCAGATCCGCGGGACGCGCGGCAGAAAGGGAAATATCAAGGCCCCCCGTGTCAAGGGGCCCGTTGTATTCTTCAGGTCCTTGGCCCGGCTATTATCTCATTAATTCCCTCCTCTTTTGTCAATGCAGTTCATTTCCAAGGGCCGTCCTTTCCATTAGGGTGACAATCCCACGGAGAGCTGGGATCCCGCCGCCGGTGGAAAGCGAGTGGGCGTTGGGCTTTTCCGCTCTGCCACCAGTTTGGATGTCACTAAGGAGAGGGAGGGTGGCTGTGTTGGGGACACTTGGGAGCAGCAGCTTGGATCCAGAGGGAAATGAAGGATTCCTGCAAGTGGAGGTGGGGGAGTTGAGTTCCCTCCCCGCTCTTCCGTGTGGGCGTGGTTTTTCCATATGAAACGCGATTTTCCTTAAATTTCTTAAGTTTTCTATAATGTGATAAATATTCAAATAGAATAAATAATAATTATATTATTATTAAAAATATATAAACCGTAATTTTCCTTAAATCTCTTACGTTCCCTATAATATAATAAGCATTCAAATAGAATAAATAATAATTAT
>CADDXX010000346.1:704307-714604 GCA_902810485.1 Alauda arvensis | reverse complement strand
CTTTGGGATTGTGGGATCTCTTGGCCCCTTTGATCTCAATCCCTTGATTTTGGGATTGTTCAATCCCTCAGCCCCTTTGAGCTCAATCCCTTGGCCCCTTTTGATCTCAGTCCCTTGGTTTTGGGATTGTTCAATCCCGTTGACCTTTTTACTCTTAATTCCTGGTTTTGGGATTGCTCTATCCTTTTATCCCTCTGRACCTCAATCCTTTGGCCCCTTCAATCTCAATGCCTTGGCTTTGGGATTRCTCAATCCCTTTTGCTTTATGAGCTCAATTCCTCAACTCTGGAATTGCAGGAATCAAATCCTGCTCCTGGCCCACATCTGCTCATACAACATCCAACCCAGAGCTGCTTCATTAATTGAAGCTGATTCATTAATTGAAGTTGCTTTGTTAATACAACACTCGTGACCACCTGACTTGGGGACATTCATGGGGACAAGTAGGGCAGGAAAATCTCCGCTTGTTTAGTGTCAGCTCATCCCTCCTTTTTCCATTGTCTTCTCCGGAATGAGGACTTGCGCTGTCCAGCGAGGGAAATAAATGACCCCCAGCAGCTGCGAGTGCTGATCCTCCAAATCCGCGGAACCCACTTAAATGAATAATAATTAAAGAAATAAATTTCCCCAAGTGCAGCCTCAAAACTTTTGGTTCAGCAATAAAGCCGAGGAGAGACTCGGAAAATGGATCGCTCGGCTCTTTCCGAAGGAGGCTGCGGTGGGAGAGGCGGGATGAGGATGGGAACTGTTAAAGGAGCCAGGGTGGTTTCAGGGAGCCTTTTCCAGGTCATGTGGGAACAGGCTGAGGAGAGGTTGTTGATGATGCTGACACCTGAGGGGTAAAAGGATTGAGGAATCCCAAAACCGTGGAATTGAGAGTGAAGGGGCCAAGGGATTGAGGAATCCCAAAACTAAGGGATTGAACTTGGAAGGGGCCAAGGGGTTGACCTCAAAAGGATATAAGGAATTTAGTAATCCCAAAAACAAGGCACTGAGATTCAAGGGGCCATGACATTGAGCTCAAAAGGGGCCAGGGACTGAGGAGTCCCAAACCCAAGGAATTGAACTCAACGAGCCAAAGGACTGAGCTCAAAAGGGATAAGGGACTGAACAATTCCAAAACCATGAGATTGGTGAACAAAAAAATAACGGGAAGATGGGATGACCCTGTTGTTGGAGGGCTGGCCAGTGGAGCTGATCACCTGTCTGCCATTGCTTGGGCAAACCCCTGCTTGGTTCCCTCTGTGTGTAAGATTTCCATAAATTATCCTTGGGATGGTGAAAATAGATGGGAAGCAACAGGCTCGGTACTCAACACTCATCATTCTAAGTGTTCTCAACTCTTGCCCATCCCTCAGCCCTTCCACACCCCAGCTCTGAGTTTCTTCCTTTTTTTTCTGCCTGTTTCAGTTTTTTACTGATTGTTTTCCTCCATGGGGGAGATTTCCACGAATTATCCTTGATTTGGGATTGTGGAAGTAGATGGGAAGCAACAGGCTCGATACTCAACACTCATCATTCTAAGTGTTCTCACCCTCTTGCCCATCATCCCTTGGTCCCAGCTCATCCCAGCTTTGGATTTCTCCCTTTTCTGGATTTATCCCTTTTTGTTTTCATGGCTAAATCAATTTTCTACAGCTTTTCCACCATTTAAAAAAAGCAAACTAACTACTGGGTAAGATGCTCCAACAGACCTCTCCATGAGATGAGGTCCTGATCCTTGAGCTATGCCTTGGAGCAGTAAAGTCCTTCCTAAATAATTAAGCAGGTGATAATTAACTGTGATATTCACAGCCAAATTTTAACGTAAAGGAATATTTTGGAATGTTGTTTTTGGGRTGTGTTTGTTGCATCCTTAGCCCTTGGGTGATGGGGAGCTGAGCAGGAATGTTGAACTGGATGGGAGTGTCCTGATATCCATGTGGGAATGCTGGAAAGCACCGAGTGTTGCTCCGGAGTGCAGTTCCTGGGCTGCCAAGGGAAATCTCTGACAACCTTTCCCTGGAGGAGAAGGAATCTGAGCCTCAAGCTGTGTTTTGGGGTGATGGAAAATAAATCCTGGAGTGTGCTGGAGATGGGCCTGGATCCACTTGAGCTGAGTTTCAGGATTAAGGATATGAAAGGGTCCTAATGAACTTGGTGCAGGGGCACAGCTTGTTTTAAGCATTTTTTTTTTTTGTTTGACAAGGATAAATCGTGCCTTTTCCATCAAAAGCTGGAATTCCAAACGTCGAGCGGAAAACGCCGCGGGACTGCTTGGCTGTGGATTCCTTCCTTAGGAGCAGGGAGAGGAAAAAAAAAAAGAAGGAGTTAGGCTGTAGCCCCTGCTATTAATCATGGCTGTAATCATGCATTTAATGAACATGACAGCTCCCGCTCCCTCCGGAGGGACGCTGGATTGGGAACAACAATCACTTCTCACCGCGAGCCACCGGAGCCGGGCTGGGATGATGCATCGAGAGAAACAACCCCCTTTGCATGGGCTGTGGGTTTCCTTATGGATGAKGCTCTCTCTCTCTCCCAGGCCACTGAATCATGGGGARAGGGGGAGGGAAATCCACCTGTCCCTTCCAGAGGGTGGAAAATATCCTGTGCTGGGTGTATTCGCTTCAAACGCCCTCCATGTGCAGTTTTTGGTGGTGTCTSTGGCAGCTTTTCTTATTTTCCTGCTTTTTTCCCCTCCCTCTCCATTCAGTTCCCGCTGCCTTGGAGTGGGAAAAAGGGAGGAATTTGCTGTGGTACCTCTTTAAATTTCCATCCATAGCAATGCCAAGGATGTGGGAGTGGCTGCCCTGATCCTACAGCASCCCTGTGTCCCGATGTTCTCCCTGGCTGGGAAGTGACTGAGGAGAAAAATGGGACAGATCCGGGGCTGGGATGTGCCCAGTGTTTTGTCTGGACCAAATGAAACTCCCAAAGTCAAGCCCTGGGGGCATCGTTTCAGCTTTTTGTTTAATTTAGGCCAGACTACAGCAAACTTTGGCTCCTGCTGTTGGAATTTAACCCTTATCCCATTTTCCTGTGTCTTTTGATGCCCCAGTTTCACCCCAATATCAATAATACATCCTCCAACGCCAAGAATATTTATTTACTAATGTATTTTTTTAATGCAAAGCTCTTGTAGCTACCAGTTGGTAATTCTGAGTTGACAACCACCCTAAAAATCCAAATTTAGTTCCTTGGGCCTCCTGAAAAGTTGGGAACATCCAACCTCCTCTCCTGCACCCCATTCTTGTTACTTGGATGTACACAAAGCTTTTAAGTTTATTTAAACTTCTTTTTCTCGATGCAGAAGCTTCCAAAAATACCCTCATGGCAGAGCCTGAGTTTTCTCCATAAATCCCAGTGGATGATGAAATGTTGAATTATGGACCTTTCTTGGTTTGGCTCCTCCTGGAGAAACATTTGGGTGGTTTTCTAATGGTTTGGGGAGGATTTCTCATTGTTTGGGGAGTGGGAAAATGTGCAAAAGCTTTGCCAGACCTGGGTCAATCTCACATGGATTCTGTCATGGATGGGACCAGCTCTTGGGTCATTTGGGATGTGAGTTAATTCCTGGAATGGGGAGATGCACATCATGTTATTGCACGACTTCTTGCTGGGAGATAAAAAGCCCCCCAAAAATTATTCCATTGATGTGTTTTTGCTACATAAAATTCCAACCCACTGGCAGGAGGCTGTTGGCCCCTTTATTTATCCTCTATTTATCTCTTTTGCAATTCCTCCTTTCTGGCYAAGWTGACCTTTAAGGGCCCTTCCAGCSCCARCCATTCCATGRTTCTGTGATTCCAAACTTTTTCATCCTGTGTATCAGCCTTTATCCCCAAATATTAAATGTTTAGAGGGATTGTCTGCTGCCCTCAGGAGCTGGTTCCTGGTGTAGCTTTAAGGAATATTTTACAGAATTCCAGAGGGCTGAGGATGCTCCAGCCCTCTCCTAGTGGACTTTAATTTGGAGATTTCTCCCCTCATAATTTGCTCTTAATGGAGACCCTCCCGCGGCATCTTCGGAGCATCCCAAAGTTGACGAATGTTGATTGTAGCACTAAAAAAGATGCTTTTACACCTTGGAAYGAGAAGGAATTTTTAAAAAAMMRGGGGAAAAAAAATCTCAGTGGTGKCTCCAACGCCCCACTGMTGGAATTTGATGTGCAGAGGGAACAGATGGGGCTTTGCCGACGCCGGCAGCCGAGTGACAGCTCGCGGTGCCGCGCAATCAAATTCCACTCGCTCAGCTTCCCAAACACGCCCGGGCTGGCAGGTGAGTGACTGAGCTGCTCTCATCCCACCTGGAAAACTGAAACCCAGCCTTCCTTTCCCGTTCATTCTTCCCTGCAGCAGTCAAGGATGATTTAATTCCGTGTGTGCACGGATGGGAGCGGGCGCTGGGCTTCCCWGTCCGGCTGCGGGGAGCGGCCAAGCCAAGCGTGGAAATTTGTTGKATCGAGGGTGGAAGCTTGGGATTTGCTTACAGGAGTGTTCTGGCACGTTTGGGTGCTGAGGGGAAAAATCCCTGCTGTGTTTGGGGCTGGCAAGGAGCCACTTCTGCTGGGGATGCTCCAGAGGTGGGAAGTCCCTAAAGGGCATCTTTGTCCATTGTTTCTCTGGGAGCTCTGTGCTTTGGGTTAAACAATTTCATGGAATCATGGAATGGTTGGGAGGGAACTTGAAGATCATCCAGTTCCAATCCTCTGCCGGGGCAGGGAAACCTTCCACTATTGCTCCAAGCCCTGTCCATCCTGGCCTTGGTCACTGCCAGGGATGGGGCATCCATGGTTTCCATGGGTAACCTGTGCCAGAGTCTCCTCACCCTCCCAGGGAAGAATTTCTTCCCAATGTCCCATCTAATTTTGCCCTCTGGCAGTGGGAAGCCATTCCCTCTGTTTTGCCACTCCAGGTTCCTGTACAAAGTTCCTCTCCAGCTCTCTTGGATCCCCTTTAGGCACTGGAGGGGGCTCTGAGTTCTCCCCGGAGCCTTTTCCAAGCTGAACAACCCCAGATTTCCTGACTTTTCCTCATAGCAAAGKGTCTCCTTCCCTCTGACCATTTTTGTGGCTCTGAGGTACTGAGGGCTGTGTGAATTCCTGCAAAACTCCTTGATTCCAAGCAATGATCCGTGTTTTTCTCTCTCTCCAGCACTGAGATTGCACTCCACCCCCAGTCCTGGGRTCTCTCCACCCGGCCTGAGCAGATCCTCGACGTGCCGATACATCGCCAGGTCTGTACTCATGGGAAGCAGGAATGTCGTGCTCCATCTTTGGAATTGTGCTCAGGAGGGAGTCAGAGGAGTTTCAGGAGCAGCTTTTGAACTGGAGGATGATTTGGGTGAAGCTCTGGCTGCTGCTTTTCTGCAGCTTCTACTTTGAGGTGATTGTAAGCTCAGCCAGAGCCTCCCCAACCTCCCAGGGAAGGATTCCCTCCCAATATCCCATCTAACCCTGCCCTCCGACAGTGGGAAACCATTCCCCCTTTTCCTGGCACTCCATCCCTTGTCCCAAGTCCCTCTCCAGCTCTCCTGCAGCCCCTTCAGGYGCTGGATGGGGCTCTGAGCTCTCCCTGGAGCCTTCTCTTCTGCAGGCTGGGCATTCCCAGCTCTCCCAGCCTGGCTCCAGAGCAGAGGGGCTCCAKCCCTTGGAGCATCTCTGTGACCTCCTCTGGATTTGCTCCAGCAGCTCCACATCCTTCTGCTGTTGGATCCCAGAGCTGGAGGCAGCTCCACAGGTGGGATCTCACCTGAGCAGGGCAGAAGGGCAGAAATTGCCCCTCTCCTGCTGCCCACGCYGTGGGAWGAGCCCAGGACATTCYGGGCTCCCATGGCTGGATCACGTGGAGCTTCTCATCCACCAACTCCCCCTAATCCTTCTCCTCAGGGCTGCTCTCAACCCATTCTCCACCCAGCCTGGATTCGTGCTTGGGATTACCCACCACACATCCAGGGCCTTACACTTGGCCTTGCACCTCCTTTTAATCCAGGAGCTGCAGACAACCAACAATTGCAGAGGTAAAAATGTGCATTTCCTCTGAAAGTTMRTTCCTTGAACCTGTACTTTCCATGGATGATGCACTGAATCCTCAGGAAACTGGAGCTGACTGTGCCCTACCACCTACCACCATCATTGTATAAAATAATAATTTTATTGATTAATAAAAATCAATTATCTGCTCGGTGGGATCTAATGTGCCCCCCATGGTTTGTGTTCACTGGTCTCTCAACATTTCCCCTCTTCCACCTGGTCCCACACATCCCAAGAGATGCTGGATAATTCCCTTTCCATCTGGGAGCTCATGGAAAGCACGTGCTGAGCAAGTTCTGAGCTCCTTAAGTGGCTTCTGCTGGGACCAGGCAATTAAAAAGGAGCTTTTTCTGCTCTTTTTTGGTACTTTTTGTTCCTGTGGCCATCACCTAGGTCCCCGTCCTTTGAGGTTCATGAGCAGGTGCCCACTTGAAGGCCATGAATTCAGCTGGTTGGACAGGTGCTGAAGAGCCCTCCAAGTCATTCCAAGTCTTGGCAACCTGTGCTCCACAAGGAAAGGACGTTTCCTTCCTCACCATATTCCCCAAAAGTGTGGGAAGCCCTCTCCATGCTCTGAGGAGAGAACCAGAGTTATATGGGTGGGATCTCACTGGTGGCTTAGGCGTTACCTTGCAGGTTTTTAATGATAAAATCAGCCAAAAATTGAAAATACTTAAGGGCTTACGAGCATGAACTTCCTAAATCTTTCCCTCTCCAAAGATGGGTGGAGCTGAGCTGTGTTCAGGTGTTGCCCAGGTGTTGTTGAGGTGTCTTCCCTTTGCCATGGTGCTGGATCTGGAGGTTTTCCCTGACCTTGTCCCTCTTTCTCCTCCAGCCGTGCCGTGCAGAGGAGCTTGGCCATCATCCGCCAGGCCAAGCAGAGGAAGAAGAAGAAGGAATATTGCATGTACTACAACCGCTTCGGGAGGTGCAACCGCGGCGACAGCTGCCCCTACATCCACGATCCGGAGAAAGTGGCTGTCTGCACCAGGTGGGNAACCCCAGATTTCCTGACTTTTCCTCATAGCAAAGTGTCTCCTTCCCTCTGACCATTTTTGTGGCTCTGAGGTACTGAGGGCTGTGTGAATTCCTGCAAAACTCCTTGATTCCAAGCAATGATCCGTGTTTTTCTCTCTCTCCAGCACTGAGATTGCACTCCACCCCCAGTCCTGGGGTCTCTCCACCCGGCCTGAGCAGATCCTCGACGTGCCGATACATCGCCAGGTCTGTACTCACGGGAAGCAGGAATGTCATGCTCCATCTTTGGAATTATGCTCAGGAGGGAGTCCGAGGAGTTTCAGGAGCAGCTTTTGAACTGGAGGATGATTTGGGTGAAGCTCTGGCTGCTGCTTTTCTGCAGCTTCTACTTTGAGGTGATTGTAAGCTCAGCCAGAGCCTCCCCAACCTCCCAGGGAAGGATTCCCTCCCAATATCCCATCTAACCCTGCCCTCCGACAGTGGGAAACCATTCCCCCTTTTCCTGGCACTCCATCCCTTGTCCCAAGTCCCTCTCCAGCTCTCCTGCAGCCCCTTCAGGYGCTGGATGGGGCTCTGAGCTCTCCCTGGAGCCTTCTCTTCTGCAGGCTGGGCATTCCCAGCTCTCCCAGCCTGGCTCCAGAGCAGAGGGGCTCCAKCCCTTGGAGCATCTCTGTGACCTCCTCTGGATTTGCTCCAGCAGCTCCACATCCTTCTGCTGTTGGATCCCAGAGCTGGAGGCAGCTCCACAGGTGGGATCTCACCTGAGCAGGGCAGAAGGGCAGAAATTGCCCCTCTCCTGCTGCCCACGCYGTGGGAWGAGCCCAGGACATTCYGGGCTCCCATGGCTGGATCACGTGGAGCTTCTCATCCACCAACTCCCCCTAATCCTTCTCCTCAGGGCTGCTCTCAACCCATTCTCCACCCAGCCTGGATTCGTGCTTGGGATTACCCACCACACATCCAGGGCCTTACACTTGGCCTTGCACCTCCTTTTAATCCAGGAGCTGCAGACAACCAACAATTGCAGAGGTAAAAATGTGCATTTCCTCTGAAAGTTMRTTCCTTGAACCTGTACTTTCCATGGATGATGCACTGAATCCTCAGGAAACTGGAGCTGACTGTGCCCTACCACCTACCACCATCATTGTATAAAATAATAATTTTATTGATTAATAAAAATCAATTATCTGCTCGGTGGGATCTAATGTGCCCCCCATGGTTTGTGTTCACTGGTCTCTCAACATTTCCCCTCTTCCACCTGGTCCCACACATCCCAAGAGTTGCTGGATAATTCCCTCTCCATCTGGGAGCTCGTGGAAAGCACGTGCTGAGCAAGTTCTGAGCTCCTTAAGTGGCTTCTGCTGGGACCAGGCAATTAAAAAGGAGCTTTTTCTGCTCTTTTTTGGTACTTTTTGTTCCTGTGGCCATCACCTAGGTCCCCGTCCTTTGAGGTTCATGAGCAGGTGCCCACTTGAAGGCCATGAATTCAGCTGGTTGGACAGGTGCTGAAGAGCCCTCCAAGTCATTCCAAGTCTTGGCAACCTGTGCTCCACAAGGAAAGGACGTTTCCTTCCTCACCATATTCCCCAAAAGTGTGGGAAGCCCTCTCCATGCTCTGAGGAGAGAACCAGAGTTATATGGGTGGGATCTCACTGGTGGCTTGGGCGTTACCTTGCAGGTTTTTAATGATAAAATCAGCCAAAAATTGAAAATACTTAAAGGGTTTGCGAGCATGAACTTCCTAAATCTTTCCCTCTCCAAAGATGGGTGGAGCTGAGCTGTGTTCAGGTGTTGCCCAGGTGTTGTTGAGGTGTCTTCCCTTTGCCATGGTGCTGGATCTGGAGGTTTTCCCTGACCTTGTCCCTCTTTCTCCTCCAGCCGTGCCGTGCAGAGGAGCTTGGCCATCATCCGCCAGGCCAAGCAGAGGAAGAAGAAGAAGGAATATTGCATGTACTACAACCGCTTCGGGAGGTGCAACCGCGGCGACAGCTGCCCCTACATCCACGATCCGGAGAAAGTGGCTGTCTGCACCAGGTGGGAATGGGGATGGAGTCATGGTGAACTGGGACATTCATGGTAGGGGGGTGGTTTTATTGGTTTTCTAACTGATTTTGCTAATTCTCACTCATTCTCTTATGACAAATCCCATAACTCCTTGCTTACTTCAGGAATTGGGCTTCTTGGAGTCTTTTTGGTCTCCATCCTGTCTCATTTCCATGGATCAGTGGAGGACAACACTGATTTCTCCCAGTTTTGTCTCTCCTTATCATGATTCCCTGACATCCTCATGTGCTTTGGGATCTTGGTTCCTCTTCTGGGCCTGTCTTTGCTCCTCCTGGTCACTCCCACCTGGAGCTTCATCCAGAATCTCATAGATTGGGATTATAGAAYCCTGGAATGGTTTGGATTGTAAAGGACCTTCAAGATCATSCAATCCACCCCCCTACCATGAATGTCCCATTCGTGGTGAACTGGTGGCTTTGTGGGATATTCCTGAGGGAAACAAACTGATAACAGAGATGTAGAACAACAAGGATGGGGGTTCTGGGTCARRTGTWGGTTCTGMGCTGTTGGGTTGGAAGGAGRAGGACAAGAAGYGGCCAGAGAATCGTGGARTGGTTTTGGTTGGAAGGGACACYAAAGATCATTGAATTCCAMACCCCTGCCAGTGGGCAGTGACACTTTCCACTRTCCYAGGTTGCTCCAAGCCCTGTCCAGCCTGGCCTGGAACACTTTCAGGGATGGAGCAGCCACAGCTTCTCTGGAAATTCCATTCCAGGGCCTCACCAGCCTCACAGGGAAAATTATTTTCCTAATATCCTATCTATCCCTCTGKCAGTRGGAAGCCATTCCCYYTGTCCCRTCACTCCATCCCTTGTCCCAARTCTCTCTTTGGCTCTCTTGGAGCCTRTTTAGGCACTGGAARGGGCTCTRAKRTCCCTTTGGATCCTTCTTTTCAGGGCTGGGTGACTTGATTCCCTGCCCTGAGCACACTCCGGGTTATTCCCTCAGGAGCATTCCTTGGATCTGTTTGGATCACTCCAACAGGTTTGAATCCCTCAGCCTGTGCAGCTCCGAGCCTCAGTGATTTATTCCAGGAGAACTGATCCATGCTGGCAGCTCATTAGACCTGCCCAAGAGTTGATTAAACTCCATTATGAGTCATTTAAAAAGTGCAGAAAAGCCCAACTCCACTGATGAACTCCTGGAGTAATTTCTCCATAAAATTGCTGCTGTGCTGGGATCACTTGGAAGTTGCTCAAAGCTCGATGGGAGACSATAAAGGAGGGGAAGGTGATTTATTG
>CADDXX010000346.1:669144-702399 GCA_902810485.1 Alauda arvensis | reverse complement strand
CTGGCCTTGGACACTTCCAGGGATGGGGAATCCACAACTTTTCTCGGCAACTTGGAGTAATCCGGGCTCTAGGAAGGATCTTTTTCCTTTTAGGAACATCGTGTCTGAATTTTGGGATACAAGCCTTGCTCTACCTACTATGAACAGCCAAATGTGATGAAAGACTAAAATCAATCAGGAACCATCAGCTGCTCTTACAACAAGGGGGATCTGTGCTAATTTAGGGTGTGAAATGGGTTTATGGATGAGTTTTGTATAAAACCATGCATTTTGTGACCCACCTCGTGCCCAACCCTCCCCGTCTGCTTTCTCTCCAGGTTTCTCCGTGGCACGTGCAAGAAGACAGATGGGACCTGTCCCTTTTCCCACAAGGTGTCCAAGGACAAGGTCTGTGTGACTTCCCAACGGGAACGTGGCTCTCTGTGCCAAGGGGTGGTCGTAGGAAGGTTCTTCCTCACTGAGCGCTTCCAGCTGGGGTTGGAGTTTCCTTGCTGAGCTGTTCAGGCTCCTGAATCATTTCAGAACCATGGAATGGTTTGGGATGGATGGGATCATCTCATTCCAACCCCTCTGCCATGGTCAGAGACACCTTTCACTATCCAAGGTTGCTCCAAGCCCCATCCAACCTGGCCTTGGGCACTTCCAGGGATTGGAGCATCCACAGCTTCTCTGGACAACCTGTGCCAGGGCCTCACCACCCTATGGCTGAGGTCTAGAAAAGACCTGTGAGGCCTTGGAGCTCTAAAAAAGATCATCAAGTCTATTTAGTTGTGTCCAATCCTTCCCTACCTCCATAAAAATCACATTTCCCTGGAAATCCCTCYGTGCTGRGATCACAGGACSTTTTAAAAAACACAACTTGGWGSTATAAATTAATAAAAGTCAATTCTRAAACAGCARGCAGCATAATCAGGTTGAAACTGTGGCAGAACAACTTTRGAGTTCATTGTTTTCSTGATGGATTTGGAGCTCTGGGGTTTTTTTACACAAGGTGGAAAAAATAATCCAGGGTTTTTATTTTGTGCTTATCAGTGCTGATTGAGCACCTCAACCTGTGTTTAGTGGCTGGGATCTCCACTTGGATGCRGCTTTGGAGACTCCAGCACGGAAGCTGAGGTGCCTGAGGCACGTTCCTTGTCCGTGGGGAGCTCCTGAGTTATCCGGGAAGTGGCTCCGAASGAGACACGGAGCACCAGATGTTTTTTACATGGATTTCTCTTCAGAGTCACTTAATCACGAGTTCATAAAGCGGGGATGGGGACAGCTGCATTCCCTGGCTCGTGGCRTGTCAGAGCAGGAATGGGAGTGAGGATTGATAGATGGAATAAAGGACAGTTTGTGGTTTTTTGGTTTTTTTTTTCCTCCTGTAACAGCGTCAGACTTCAAGAGTTAAGAAGCCAAGAATGAAGGAAGYTTTGCAGTGGGATTGGCTGTTGGTTTATCCAAAATTAATGTAATTAATGAGGCCAGCAACTTCTTGTCATCCAAGTAAACCGTGTGCAATCCTCTGCCTGTACCTCTGAGGCTAAGAATTGAAATTCATCCATACAACCATAAACTCCAAATTCAATGGAATTTCAGAAGGTGGTGAAGTCTTTTTTYGGTCCCAGGGCAGAAAACCTGGATGAAACTTGGGAATTGGACACGCCCAAGGAGCTATGGCAGTTGGTGGTTTACCCACCAAAGGATGTGATGGTTGGATGTGGATGAATTTGTGGTCCCTCTACCCAGGAATATTCCTTGGCACAGGAATCCTCAGTTTCCCCTCCAGGAACACTTGRTCCCTCAAGGAGGACCTCCAGCTTTGGCTTCTGGGCTGTTTTGGGTGAATAAATGGAGGATGGTGGAAAACTCAACCTTTAACAGCACCTCACCAGTTTGAGAAGAATAACAGGAATATTATGGTAATAAAACTGAATTAAAAAGGAGTCACCATSTCAAGGAGCTGTTTGCCAATRGCWTTTTGGGGACAGAATCCCTGGGATRGGATCCCATAGGATGCAGTGACCTCAGCCCATCTCACCTTTATCCTGAGCTAATGAAGCCTCACCTAAACTCAAGATTAATTAACAAACCAAAATCAAAGGGGGCAGTGCCAGCTCTGAAAAGCTTTCGGAGCACGTTTTTCCCTGCCATGCTCTGTTGGGAAGGGGAATTATTTTTCACAGGMTTAACCACCCTGAGGGTGGTTCAAAGGTCTCCCTGTTTGCCACCTTGTCATCAGCGAGTGCTGGGAAGAGAAACAACCTCCTCCACGGAGTTCAGACTTGTTCCAGGGTGATTTATTGCCACGGGAATGCTGCTTCCCAAAGCGAGAGGCGACTTCGCTTTCCAAGTCCCGGAGCTCCCCGGGATTTTTTTWTTTGATTCTTGGCAAAGGTGGCTTTTCCCTCATTTGTCAGGGCTGGGAAAAGCAGGTGGAGGCACACAGCAGAGGAAGGAAGCAGTTTTCCCCCTGCTCGTGGAGATTTTGGAGTAAATCCCACCTTTTCTTCAGGTGAAAGATTCTGTGTGGTCGGTTTTTGGCTGTTTGGGTTGAGGTTTTAATGAGATTTTTTTTCCCTGTGGGATGATGTGGTGGTGATTCCTGATTTGGGGATTCCTGATTTCACTTTGTGGTTATTGGAGAGGGACACCCCAAAACCTGCTCATCTGAGAAAGTTCAGGTTGTTGTGTATCTCACCTCAGTGGGGTTTTACTGGGATGGGATATCCAGTCCCAGAGGTGAAGGATCAAAGGCTTGCAGGGCTTGTCTCTTGTTTTCAGTTCAGAACTGCTTCTCAGCCTTTGTGCACTCCCATGCCTCAGTTTCCCCACTGAAAAATGGGAATAATCACTGTTTTCTATGGGAAAAAATCCCTGTTTTCTATGGAAAACTGCATGGATTCAGCTGTCACAGCAGCAGGGAGCTTTTCCCCATCCTAGAGCAGCACATCCCTTGCTCTAAGCAGGGAATGGTCTCTAGGAYGGAGGATGGCTCCAGATTGTCACGGAGCTTTCACATCCAAACTCCAGTGGTTTCCATCACCCTCAGGTGATGGAAAAAAAAGCCTGGGGAAGAGGGAGAGCTCTTCTTGTTTTGCCATGGGCAGGGGCACCTTTCACTATCCCAGGTGGCTCCAAGCCCCWTCCAACCTGGCCTTGGGCRCTTCCAGGGATGGGGCATCCCTTTAAACTTGTGCCAGGGCCTCACAGTTTAAAGASTTTTGCTCCACCTGAGACTCAGGCAGAGCCTTTGGTGAGAAGCACCCACTGAGGTGACGCACAGGGAATTTTTCCACAGCGGATCAGAGCCCCTGACACATCCCAGCCACGGGAAGGAACCGGGAAATCTGAAGGAAGCGAAGGTTGCGAGAGGCCGGGACTCGCGCAGCCGCCCCGCTGCTGTTCCAACAGCTTTTCCCCTTGAGGAACTCGTAAAGAATCAGCATTTTTCTCCCTAATAGAGCTTCAAAACTCAGTTGYGAGCAATTTGGAGGCTCACGTGGAGTTTCGGGTTCATTTAGCTGCTGCCTCCAGAGCTTGTGGAGAAGTCAAAGCTGTCGAAGGCGGCCGCAGCGCCCCAGTGCCTTGAATTAATGTTATTGTTATTTGTGTGGACGTGCTGGGGTGCAAACAAGGTTAATTGAAATGAGAGCGCTGCTTCCTCTTGATAATGGCTCGGGCTTGACAGCGAGGAGGGGTTTATTTTTGTCAGAGAGCTGCCTTTATTATCCCTTTTTATTAGAGCTAATTTGGGCTCTATATCAAAAACTACATTAAGGGAATCGTTTACGGTCACACCACCAGCACAGCCAAAGATCGCCCCAGAGCCCTGTCCTTTATGTTAATGTCTGCAGTTAAAAGACAATTAAAAATAAACTCTCCTCTTTTAAAGCACCCTTTGTTTTCTTTCCTCCCGGCCTCCAGCGAGGCAATTTAGCTCAACCCTTAAAGTGCCCTTCAGGGATAAGGGATCCTTCCAGGATAGCCCCGGCCGTGGGTACTGCAGGATTGTAAATATTACCTGGGGATGCTCGAACCGGTGAGACCAGTTCTGGTGAATGGGGGGGATCAATACCACGCCAAGGAAATTCGGGATGTAGGATCAGGAGGAGCCAGACCTTCGGGAAGCGCGCGTTCCCGGCGGCAGCTGCCAGGTCGGGGCGGGAAGCGGGAATCTGCCGGCGGTAGCCCGTGAGTTAAGGATGCTGAAATAYGGCAGCAGGCTGGTAATTTGTTTTTAATGATAACAGCTGGCAGAAGGTGAAGTTTGTGCTTTGAGGACGATGAGGAGAATCCTTGCTCCGTCGGGTTTTTCCCCCGTCGGCTGTCACGCTGCGGAAGCTGGGGAGCACGGGATCAGGGATCTGCCCCGTGTATCCTGCTGCTCTCCTTCTCCAGTGCTCATGGCGGGAGCCTGGGCTCTCCTCTTCCTTTCATTCCCTCCTGGAGTGCAGGGACAGGCATCACAGCCATGGGGAATTCCAGGATAATGCCTTGGAATGATGCAGCCCCCCAAAATCCTCGCGGAGGTGCTTTTTCCCCCCTTTCCAGGAACCACCTTTTGGAGCCTTTATAAACCCCCCTTCCAGCCAGCTCCCTATCCATGGAAGATCCAAATGGGAAGCACCMCCAGGATGCTGTTTTGGCCTTTGTGATGGCCAGAATTCCCTGTGGGATRCTGCAGCCAGGCTGGGTGTGATCCCTGCACCGCTGTTCCCATCTCCATCACTGCACTATCCCTTGTGAAAGGTGTTCCCAGAAATTGTGACATTTCCCTGTCCCTTCCCTACGCTGTCCAGTGGGAATTTTCTTCCCGGTGGCAGTTTCCAGCTTTTCACCCTCTCTCCAGCATCCTAAGGGATGCTGAGGGAAGTGCCTTCACTCCCTGCAWATCCAGGAACATGTAAACCAGGGAAGAGCTAAAAACACCTCTGGGACTGGTGGCTGGCAAAAGATTTCTGTTTATTTTACACTTGTCTCGCTTTTATTTCAGGTCTGGGGGTTGCAGTGATTCTGAGTCGTGGGTTTAGGGAATGCTGAYGGATCTCTCCTCCTCTTGCAGATGCCAGTGTGCTCCTACTACTTGAAGGGAATCTGCAGCAACAGCAACTGCCCCTACAGCCACGTCTACGTGTCCAGGAAGGCAGAAGTGTGCCAGGATTTCCTCAAGGGRTATTGTCCCATGGGAGAGAAGGTAAGGAGGGATTTATCCAGCTGTGGGCCATGAGCAGCACCAGCTAYGGCACCACAGGGAAGAGCTGGAAGCTGCTCAGCACCTGGATATGAGGAACAACAGTCCTGTGCTTTTCCAAAGGGTTTTGGCAAAGAGGTTTGGTTGGGAAAAAAGGGAAAGAAATGAAAGGTTTCAGCTCATCAACTTTCTGGTGCTTTCCTGGTAAGAGCCTCCATGGGGTGTTTGTGTTACCAGTGTCTGAGCTGGAAGCACCTGCCCTGAAAACCCCTGACTGAAGCAGATGAAAAATGTAGGAAAATATTTGGGATTCCTTGTTTTACATAGAAAATCCATAGGCATTAATGCTTATTTTCCACACTGGCTCCGTGACGGGTTAAAACTYGAGCCTTAAATCCTGTGGCTTAGTTTTAGGAGCAAGACCAGCCTTGCTCAGCCAGCTCAGCATCCAGCTGTGCACAGGGGATTCATGGAGCCACCTCCAGGATGGTTTGGATCCGTGCAGTGAAGTCCTGCATGGACTTCTTGTGCACCCTGGGGAGACTTGCAACCTCATCCATGAGTTTTTGGTATCCAAAAAACGTGGAAATTGTGGGAGCAGCTTTTTTGGGGCAGGGCTTGGAGCCAGCTGCTGTTTGCTGTTCCAAAGGAAGTAAGAACACACAGGATCTCACCTTTCTGTGTCGTGGCTAAGGGAGAGGGTTGGCCACGATGGCGTTCCCTTGGGAATCCAGGTGAATGTCCTGACTCCTCTTTGCTGTTTTCCAAATGGGTTTTGGTGTGGGATTCCTGCTCATCCTTGGACAATTGTGACCAGCAGGAAAGGGGGGAATTCTGCCTCACTCAGGTGAGGCCCCACCTGCAGAGCTGCCTCTGTCCAGCAGAGGAAGGAAGATGTGGAGCTGCTGGAGTGAGTCCAGAGGAGGCCACGGAGATGTTCTGAGCCCCTCTGCTCTGGAGCTAGGCTGGGAGAGCTGGGAATGTCCAGCCTGGAAAAGGGAAGGCTCTGAGGAGACCTTGGAACCATTTCTAAGGGGCTAAAGGGGYTCCAGGAGAGCTGGACAGGGAGTTTGGACAAGGGATGGAGGGGCAGGACACAGGGAATGGCTTCCCACTGCCAGAAAGCAGGGATAGATGGGATAGATGGGATATTGGGAAGAAATTATTCCCTTTGAAGGTGGTGAGGCCCTGGCACAGGTTGTCCAGAGGAGTTGTGGATGCCCCAGAGAGCTCTTCTCCTCCTTTTCTCCATCCTGGTAGTTCTCATTTGCAGAGGTACAACCCATCAGAGGTGCTCAGATCCCACCAGCGTGGCCACAGCCTGTCCCAGAATCCAAACACAACGTGGGATGGAATCCTAGGATCATTTAGGCTGGAAAAGACCTCCAAGATCATTGAGCCCAGCTTTGAACCCAGCACTGTCAAGCCCCCCTAAATTCTGTCTGGTGTTTTCCCTGTCCTTTCCCGTGGAAAAAACCACCAAAGAGCAAAAACCAGGTGGAAAAAAAAGCCAAAAGTGAGAGTTTTAAGGAAAGCAGGACATCAGCAGCAGAGGGGAAGCTCTAATAAATTCATCTGGGCCTAATTACTTTTTGTGGCAGTGCGTGGAGGGGGGACTGGATGCAGGATAAACATTCCCTCAGAAGGAAAACACAGGCATCCTGCCACCTCCCTCCAGCGCAGCGCCAGCCACGCAGGCAGGGTCCCGACAATTATTTTTAAAATATTCCAATTTAAATGAAAATATAAAAGAGATATTTAGAATATTTATTCTATTAGGAAAAGTGCTTACGGCGTCACTTTGGGAATGTCGGGAAAGCATTCTCCTCCGGATGATGGATAGCAGCCTGTAATTATATATGGGGAGAAATTGCTGAGCGGGCCATATTTAACTGGGGAGGAGAAATTCCAGCTTGGGCCATTAAGGGTTAATTTTATTCTCTAAATAATATAAAAAGTGCTGAGTCCGTGCCTTTGCTCCGAGTAGAAAGTCCTCAAATGGACCCCGGAGAGTTTATAATATTCCACTGAATCAAGGAAAAATGTTAACCTTGCTTCATAAAACGATGGCTTGTTAAAGATGCGCAGTCCCTTTTCTTGTGAATTATTTAGGATGGGAGTAAATCTCCCCTCGTTCTGCCTTTCCCCGTCCGGGCAGTGTTGGTTGGAAGCACAAAGAGCACGGAATGCGAAGGTGTGAGGCTCCAGTGGAGCATCCCGGGTGGAAAAACTCCGACGGGATTGGTTCCGTAATTAAGGAATTCAGGTTGTTTTGTGCTGATCCTTGGCACACTGGGCTCTCCTCCCAGTCGCGTTTTCCTCTCTGTGCTCTCCCAGACAAACACAGTTGCTTTAGCAGACCTCCATCAAAAACGTCCATTATTATCCATAATTTATGACGTGTCATCGGCGGTGTTGTCTCTTAAGCACTTCCAGGATTCTCGGGACAAGTTGATCCATCTTTGACCCATTCCGTGGGCTGTAATTCCAGCTGCTCTTCGTACAAATGGCACCAGGACTGACCYGCTCTGGCTTCACCAGGAATTTGGAATTAAGTGAGAAAGCTTTAATTTTGCATTCCCAAGTCCTTTTTTTCAGGAATGTAGAGTGTCTAAATCCACCCTTGGGGACAGGGGACAGCTCCTGTACAAGACCATGATCTCATTCTTTGTAAAGGGAATGTTACCCCCAATATTAATTAATTGCTCAGAAGTTGGACCTGATGATTTYGGAGAGCTTTTCCAACATAAATGATTCTGGGAGTCTGTTTCCAGAAGGGAGCTGGTGGCAGACCTTGATTTCCAGCATCCAGCTTCCTCGGTCATGGGCTGGGAAGTTCCTCCACCAATTTGTGCTTCCTGAAGAAATAGTCCCTAAACACAACCTCCTGTGTGTCCCTTAAAGCCACGGAGCGATTCCCACCTTGGAGATCTCTSTCCCAGTTTTCCTGGAGCTCCCTGCCCTTCCCTGGCACCCTGACCTGGTCATGCTGGGAGGTCCCTCTGGGCTGGCCACCTGCTCTGGAGGAAGCCCCAAGAGGGAAGTGGGAAGAGGGGGAGAAAYGGGGCCTCTTGCAGGTTCTTCCCAGGGTTTTCCGGAGATGTTTTCATGAGTTGCTCTACRATCAGAGCTCCTCTGTGGTTCCACATCCCTCCTCCCATGTGGGGCCTTGTACAGGAGGAATTCTCCAGGAGAGGATGGAATGAAGCTGGTGGGTGTGAGGGATGAGGCAGCACCAGTGAGTGAAGTGTTTGTGGGGATGTGACCCCAGAGCAAGGGACGAGCAGGAGGAGCTGGATGGAGACATTGTGGCTGCCCCATCCCTGGAAGTGTTCAAGGCCAGTTTGGAYGGGGCTTGGAGMAACCAGGGATAGTGGGAAGTGTCCCCTATCTATGKCAGGGAGYTGGRACAGGATGGGCTTTAAGGACCTTTCCAACCCAAACCAAATTTGATGTCAAACCCTGGGCTGGGATCTCTGTGTGTCYGAGAGCCTGGAGCTGGGAGTTCATCCATAGATGATCCCAAGGAGCACCTGCCTTGGGATTTCCAGGCACAAAAGATGAAGGRGGRTAGATTTAGATAGGATATTGGGRAGAAATTCCTTCATGTGAGGCCCTGGTAGAGGTTGCCCAGAGAARCTGTGGCTGYCMCATCCCTKRAAGTGTCCAAGGCCAGCTTGGACAAGGCTTGGAGCAACCTGGRAYAGTGGARGGTGTCCCTGYCCACAGCAGGGGTTTGGAATGAGATCATTAAGGTCCCTTCCAACTCAAACCACTCAATGATTCCATTGCTGCATCTGGAAAATTGTTTTGTGTTAAATAATCTTCCCCCCCTCCGTGCCCATTAGCGCCGGAGCCGCGTTAAATCCCTCTCTCCGGATTGTTTCCATCGGCTGCCTTGGAGCCTGTGGGTAAATTGTTCCCTCCTGGGAGCTGTTAAACAGTTAAGACACAGCGAGATTAAACAACAAGACTTCCCCTGGAAAGGCACGGGGGGGATGTACTGGAATAAATCGTGGATAAGAGGAGAATCTGTTCCCATCCCTCTGGAATCCCGACCGGCACAACCAGCCTTGTGATGGTGTCCCCTTGCCAYRGGGACCTGCCATGGCAGGAGGGTTGAGCTGGGCTGGGACCAGCTCATCTTATTCCTAAAATCCATCTTTTTATTGGACCAACAGCTTCCACCAAAGCTCTGGTTTCCAGCTTATCCATGTAAAAAATACGGGACAGGGGCAGCACTGCCTGAGGAAGTGCTGCTTCCTTGGGAAGAATCATTTTCCTCCCCCAGGTGGAGCTTGGTGGGTTTTTTTTTGTAGTGGCAGCTTGATTTTGCTATAGAAAATCCAAATGTGGGGGTTTTTTTCTCAGCTGTGACCTCGTTCTTGTGTGGGTTTTTTTTTTTTGTGCTTTTGGTTGGTTATTTTTTCCTTTCCTGGTGGAAGTTCAGCAATTTCTCACCAGAAATGTATTTTGTGTGTCTGATACATTCAATTTAACACATTTCTTTAGAAAAAGCCACTTGGACTGTGTTACAGCGGGAAATATTAAATGTTTGTGGGGTTTTCTCTTAATTATCCAATGATGGAGAGCAGCAGCCTGGGATCCTTGTTTTCCTTAATCTTTCGTCATGGAAAGGTGAATTTCAACACTGTTCATGCTTTCAGATCTCAGCTGGTTTTTCTGGTTAAGCCAGCATTTTTCTTTACTCACAGCCATCAGATCTTGGTGTTTCTGGGGCTTTTTCCCCCCTCCTTTGATCCCAGGTTGATTCCCAACCAACTTGGCTTTTCCTTGAGGAACTCCTGAACAAAAGGTTGTCCAGCCCTGGCACAGGCTGACCCAGCAAGTTGTGGAATACTCCTGGAGGGATTTAACAGCCCTGTGGATGTGGCACTCGTGGACATGACTTAGTGGTGGCCTTGGCAGTGCTGGGGGAATGGGATCTTCCAACCGAAACGATTCCCTGATTCCATAATAATTTGGAAATAGCTGATGGAGAGCTCTGCCTTTGATAGCTCTTTTATAGTCCACTGCAGCTGCATGAAAATCAACTACAAAAGCAACTTCATTTCGTTCATCCTTAATTTTGGCTCTGGTTGACAGATGTTTTCTGGGAGCTTGATTTGGGATTTTTTTTTCCCCCCATATTGTGTAGCAGAAATCTTCAGTCACCAAAGTGATGAGTAAGTGGAATTTTTATTTAAAATAAAACATGTGTAGGATTGGCAATGGGGCTTGTTTTTAAGCTCGTCAGGAGTGTCCAGGATGGATTTGAGCTGGCTGAAATCTCTCCAGGTTCATCCCATTGGTTTGGTGGGAATGCTGAATCCTTGTCCACATCCTCTGAGCAGTGAATGCTGCTGATAATAAATGATAAATCCCAGTTGTGGCAATGGGATCTTCCCACTGGGAGCACTTTGTAGCCTTCAGAAAAGGTTTAAAAGCAATCAGGATTCTTCCATGGCTGATCCTATCCGTGTATCTCTAYGGAAATCTTGTGGGTTTCCAGTTGTATCTCGTAGTTTGTAATGGGATAATGAGGGTTCTTATTGCTCCTTTAATTTAACTGTAGCATCTCCAATGGAATTCTGATCCTTACCTTAAAGATGGGGCTTATCAGGATGAACTGGAACTGCKTAATAGCCTGGGATTGTTGATAACAGTGCCAAGATAAATCCCAGGCTGAGATTTTCWCTTTCTTACACTTCAGTATCTTTGTAGAAGGAGGTGGGGCACAAAATGTGAAAACCGGGAAGTTTGGGAGAAGAGCAGCTACGGAATCACAGCTCTGAAGTGGGAGTGTAGTGATGAGGCAGAGAGTTCCTGATTTCAACCTGAACTTCTGCAGAGATGAACACAAAACCCAGCAGGCTGGGTCCTTGCTTCTTGTCTGGAATCTCCCTTCCATCTGATCAGTTCTCTGTTGGAAAATCCCCACGTCCCCTGAGCGGGGGGWGATTCCCAGGATCACAGAATGGGTCAGGTTGGAAGGGACCAGAATGGGACATCTGGTCCAAGGTCCCTGTTCCAGCAGGGCCATCCCAGAGCACAGGGCGCAGGATTGTGTCCAGAGGGTTCCAGTGAGGGAGACTCCCACCCTCTCTTCAGTGCTTGGTCACGGCACAGGGAAGAAGTTCTGCCCCATGTCCAGGTGGAACTTCCTGGGATCAGTCCCTGCCTGTCCCTGCTGTGCCATTGCTGGGCCCCCCAGAGCAGAGCCTGGCCCTGCTCGGAGCCCTCCCTGCAGACAGGGACACGCAGGGATGGGGTCCCCTCTCAGCTGGGGCTCCCCTTGAGGCTGAGCAGCCCCAGCTCCCTCAGCCTTTCCTTGGCAGAGACGCTCCAGAGCCTTCACCATCCTCGTTGTCCTCCTCTGGAGCTGCTCCAGGAGCTCCATGTCTCCAGCACTGGACAGAGAACTCCAGATGTGCCCCACCTGTGCTGAGGAGAGGGGCAGCATCACCTCCCTCAACTTGTTCTTCCTAATAATGCACCCCAGGATCCCACTGGGCTCCTTCCCTGAGCCACCTGGAACCAGGCATCCCTGAAGGAGATGACACCATTTGGGAATGTCCTGTGGTGTCTGCCTCACTCCACACCCAGCAGGGATGATTTGGGGTTGGGAATTACCCTTAATGAGTAGCCCATGTTGTGGCTCCCAGTGGGATGGGTGGGATTGTGGAGGTCCCTGATGGAAATGGGGTTCCTCAAAGCAGTGCAGGGGATGGTTGAATTCCATAGGCATTGCCACAAAAGGATGAATGCCAGGTTTGGAATTCACCTTCTGGATGTCCAAAAAGTTACAGCCAGTGACTCGATATCCAGTGGAAACCAGTGACAGGTGGTGTCCCTCAAGGRTCTCTACTGGGATCAGTGCTGCCTTTATTAAAGAYGYAATGGGAAGTTTGCAGATGACACCAAGTGGGCAGTGCCAYTKTTCCACAGAATCCTGGGATCACAGACTGGTTTGGGTTGGAARASAYCTTARAGACCATCCAGTTCCAAYMCCCTGCCATGAGCAGGGATTCCCTYYYAGCTGCTTTGCTGCCTCTTAAGTATGATTTTCCCAATGATTTTCTAGCCTTGCTCCAGCTCCGGAAGTAATTTAGCTCAAATGTTGTTTTATTTCCTGGAARTACCAAATGAGAGGGTTTATGGATTTGCAGTGGATCCTAGAGAGYTTTCAGATCCCAAACCCCTCTGATCATTTGGAGATGGGCATGAGGATCATCCCTTCGCTGCAGGCATTTTGCTGGGCAAACTCTTTTGAGGGCAGAAACCTGTTTYGGAGCAAATTCCTTYGTGTAACCACATTGGTTAAATTTYTCCWTCRTTACTCCACTCTGGATGATGTTGGGATGTATTGTCCTCCAGGTTTTAATCACAGGGAGCCAGGATTTTTTTTTTCTTTTTAAAGGCTGTTTCCATTTGCACCCAATTATAAAAAAGCCATCGGAAAAAAGCCATTTACTGCCTGTCACTTCGGAGCSGCGTCAAAACGGCCCCGGCACCTCCAGCCTTCACTTCCCAACAGCCACTTAGAGGGACATTAAAACAGCCTGACATCCATCCAGTCCCTTAATCCCACTCCTTGGCCATGGGGAAACCTGGAACAGCTTCAGCAAAAGCTGCATGGATGCTCAAGAGGGCTTTGAACAGCACAAAACACTGGAGTTGAGGCAGTTTTGGGGATTTTAATGCTCCCCTTCCCCTGGAGGTCGGGTTGGTGGGATTTGTGTCCATTGTGATGGAGAGAGGGATGAACACAGATCCCAACGAGATGGGAAGATGCTCCAGCATCTTTGTCAYCTCTTCACAGAAKCACAGAATATTCTGAGTTGGAAGGGACCCWCRAGGATCATCCAAGTCCAACCTGTGTCAGCTGCTGGGAAAGGAGCAGGGGCTGAGATTAAGCCTGGGGATACTTGAGAAGTTCAACCTGGCCAAAGTGCTGCCCAGGAGCCAGGAACGCCAGGCTGGGTGGGATCTCTCCTCCCCACCCCATACGGTCAGTGGGTGGCTGTTGCTTGGCCCAGTGACCCAGCTTCACCTCTCTCCCACCCTCCATCCCCTCCTGCCAAGCTCGTTCATGGAAAATGTTCATTAACATCATTCCCAAGRCTGAGCCAGGACTTTCCCCCAGTTGCTGCCTCCTCCTTTGCCAGCTCTGTGCCAAAGAAGGCTGGGCCCTGCAAACCTCCCTTCATCCCTGCCTCGCTCCTGGAGCGCGTCGGGCCCCGTTGGACCATTTAAGGCCTTGTGGATCCTTGACAGCACCTGGAATTTCACCCAAAGCTGCCTTGGCAGCCAGGGAGGAGTCCTGGACATGGGATCTGCCAGCTGGGCACCATCCCAACCCCGGGCACCGTTGCTGGACAGGCTGTGGGGAGAACCCCACGGCRGGGACACTGGGATTGGGACACATCCATGGGAACGCTGGTGTCCTCGTCAGCACCTGGTGGAGCCGGAGAGGGGCGAGAATTCTCCCTGTGGCTTTTTTAGGGATTCTCTGGGGGGGGTTTTCTCATCTTTTTGGTGGAAGGAACCAGACTTTTTTTTCCTTTTTTATGGCCCAGCCCGTGGTCTGGCGGGGGTCCCGGGGTGGGGGGTATAATTAGCCACCCCGACAGGTGGCAGGGATCAGATGGCCCCCAGCACCACCCCAAGAGCCCGGCTTCACCCCGGCCGACGCGTGGCCGGTGGCGAAATTCCCTACGGAAACCCAGCCCCAGGTCTGGCAGGAGCAGGAGAGCTACTGTAAATAAACAGAAGGGGCTTTTCCAGCCTCCGGAGGCCATTCCAGCCTCACCATCCCAGCCGTGGGACAAGGAGGATGGGAACAGGGACGTTGCGGAAGAAGGGCCGGAGCCCTGGGAACGGCGTGGAAAAGCCATTAGAAACCCGAGCTGGGGACACGGCCCYGGGGATTAGTGGCACACGGTTTGTTTTCTTTATTAAGTATCTTTTTACCATGGAGCCAATAAACATGGGCTGCTCCAAGGATTCTCCGAGAGGCTGGAGGCGGGTGGAGCACCGGGGAAGGTGGCACATCCCGATCCCGGTGCCCAGCTGGAATCGTGGCGCTGTCCCATCCCGTAATCCTGGGAAGGAACAGCCGTGTTTCATGGCCTTTTCCCAAAATAGCATAATTCCTCGATGTATCCATGTGGCTTTTTGAGGTCGGGGCTCTTATTTCCTGCTCTTCTCCTTTCCAAGTCTATTTTGTGATGGAAGCCCCTTTACAGAAGAGGATTTCGCATCCTTTTCAGGGATCATCCTGAGCAGAGCCAGGATTTGGACTTGATGATCTTTGGGAGTCCCTTTCAACTCAGGATRTTCTGTGAATCCAGGAACTGGGGATGGTGCCAGGACCTGGCACCAAGGCCCATCCCCCCAGTCTGGAATTGTCCCTTCCAGGTGGGCTTGGAAGCTCTGYCCATGCATTCTTCCAATCTTCAATCCCTAATGGGCTGTTCCTTTATTTTCTTCTCATCCCTAATTTTGTCCCATTTATTTTAAAAGATATCCCTCAGCTTGAGGGATTTGCTTTTCTGCCTTCTCCTATTTGTGGAGAAATTCCTGTGTTTGAATTCCTGTCCAGTCACTGCCTTTTCCAAGCRTTTCTCTTTGGTCCAGGATATATCCTGTCTGCAGGAAAGGGAGAAAATGAAGAAAATATCCTGTGGAGCCAGGCTGGGAGAGCTGGGAATGTCCAGCCTAGAGATGAGAGGGTTCCGGGGAGAACTTAGAGGCTCTCCCAGCGTCTAAAGGGCTCCAAGAGAGCTGGAGAGGGATTTTGGACAAGGGTCTGGAGTGCCAGGAGAAGGGGGAATGGCTTCCCACTGCCAGAGGGCAGGGTTAGATGGGATATTGGGAAGGAATTCCTCCCTGTGAAGGTGGTGAGGCCCCGGAATGGAATTCCTGGAGAAGCTGTAGCTGCTGCATTTGTGGAAGTGTTGGAGTTCAGGTTGGAGGAGATTTGGAGCAACCTGGGATAGTGGAAGGTGTCCCTGTTCCGTAGGAGGAGGTTGGAACGAGATGATTCCTAAGTCCCTTCCAACCCAAAGCATTCCATGATTCCCTGTTCCTATAAAACACAGGATTTGGGAGTAATGGCAACGCCAGGCACTGTACAGACCTTACTCTACTTCCAGGCTGGTTGTGTAGTCACTTCCCATTCCAGCTCCTTGAAATAAGAACTGCAAAATCATAGGGATGGGGGTTTAAAATGTTTGGGTTTTTTTTTTTGTGGAAAAGCAGCACTAACACTGAGCTGTCCCCCCCACTGAGCCCATATCTGTGTATCCATGTGGATCCCAGCCCTCCTGCTGCTCAGCACCACCCCCAACCCCCAGCACATGAGCTCCTTGCTCCGCTTCTGACTTCAGCTCTCAGCCCTGGGCGATGGAGCTGCYGAATCCTCCTGCTTTCCAAGGAGAGAGCTCGGCAGGGATCCCGCTTAATCCCAAAGGTCAGCACGGGGAGCTGCTCCCGTGTCCCCAGATTAAAAGGGCAGGAACTGACCTCCATCCCATGTTGTCGGCAGGATGGGTTTTATAAACAGGCCAGAGTGGTGCTGCTGAAACCCTCCCTGTGTTTCTCTCCCCATGGATTTATCTCGTTTTCCCCCAAATTTGAGTGTCTGTAGCACGGAGGAATGGGATGCATGGATGTCCTAGTGTTGAAGGACTCACATTTCTCGTGGAGAAGATCAACAAGGGAATGGGTGTTGGAGTTGGGAATGTTTGGTTGTGTTGTGTTGAGTCTCTCCATGGATGTCACAGTGTGATGCAAGAGCCAAACTGGGTGGGATGGAGGACTCTGGGTGGGAATGGGTCCACATGAGACTAAGAGGGGTCCAGGATCTGCTCCCACCCTTCATCCCTTGGGATATGCTGGGATGAGCTCTCTGGATTGCTTGGAACAGAGATTAGGGAGAGGCTGTTCTTTCTCYTTCCTCCCACCTTCATTCCCAAGCACCCAGATAGAAATCCCAGCTGGAGGCATCTCCCCTTCCCAGCCTGCATCTTTTCCTGCCTTTCCCACTGCCAAAAAGTGCCATTTCCCAGCAGAAAGCCTTGTGGGSAAGCTCTGGGACACTGATGACACCTTGTTCCCACCAGAACCACTGTTGGCTGCTGGGAACAGCCAAAATCTGGAGCTGGAGCATTTTTAGGGATGAACATCTCAATGTTTTTGTTTAAACAGCCTCATTCCATGGCCATGCTGAGCTTCCTTGGATGGGACAGCATCAACCAAGCCTTGGGAAGGGCTGTTCCAGCCCTCATCCATCTTCCTCAGAAGGCTGGTCCGGGCAACAATCCCAAAATAAGTCCTAAAAGGATTTTGTTCTGGCTCTTCCCTGCTCTTTTCCCAAGTCCCAGGCATGTCTGGGACAACAAAATCCTGTGTCATCTCCAAAATCAGCTTCTCCAGCCCAGATAGCCTCCTTGGGGCTTCTCCAGGGATTAAATCACTTTGGTGGTTGATTCCATAAAACCATAAGGGCTTTGGTGGTTGATTCCATAAAACCAAGCACTTGGAAAGCCGTGGGCGAGTGTGGAATGTACCAGACTAGAACATTATTTTTAGTGGTGCTTTTTCTTGGAGTATCGTTTCGATGCAGAGAGGGAAACGCCAACACATCCCTCTCTCCCTTCGGCAAGGTGTTGGTGCCACCTGAAGGAGCTCAGCTGTGSATTCCTGCGCTCCCACAGGGTTTCCCCCTGCCTTTCCCAACTCCGCTCCCTCTTTCCCTGGCAGTGCAAGAAGAAGCACACGCTGGTTTGTCCTGACTTCGCCAAGACGGGCGTGTGTCCCAAGGGTGCCCGCTGCAAACTCCTGCACCCCCAGAAGAGACGGCACCCACAGCAGGTTGGRGGTGATGGAGACCACAACAACCCCCCTTCCAAGTGGAGACGGACCCAGGAGGCRTCAGGCAGGTAGGAAAGAGCTCATTTTGCTTCATTTGACAATTTTCTTCCCAACCTGCTCCAGATTTTTTCTTCTTCCAGGTGTGTTCTGTCTGTATCCTGGTTTATTTTAAGGTGTTGTTGATGTGGGTCACTGTGGTGCTTCCTGATGGAGGCACCTCTGGGATGGGCAGTGTCCCTGCTTGACGGAGAGGAAAGAGTGGATTCACCTTTAGGAATGTGCCATCCAGGGCTTTGGCACCTCCAGGTRTCTCCGAGGCTTTTGCAGACCTCCCTCTTGGAGATGGAGGAGCCCTGATGGAGATTCCACTGCTGAAAGTGTGTCCAGGTTATGTGGAAAACTGGAAAACATCATCCCTCTTCCTTATGCCCGTGTTGGAGAGCAGAGCTGAGCCTTTTCCATGGCATCAAGGGGCTGGAGAATAGGAAATGCGGATGGACATGGAGATGAGAGGCTTTGGAAAAGTTTGGTGCTGGGCTGGGCCCTTGGTTAATCCTTGGAAGCTCTCTGAGCTCTCCCTGATGTTTTTGGGTGCTGGGATGGAGCCACAGGCYGATGATGGATGTGTCGATCCTCATCCTCGCAGGGAGATGGATTTCCCTGAGCTTGGCACATCCTCTGCCCTCTCTCCCAAATCCTGCATGCAGGACAAATACATCCCAAAGGAATTAAAACTAAAGAAAAACAGAAATTTGGCTTTAAAAGCCAAAATCTCCGAGTCCTGCTCAGTGAGAGGAGGAGGAGGGATCAGTTTGGGTGCTTGGCTTCTCCGTGGCTTTTTGCAGCGGGTGGTGGGAGCGAAGGTGGGATGGAAAGGGAGGGACCTGGGAGCTTTGCCAGGCTGGTCCATGCTCCTGGAATTCTCCGTGGTCTGGGCCTGGGCCTCATCCTGGCCCTGCCTTGTAAGGYAGCAGAGGGGGACGAGCAGTTCTGCGGGTTCTCCGAACTTATCCCGGGTGACAGAAGAGCCTTGGAATGACACCCAGCTCACGTTCCCGGTGTGAACGAGGTGTAAAATAGCTCCTTGCTCTTTTTAGGGAAGGAGGAATGAGCTCAGGCCTGGCTGGTTGGGAAGGCTCCTGGCGTCCTCCGCTGGGAAGGGAGCACGCCCCAGCTTGGAAGCTGCTCCAGAGGGGTTTTTTTTCCTTTATTGGCACCGTCGTGGGAGATGTCTAAGGAGCTGGAGTGTCAAGTTAGCTTGGAAGAGAGTGGCAGGGCTGGGAATGAGCCAAGCCCAGCAGGACACCTCCAAGCCATCCCAACTCCCCTTCCCTCTGCTCGATCACAAACAGGAGCCCAAGCACCTCCACAAGAATCTGAGGAACTGGGAACCTTGCAGGGAAGTGCAGGACAGGGAATCCAGCTGGGGAGGGAGAAGCTCCAGCTGAATCTGTGCTGGCTCTGGGAAAATCAGGGATACCTGGGAGCTCCAAGCCTCTTCCATTGCATGTGATGCCGTGTCCAGCGTTGCCAAGTGGGATTGTTTCACTTTTCCTTATAATTTTTCCCATTCCTGCAGGAATGAGCCAGCTCAGCTCCAAGATGATGGGGAAGTTCCCGGACCCTCCGGTGCAGAGCAAGAGGTGAAATTTTGCAAAGAGGAGGACCCCAAGCCAAGCAGCTGCCTGCAAAAGCTGCCATCCTTCATCTCCCTCCGATCCCCGGAATCTCCCGGTTCCCTGGGCTGCAAAGAGGAGAAGGATGAGGATGAGCCAGAGGATGAGCCAGGTAGGAATCACATCCTCTGCTTGGAGCTGCTCTGGTTTTCCAAGGAAAAAAGTTATTCTCTGCTGCTCTCCATGGATTTTGGTAGGATCCATGTTCCTTGTGTGTAACCAAACCAGTTAAGACTGGGAGTCCAAACTGGGATGGCAGTCAGGATTCCCATCTGGGCACMAATCCTTGTGTCTGTTCCCAAAATTGTGTGTGAAGACTTTGTCCCCTTGCTTTATCAGCTACTTCCTTATCCTCTAAATYATCCAGTGAGGAATCCAGTCTCATTTCCATGATGGAATCACAGCACTGCCCTGTAGGGAAGGTGTTTAGTGGGATCCAAGGATGCCTCTGGAGGACCTCTGGACCATCCATCACACCTGTTTCCCAGCAGGAAATAGCTTGGAAATTTTCCAATAAAAACATTCCAGTGGAGTGTTTGCAGGTTGGAAGTTTAAAGGAAGAGCTGTTAGTCTGGGATTGTCTGTTTTGGAAGTCAGTAAAATTTTTGGAAGATGCGGTTTAGGATGAGCAGAACTTTTTAGGAATTCTGACACGTGAGAGCGAGTGGCTTCTTCAATGTTCTCCTTGGTTCCTCCTCTCCTCATTCAGCCCCTCCAATGGAAAATCCCTAAAGGGATGGGATTTTGGGGTGCCCCAGGGATGTGCCCCCAGCAGCAGAGGTGATGGTGARGCYRGKGTTGTGCCTGGTTCTTCCCAGCTCYGAGTGGGAGGTTTTTGGCTGGATGATGCTCCACACTTCCCTTTTCCTCTCCCATCCTTCTCCAGAGGGATTCTCAGTCTCATCTCTGGAGCACCATCCAGGAATGGGCTCAGAAATCACAATATTTTGTGGGAGTAACGATGAAATTCCCGTTGCCAGCTCTGCTGGCACAAGATTTGGCTCAGTGTGAGCCCTTCCCATCTTTGATCCCTGCTTTCCCTGCAGCCAGAGCAGGATCCCACTGGGATAAGGGATGAATTCCATGTCAAAAGCCAGGCTGAAGCATTTGCAGGATCATCCATAAGGATCTGCAAGGCTGTGCCTGGCTCAGCTGCTTCAAGCCAGGGAGGGCTGAGATGCCTTAACGCTGTCGGAAAGAGAATTCCCAGGATTAGCAACATATTCYCGAAGTCACAGACGAGAGTGGGTGCTGTTGAACCGTGGTGTGGTGGACACAGGAGGGGACCATTCCAGCTGGGAATGCTCCTCTTCACAACATGGAATCAAACACTCAGCTTCCCTTTCCAGGGATTTCTTCTCCCCTCCTTCCTTTTCCTTGGCCCTGGTTCAACTCCCTTTTGATCTTGGGATGTGTTCCCAAAGCAGCGACTTAACCGGGATTTTTATCTCCATGATGGAGTTGGAACAATTAATTCATGGACAGGAAGACTGTTGAAATTCCTTGGAATACACCCAGCAGGGAGTAACTCCAGGGGAGCAAATGGATCCTTTTCCTCTTAATTCTGGTGTTGTGCATCCAAGGGAGGATGATTTCTGGGTGTTTTGGATGGGAGGGTGAGAAGGAGGAGCTGGTCCAGTTGGGAATGGAAAACCAGGCAGGAATTGCAGGTGGCTGTAAAATCATCTGATGATGAAGCAATGGTCTGGACATGGGAATGCTGATCCATGGGTTTTCCCATCCTTGGGTCTCATCTTAATCCCAGCCAAGGGGTTTGGGGGCACAGCAGCACCCGGGGGCCCCCAAATCCAATGGGATAAAAGGAGCCCTGGCCACCATCCCGAGAGGACATGGGATTGATGCTTCTAAAGGACCAAACCCTTCTTGGTGGCCACATGACTTGGACTGGACTCCATGATCCTTGTGGATCCTTTCCARTATTCCTGTATCCCTTCAGAATATTCAGTGATCCTGAGTTTGGAGCTGAGCAGGTGGTCAGGATGAATCCTTGTGTAGCTGTAGGAAGTCTGTGGTGGGATTTGGGGGCGGGATCAGGGGAGCTGTGCCAGTGATAATGTTGGATTTGTGCTTGGGAAGCCTGAAGCTGACACACAAATTATTGGGATGGTAAATAAGGAGGGAGGACAGGTTGTTATTAAGGAATGAGATGAATTCCTTGGTTAAACGGTCACAATTGGAGGAAACGCCCTTTTAATCCTGGGAAATGCAAGAGGAACGAGGGAAAACGCAGGAGGGAAAGGGAGGGAGTTTGGAGATGACCTTTAAGGACCAGCATGGGCAACAGCATGAGCTTGCAGGGTCTCAGTGGGGGTCTGGGCTCGGGATGTAGGGAAAGGGGGCTGGAAAGGATGGATGTGGTCTGCACGCATGGAACTGGAGCCCCTGTCATGTTCCCAGCCCTCAGAGGAGCATGGAAATCGGGGTTGGAAGAGTGATTTGTTGACAATGTGGTGATAGGGTAAAGGTTGATCTCGGAGGGCTTTTCCAACMTAAATGATTCCKGGATTCCGTAATTTGAGGGCGCTGGTGCTTTCCAAGCATCCTTCAAAAGGCCGGTCCGTGCATCAGGGGGACAGCCAGCTGCTCCCAGCCCAGCATCCCAAATGGGAAGAGTGGCTTTGGTGGCATCCCATCCTTCACCTTGCGTTAATCCACCCGGGAGCACGGAGCCGGAGGGGAAGAACAGGCTTCCCTACCCCTCCGACTCCCGTTTTCCAGGTAATGGGCTTTTCCATATTTCACCTTCCAGTTAAATCGCCTGTGCTGGAGCCTAACCGGCCTCCCCGCGCTAATTGCGCCAACGCGAACCATTCCAATCGAGTGCTAATTTAATTAGAAAGCACCCATTTCAGTTAATTTGTTCGAGAAGATCACCGCAAACTCCTGGAGAGAACAGATGTTCCCCTCTCCCCCGATGAACATTCCGGGCTTCGTAAATGGCTCCGCTCAGCCTTGTTTAGGAGAGAAAAGAGGATTTTATAGCCGCCAACGACCCTTTCTGTAAACATTTTACAGCTCTCTGCACGTTTGAGTGACGATAAACCCCGAGCAGCTCGGCGGGCTGCAAATTTGGGACCATACGGCCGTCATTTTATTGTCATATTTCACGGTCGTAACGCTCGCGGAAGATGCTCGCTCCAGTCTTTTTTTAACGGCTCCGCTGAGCACGCTTTCGGCCGCCTCGGCTTCCCAGGAATTCGGGGAGGTGTGGCCGCGGCTTCTTGGGCTTGTTTTACGGCTTCCACTTCTGGAGGGATGACTCTGGGAATTGTGAGTTTTGGCCTCTTGCTGTGACACCAGCGCGGAGCTGCCGCTGTCACCRCCTCCCCCTTGGTGGTGAGTCTTGATCCGACCATTCCCAGCTCCAGGAATCTGAGACTTAGAAAATATTCCAATTTAGAGGGGACTCTCAAGTGCAGCTCCTGGTCCTGCACAGGACAATCCYAATTYAATTTAGGAGRTATCCAGTGCTGCCACCCTCCCTTGTGGTTGTGGCCAGCCCCCCTTAGGTCCCATGGGATCTTCATCTCCTTCAGCATCTCCTTCAGCATCTCCTCCTTCTGCCTGCAGATCTTTGCTCCAGAACTTTTTTTGGCAGCCAGGGGAGGCAGCCAAGCCTTGGATCAGTTGGGTCGGTGGCAGAAGATGCCCTGGAATAAGCATATGGGGAGGGTTGGATGTCCTTAATTTTTAAATTTTTTTTTAATTAATTAATTTTTTTAGTTAATTTTTTAATCCCTCAGAGATCAGGAATGMTGAGCTGGGAGAGGATTTGGGGCCCAGGCCCTGACCCACCTCCTTTCACCCTTCATCCAAGAGGATTCCCCACCTTGAAATCCTTTTCAATCCCTCTCAGATCAGCATCTGGACGGAACAAATTTAGTTTTAACTTCCCTGCATGAAGCACCTGAGTGGTTGGGGGTGGAGGGCTTGGACACAAAGGGATTTTCCTGGCATATGAGGAACTGGCATCACTGTCAGCTTTGACCCCAGCAGGGCTTGGTGCAGTTTGYTCCTCTTGGGAGGAAGAAATGGGGATAAAATACAGGGAATTGATTTCTCTGYGTGGTCACAAACATCTCCAGGGTGGTGAGGCCCTGCCACAGGTTTTCCAGGGAAGTTGTGGATGCCCCATCCCTGGAAGTGTTCAAGGCCAGTTCAAGGCTTGGRGCAGCCCAGACTAGTGGAAGATRTTGCTGCCCATGGGAATKGGTCCTTAAGGTCCCTTCMAACACARASCATTTTAGGATTCCATGAAAAAATGGGCAAAAAATTATTATGGAAGAAAAATATTTCAGTCCTGGCAAAGGACTGAGACTTGTCAGGTCCTAAATTGGGCACTTTGCAATGAGGAAATGAAATCACAGCAAAGTTTCTGACTTCTGGAGCTTCTCAGAGTCACCAAGACAGGAGGAGATCCAACCCCAGCCTCCAACAACACCTGGGTCAACAAAGGCTGAAAGTATCCCAAGCCTAAAGGTGTCTGGTGGATGTAGGGGATGGAGGTGGAAGGATCACGGAATCATTGGGGTTGGAAAAGACCTCTGAGATTGTCAGACCTGTGACCAATCCCCACCTTGTCACCAGACCAGAGCCCTGAGTGCCACATCCAGCCATTCCTTGGGCACCTCCAAGGGATGGGGACTCCAAACCTTCCTGGGCAGCTCCTTTCAATGCCTGACCACCCTTTCCACGAAGAAATTTTTCCTGATGTTCAGCTTGAACCTCCCCAGTTCGATGGATCCATGTTGTCCTTCCTGCTGGAGGGATGGGTGCATTTAGACTCAGTTTCTCTTCCACCTGTGGCAGAAGGTTTGGGTGGAAAAGCAGCAGGATGAGTTCCTAGTGCAGGTTGTCACCACATGGATTTAGGGCAGGATGGAGCCAAGGGGATCCAACCCTCCCCATATGCTTATTCCATATGACAATCCATTTGTGGAAAATTCTGGGATGTAGCCCTTGATGCTGGGCTTTCCACCCCATCTTTTGTTCTTGAGTTTTATATAATAATAATAATAATAATAACAACAACAACAACAACAGCAAAAAGGCATCTCCCAGCTCAATTTTCTCCAGTAGCACTTTGGCAATGAAAGGAAAAGACCTTTCCAAGGCAGAGTCAGCCTCTGGAATCCCCTAAAGTGTCCTGGAAAGGGTGAAGGGATATTTTTCTTWAGGGAATGAGGAGGAAAAGTGTGTTTGGAGGGCATTTCTCCTCATGGTGTTAATACCTTGAGCATCCAGCAGAGAAATGCTGAGATTCATCTGAGCCTTCCCAGAGGAAGATGCAGGGCAGGATGAAACCCTTTGGTGGCATCAGGAGAAGGATGGAGACCAAACATTCCATCAGGCTGGAGGTTCTTGAGGAAAGGAAACMAACAAAATTCCGGCTTTTCTCCCGCTGGATGGTCAAGTTTGGAAAGCTGCAAGGGAATTGTCTTTCCCTACATCCCGCTCCTTTGGGGCTTGGGAATCTTCACCCCTGATGTGCGGCATCTCCAGCTGCCTTCCACCTCCCCAGCTTGCAGAGAACCCCAATTTTTTAATCCCTCAGGGATCAGGAATGAATCCAGGGAGCAGGGAGAGGATKTGGGGCCCAGGCCCAGACCCACCTCCTTTCACCCTCCATCCGAGAGGATTCCCCACCTTGAAATCCTTTTCARTCCCTCTCAGATCAGCATCTGGACGGAACAAATTTGGTTTTAACTTCCCTGCCGGATGCAGCTGGAGCCACTCGGCTSCGGGCTGGGGGAAAACCAGGTTTTATTGAAAAATCTAATGGTGCCACCTGACGTGTGATTTACTGCACTGTCCACTCCTCAGACTTGATAATACATTTCTATTAGATTTCCTCCTTTCCCCTCTTTTTTTCCCGGAGAAGAGTGGCAAGTTTCTCCGTCTGCCTGACACCTTCTTAGGCTCAGGCAAAATAAATGTTGATTTCCATCAGGAGGAAGGGCGCTGGAAGTCCTAATTCTCCGACGAGCCTTGACAAGCTCAGCGAAAAAACCAGCCCGGCTTCCGATGGAAAACTCCCGATCCGGCCTCGGTTCTTCTCCTTCGGAGCTGTTCCAGTCATCGGAATGAAAAAGGGGTTGCTTTCGCTAACTAGAAATTATATACCTGGTTCCTGGGAAGATGGATTGCGCCGCTCCCGGAATGCCGGGAACGGCGGCGGGGGGAGGCGGTGAAGGAGCCGGAGACGCGGCCCAAGATTGATCACGCCATTTGCAGGATCTCCCAAGCACAAAACTGGAAAAACATCTTTTCCTTTGCCGGGGTTGGGTGGAGCCACGATCCCGTTTGGTCCAGGTTTTCCCTCCCTGGGGGTTTTTTTTGGGATGCGGTGCTCGCCCCTTGGCTGCGCCGTCCTTCCTCCATCTTCCTCCATCCAAGGGGAGAAACTGAACCAGTTTAGCCCTCCCACGACCAATTTTGGGTTTATTTTCTCGTTCGTGCCTTGATTTTTTTGAGGAATCTGTTGGAAATCCAAGCATGGATGCTCTGGAAGTATCTTGGCTCCGTGAGCTCTGTACCAAAGTCAGGAAGTTAATTACGGTTGATTTAAAAAATCACCTTTTTTCCTTTTCTCCTAAAAAAATAAATCCATATTTCTCCTTCTGTAATCATGCCTGCTTTGAGCTGCCTCACAGATACTGGCTAAGGAACTTTTTCCTGGCTCATCCAAAGGGAATTGAGCTGTTCCCACCATTCCTATTGAACTCACACCGTGGGGCAGGGATGTGGAGATGCTGATTTTTGACTCCCTGAGGTGACAACCAGCAGCTCCAGACCCTCATTCCAGCAACCAGGCTGGGATTCTCAGATCCCAGGCTGGAAAAACCACCTGGCTGGATGCCAGAAGGAAAAATTGGGAGGGTGGGGATACAAGGATGTTTCTCTCCGTGTCACCCTTCCCAAAAGCCGGATTTGGCTGCGTTGCCGGTGAGGAATATCCAGATCCGCCGTGTCTGCCGTGCATCCCCCCTGATGTATGGGAGTTATATTAAGGGTGGAAAGGTGCTAAATGAGCCCTCTTTATTTTCCATAAATTAACTCCGGAGCGATGAATCACTGCCAGCACGGCTTCGACTCCCAGCAAGTTTGTTTATCCAGGTTGGAAAGCGAAGGGAAACTCTTGGAGACTCCCYGTTGATGGGTCCTCACCTGTTYTGACTCCCCTGCCCCAAAAACTTGCTCCTTTTTGGGCTCTCGAGGCTGCTCAAAGATGTCCTTGGTCCCACCTCAAACGTTGGGTTCATCGTTTGAGCAGTGCCATGCGGAATTCCGCAGGAACACGGGCAGCAGAACATCTGGAGGGGGTTTGGGTTGGATTCCCTCCATCTTCTCCGTGGCCTTCTCCACCTCCATTAATCCCAAGTGAAGGGGAAGCCCTTTTCCTGCTTTTCCCAATAAACCTGTGGGTCCTTTTTTTTCCTGGGAAACTTCCACATTTTTCCATCCTCATTCATCTTGGTGGCCAAGTGGGCACCAGTTTCCTTCCCACCCATCACTCTGGTGTGTGGAACCCCAGAAACACCTCTCCAAACCCTTTGGAGTGAAAAGAAAACAAGAGAGCCTGCAGAAAGGCACTCCAAACATTGTCGTTGAAATGGAGAAGGATTTCACTCTGTCCACCTTGGTCCATGGGATGATGTTGGATTTGTCCTAGGAGGCCACCTCCCAGACTTCCCAAACTTCACGGGGTTTTGGCTCTACATGAGCATCCAGARCCCTCTTTGKAGKWAGCACCATGCTCCAGCAAGCAGAARWMATCACCTGKAGCATCCTAAAGGAATGCTGRGGATGCCTGGGGGGATGATYGCTGGTGCTCARCTCTTTCTGGCTCCATCCCACCACCAAAGCAGGTCCTGATGTTCACCAGAGGGAAGGTCTGGATCCTTTTTAATTCTCTTTTTCACCCATAACTTGGGGAATTCTGCAGCAGATTTGCTGCTCCGTGGTGGGAAGCAACCTCTGAGTGCCACKTGTAGGGAGCTGAGGATGCTCAGGGATTTGGGGAATGAGCCACCTCCACCCTTGACATGGCCAAGGGGGGTGTAAAGCAGAAGAACAACTCAGGACACTCCTACACCCGCATTCCAAGGGATTCCCAAGGTGATTTGAGCCAACCTCAATGGCTTTCTCCTCTTTCCTTCCTTTCCTTCCCAGGCAACACCAAAAGGAGGAGGATTTTGCCAAGGCCATCCCTGCAGGATTCCGAGAACTCCCCTGTGGGTGGCAGAGGTGAGTCCAGCGGGTGCTGCCGGGGCAGAGAACCACCCACATTCCCACATTCCCAATTTCCCGGTGCTTTAACCCCTTCCCACGACCAGGCAAGGAGAAGTTTGGAATACCCAGCTGTGTCCCACCCTTCCCAGCATCACCATTCCCTTCCCTCCCTCCAGGGAAACGGCTGCAGATCAAGCCCCGGCTGTGATTCCATCCCAATCCCGYGGCAGCCGACCAGCTCAGGAACCGGAGAGCCAGGAATCCACCTGGCACCTACCTCAGGATGCCATGTCCAGACATGGCACCCCCCCCTCCTCATCCTTTTTCTGGGATGTCCTTTGGACACGGGAGCCGTGCGGCGGCGTGGGAATTCACCGCTCGTTCCTGCAGGGAATTCCGGCRTGGCTCGGAATCTTTGAGTTGACCAATAAATGACCTTTTCATCTGGTTTGTTGAAGGCAAAAGTCCTGCCACCACCTCCTCCTTTGGATGCTCGTGGGGCTGGGAAGAGCTTCCCATTCCCGTGCATCCTCAGGTGCTGTCCCGGCCACCTGAGGTGGCTTGATGCCATCAGGTGACATTCCCACATCCAGGTCGGGATGGACTGGGGACAAGTCACCATGCTGGGATGTTTAATGGGTGTGAAGCCCCCACAGCCCTGATCCCACCATTCCAAGAGCCCATCCCGCTCCATCCTGTTGTTTTTGGGAGATTTCCTGGAGCTGAGAGCATCCCTCATGGGAATGTGTTTGGAGTGGTGCTGAGGTCACACTTTGCATTTCGGGGTCTCCCATGGCCCAGAAATCCCACCTCTCCCTATCCCAGCTGAGGTTTGGGCTCCATTGGGAAAGCCAAGCCAACTCTCCAGGGTTTGGGGGTTTTTTGGGACTCTCCAAGCAGGAGCAGAGTGAAGGGAGAGCATTATGCCACTGGAACAGCGGGGTTTTGCATCCATAGGTACAACTTCCAAGGGATTTTGGGGGTGGCAGGCGTTGTTCCCCCACACAGATGCCATTTGTGGGATTTGCTCATTTACATCCCCCTCAAGCAAAATCCTATGGGGAAAAGGAATCAGAGGGAATTGGGAAGAACTTGGGGATGCAGAATCGAGGTGTGATCAGAGACGGGGTGGGAAATGCCAATATGGGTGGTGGCTTTGCCCCCCAAACAGGTCCCCACAGGGGGGTTCCCTTCCCCGAGTGACCCCCGTGGAGGGGTTTTGTCACCATCCCAAATCCACAACCTCCCCCAGGCGCTGGAGGACCAGCAGATCCCSGCCCTGGGATGTCACTTGTGCCCCCAGGGTGTGTCCAACGAGTTGATTTTTAATAAAAACATCGTGGTTTCTGTTGATACGAAAATGTCTTTTGTTAACGCCTGTGTTTTGATATGTAAATAAAAGTTTCCTCCCCYGGGATGGAGGAGCCTCCCTGTGGCTTTCCTCTTTTTTCAGCAGTGCATGAGCATCCCATCAAATACCCATCMAAATCCAATGGAGGACTCACTCTGATCCCTAAATCCTTGGGGTTTTTTTTAGTTATTAAAACTTTTCACCCAGAAATTAAATTCCTTCACGTGGCGGTTTCCTAAAAAAAAAAAACCTCAAAAATCCCAACTAAATTCCCTAAAAACCACCCCGGAGGAGACGGTGCCGTTGCGAATCCTCAGGGACGGCCAGCGGTGGCCGGGAGCTTTGGTTTTCCGTGGATTCCCTAACGAGGATAATCCCCGTGCTGCTCTAATTAAACGAGGCAAATGAGCAGCCCCGCTCCGAGCCGCCCACCGGCACCGCCGCTCCCTTTCCCGGCGAGGATCGGGAATTTCCAGCCGGCTGTCGTTAAAGCCCTGCTTGGGAGTGATTAATTCCCAAGCGGGGATAAACGCGGCCCCCGGAGAGGTGTCACTGAACTCCGGTGGGTTCTCCCTCCGTCTCCCACATCCTCAATTCCTCGGCGGTGGGCTCCGATGGGATTTTATCCATGGGATGCGCTGTCGGGCTCGGGGGCCCGGCGAGGACATTCCCCGGGGGTGCCACGGCCGGGGAGGTTGGCACAGGGAGGAGTTTCTGGAGGGCTCCATAAACATTTCCCGGAAAAAAAAAACCTTCCCGCGGCGGGCGCTGCTGGCAGCGCTCTTGGTCCCCTGCCGGGGAAGCAGGTGCCGGCTGAACGTCACCCGCCGGCATCGGTTTTCTGCYTGTCATCGGCGTGGCTGTCCCCTGCCCTCCTCCTTCTCCACCTTCCCCTCCTCAGCCTCATCCTCATCCTCCTCCGAGCCTCTCTACATGATTTCCACCCCCCAAAAATTCCTGACGTGCAGCAACACCGCGTGGTGGGGCAGATGCTGAGGAGGTCCCGCCCTCTCTCCATCCTCCCATGGGGTGAGCTCACTGTCCCCAGGCCACCAACGCCACAACTGGGAGCCGTGTGCCAATCCGGGGAAACTGAGGCAGCCCCAGGTGGGCACCCGGCCCTGCYCCGAGGGGGTGACGGGGGCCACACGAGCTCTCAAAAAGTGAAAGGTGACGCCAYCCCGCCGCCATCCCGAGGCCACCAACCTGGTTATGTCACTTGACCGCCTGTGAGTAAACTTAGAGCTTGACGGGCCCGGCGCGGCGGGGAGGGTTTGGGGACATGCCACGGGCATTTCCTAAAAATACCCCTGGGGGTGTCACTGGGGAGCCACGGCCCCATTGGAGCCCGGCCCGCTCCTAAATCCCTCGGTGGCTCCTGTCCCAGTGGGGGTGGCAGCTGCTGCTGGGGGCCGGGTGCCCCCCGAGGTGGGGCAGCTCTGGGGAAGGAACGCGGTGCCCTGGGAAAGGAGGTGGCACCCCGTCTTTGGTGGCACCCCGTCTTTGGTGGCACCCCGTGTTTTCCCAGTGCAGGATCCCGGTATCCTGACACGCAGTGGGATGATGATGGATTTAGGGTGACAAAATGAAGCAAAAAAAAAAAGGGTTAAAACCACCCCACAAAAAGGGGTTTTTGTCCCCTCCCTCAAGTCGTGCCCAAGTCGCCAAAATGGGATATCTGTGTCCGATATGGGAWAACATCCAGGATCACCAGGGAATGGGGGTCATGGTCAGGGCTTTGCCTGCATCCGCGACCCTTCCCAAGGGGAATAAATGCCCCCCACTGCCCTGACTCAATCAGCAGCAGAAAGACGGACCCTCCCCCGAGGCTGGATCGAGCGAAAGCAATCATGTGGGATTTTTAATTGCTGGAGTTGCAGCGGGATAAAGGTTTTCATCCTCAAAAAACCCATATTTTTTGCATTATTTTGACCCTCCATCCTGAGGGTCCCTTAGCAGCCGTGGAGAGCGGTGTCCCCAAGTCCCCAGGCAGCCGTTGGCTGGATGAGGGGAATGTCACCGCCCACATCCCGCGGGATGCGATAGGGTGGGAATGCGGCCGGGTTGGGATGCGGTGGGACCCAGGATGCATCCTGCGGCTGACAGAGACCATCCTGGACCCACCTGGGTGGGTGTTGCCGGCCTCTGAGGGATGAAGCTGCTCATCCCTTGRGATGATTAGGTGGGAGCACTCCGTGGCGACTGCCCCGTGCCTCAGTTTCCCTGTCCTGTTCCTCCGGGAGCAGCAGCCGTGAGGTCGCAGATGGAGCAGCACGGCCACGTCCCAGCCAGGGCCTCATCCAGGGGCGGCGTGAGCRCCCCCAAAAMSCCCTGACCAGCTGCCTCTGGGTGCSAGGGAGGACTTTTCCAGSTGCWGGGATGGCAATCCTGGTCCTCCATCTGGTGACACTTCCCGTTCATGCGTCAGGTGTGGATGTCACCTGTGCCAGGTGCGGTGCCACCTCCGAAACCAGAGGCAGCGCTGGAGCACAGAGATGAAGGTGGCTGCTCCCTGRCCGCCGATAGCTTGTGGAAAATCCMGAAAAAYCCCCAAAATTTCATTTATCTGACTTTCTGCCASGATGGAAGTGCTCCGGGAAGGATCCTGGGCTGTTCCTGAGGTGGGGAAGGGGCTGCATTCCGATGCTGTTGTGGCACCAGACCCGATTAAGCCTCAATAACTCCTTTTTTGATATTTCCCATTTTTGGGGGAGAGTAGGAAATTGGGATTTCTAGGATGTTTCTCCCCACTCCACTCTCAGTTCAGGGCGGAGGGTGAGAGATGAAGCCCCACGTCGGGATGCGGGAGCCGAGAGGGTCCGGGGGGTACCCGGAGCACTCCCCCCTCCTCCGGAGATTGACGGCTGCCCCGGGGGCGTTGCCATGGGGATATCCAAATCCGGGCGGGCAGCCGGGGTGCTGATAGGCTGGAAGGGCTCGGCCTCGCCTCAGCAGGCGGGGCCGTGCCTCGTTTTCCCCGTATAAAAGGCGGCGAGTTCCATTGAGCTCCCGGCGGCGGCGGCGCCGGTCGCGGGCAGGGGCGGGCAGGGGAGCGGCCCCCGCCCCGAGGGTGCTGTGTCCCGGCGGGAGGAGGAGGCAGGAGAAGGCTCGGAGCCCGGGGAGGTGGGGCCGGGGCAGGTGCCAGGGGAGGCAGGAAGGGGCGGGCGGGGCGCTGCCCGCTCCTCGCCATTGGGAAGCGGCCGCAGGCAGCGGCGGAGCCCGCCCGGCCCGAGCGCAGAGCCGTGGCGRCCGGAGGAGGGTCCCGGAGCCCGGCTGCGGAGTCGAGCCCGGCTGCAGAGCCCGGCTGCGGAGCSGAGCCGAGCCCCGACGGAGAGAGGTGGCTGTTCCGGAGCCCCGGCTGGGGGTCCCGGAGCTCCGTGCCGGAGCCCGGCTGAACCGCACCGCGAAGTCCCGGCGGAGGCGAGCACCGGAGCCCGGCTGAGCCCCGCAGCAGAGCCCCGGCGGAGGGTCCCGGAGCCCGGCTGAGCCCCGCAGCAGAGCCCCGGCGGAGGGTCCCGGAGCCCGGCTGAGCCCCGCAGCAGAGCCCCGGCGGAGGGTCCCGGAGCCCGGCTGAGCCCCGCAGCAGAGCCCCGGCGGAGGGTCCCGGAGCCCGGCTGAGCCCCGCAGCAGAGCTCCATCTCGGACACCGCTGAACCTCCCCGCAAAGTCCCATCGGAGCGTCCCGGAGCCCCGCTGAGCCCCGCAGCGGATTCCGGTCGGAGCGCCCCGGAGCGCCGCTGAGCGCCACCGCAGAGCTCCGTCACAAGGTCCCGTAGCCCGGCTGAATCCCACCGCAAAGTCCCGTCGGGAGTTCCCGGAGCCCGGCAGCAGATCTCCTCCGTCCGAGGCTCCCGGAGCCCCGCTGAAGCCCACGGCGAAGCCCCATCGGAAGGTCCCGGAGCCCGGTGTTGGGCAGCCGCTTGCGCCGGAGCCCGCTCGGAGGAGGCTCCCGCAGCCCGCGGGACCCTCGGTGAGCGGCGGTGCCCGGGGGCTTCCCCCCCCGGTCCCTCCATGGACTGAGATGGCCTCGGAGCTGGCCATGAGCGGGGAGCTGCCCACGAGCCCCCTCGCCATCGAGTACGTGAACGATTTCGACCTGATGAAGTTCGAGGTGAAGAAGGAGCCGGCGGAGGCGGAGCGGCTGTGCCACCGCCTGCCCGCCGGCTCCCTGTCGTCCACGCCGCTCAGCACGCCCTGCTCCTCCGTGCCTTCCTCGCCCAGCTTCTGCGCTCCCAGCCCCGGCGGGCAACCGGCCCCCGGCCCCCCGGCCGCCGCCGCCGCTTCGCTGGGCTCCAAGCAGCAGCTGGAGGAGCTGTACTGGATGTCGGGTTACCAGCATCACCTCAACCCCGAAGCTCTCAACCTGACGCCGGAGGACGCGGTGGAGGCGCTGATCGGCGCCCCTCACCATCATCATCATCACCACCAAGGCTACGAGCCCTTCCGAGCTCAGCCCTTCGGGGGCGAGGAGCTGCCGCCGGCCGCCCATCACCATCCCGGCCACCACCACCACCATCACCACCACCTACGCCTGGAGGACCGCTTCTCCGACGATCAGCTGGTGAGTATGTCCGTGCGGGAGCTGAACCGGCAGCTGCGGGGCTTCAGCAAGGAGGAGGTGATCCGCCTCAAGCAGAAGAGGAGGACCTTGAAGAACCGCGGCTACGCTCAATCCTGCCGCTACAAGCGGGTCCAGCAGCGGCACATCTTGGAGAACGAGAAATGCCAACTGCAGAGCCAGGTGGAGCAGCTCAAGCAGGAGGTGACCCGCCTGGCCAAGGAAAGGGATCTGTACAAAGAAAAATACGAGAAGTTGGCCGGCCGGGGCTTCCCGAGGGAGCCCTCCCCATCCGCCGCCCCGAAAGCCGCCGCTGACTTCTTCATGTGAGCCGGGCTGGTGGCATGGGGTGGGATCCCCTTTT